>JAQIUQ010007299.1:0-27500 GCA_030378365.1 Hybognathus amarus | reverse complement strand
TTTTTGCATTTTCGGAGGGAGGGGTTGATGCAAAGTGTACTGGGTTAGCGACGTCCTAAAACCCAGCTGTAGTCCCAATCGAGTCGTTTTTGTAGGCAATTATACTTCCTGATTTTTAAAGATGATATCTCTGCTTACATTGAACTTTCAGCGCTGCAACTTTGCAGATACTGTTCATAGCACCAACAGCAACATTACACACTATTCAAAATGAAAAAGTGAAATCGCAATCAACCTCTCCCATCCTTTAAAAATGTCTTCGAAAATTTAATTTAACAGTATCTAGATAAGATGCTTTTTGTGTGTGTGTTTGTTTTAGTTTTCTGATTGGGTTATAACGGAAATGTACATAGTTTGTTAAAAAAAGAAATAATGGTAATAATTATGTTATTATTTATTTATTAGTTAGTAGGAGTAGTAGTAGTTGTAGTAGTAGTAGTTGTTGCTAGTAATAAACGTTATATATATATTATTAGTACATTATTATTATTATCATTATTTTATATAACTCCTAATTATAATGATTCTTATTTGTAGTATTATTAATATAATTTTTACAATTGATATTACTATGTATATCAAATACATTACATTTTGAAATAGCTCTGAGAAATCTCAAGGGATACCGGTAAATCATTTTGGCTATAGGGGCTCAGCTGACAGCAAAAATTGGGAACCCCTGGTGTAGTCGATGTGGCACGGTAGCTCTACAGGGAAGATGGTTTACAGAAGCTAACTGCGAGGTGGATGTATCGGGAAGTGGCTGCCGTGATCTGACAGGACTGCACACGGCTCATTCTTCTCTGTCAGACAAGAACGGGAACAGGTGAAGGGAGAGCTGTGCTGGAGGTTGGAAGGGTTTCGAGAAAATGAGAGCACACTCTGAACAGGAGGGCAAGGCTATGCTGTAGAGAAAAGAGAGCAAGAGAAAGAGGTAGAAAGGAATAATATATATGTAGCTGCTGAGAACTTTACCCACTTGCAAGAGAACATGAAATGACAGTGTTTACAAAGCACTTAACATTCACAAATGGAGTATTTCTTAGTAGTAATGTAGGATATTTTATCCATTCAAATTGGTTTGAATCATGAAAGAGGATGAGGTGTTTTTGCTCATAAATTTCCACCACATATATGATAAAAGGCTTTTGCAGACCACCATAACATTTGTTCTAGAGGACTGCCTCACACTACACCCCAAAAAAACATGAATGTCAAATCAAAATTATTTAGGTAAATATGTGTAATATTACATTGTTCATCCTTTAGGTTCTGCAGACAACGTCTCTCACTTCTCGCTCTCTCCCTTTCTGCCGTGGTTGTCGCGTTACACTGTTTGGCGCTGGCGCACATGTTCTGTCTCGCATGCGCAGCTGCTAGATACCAGAAGATTTGAACTGGGCATCAGTTTGCAGGATTTTTATAAATAATTTATATCTAGATAACATAGTTAATTCATTCTAATTTATAGTTTATTTGTATGGTTGTGAAATGAGGAATGCGTGACTGGATGATGAACGGTGTCGATGGTCATTCTCAAGTGTCGTGTTGCTGTTGTAATCAGTCAGATCAGCGTAGCACTCAATAATCGGGACAAGAGAGGTCCCGAACGGGACAAATGAAATTAGGCCCAATTATCGGCACGTCCCGGCTAATCGGGACATTTGGCAGCCTGATGGTAAGAATGTGTGACAGACAGTTTGATTTGGAAATAAAGTGCGAGTTGTGAGATGTCAATTCGCTTCCGTAAGTCGTCTGGCCTCTGCAATAACTTCAGCTGTGAGCTATCCCTATTTTTCTTTAGAATAAATGAAATATAAAAAAATAAAGGGTCCTATTTTAACGATCTGAAACGCAAGTAATTTTGTGGGCGGGTCTTGGGCGCTGTTGCTATGTTACCGGATGGATGAACTATCTTGCGCCGGGCGCAAGTTTAAAAGGGTTGGTCTGAAGTAGCTTCATTATTCATAGGTGTGGTATGGGCGTTACGTGAAATAAACCAATCAGGTGCGCCATCCGAACATACCCTTTAAGAGCAGGTGCGCATGTTGCATGACGGATTGTTTATTACTAAACATGGATGGAGAAACTCACCCAAATCAGCGTCGGTTAAACTTTATACACATATGTTTCTTGGCACTATTGGGCAAACAGGTCTGATCCTTCCGTACTACAATTAGCCTTAAAAAAATTGGGTAATTAGTTTTTTTTATCTTCATGTAAAACAATGATTTCCCTCATGTGTTAATATTTTTCCTTGTTATAATGTATGACTTGCAAAAATAAAAACTGCTGCATCTGTGTTGATGAGAGAATCAAAGTGTATGCGCATTGTGCACCCGCTACATTATGGCCAAGCATGCACGCTGAAAATAGCATTATGAACAACGCGGCAATGCGCCACTGACTTCAGACCAGGATTTTTCTGGTCATTGGCGCAATTGTTTTCTGGAACTGTAAAATAGCACCAGGAATGTTTGCGCCAAAACACGCCTCCTTTTGCGACGATCCGCCCAGGGAGCGGCGAGTTCATTCCTAGTTTACCGACGTGCGTCTGTGGAGGAAAAAGCCTCTCTGCGCCGGTGCAGAAATCAGGTGTGAGACATGCGTTAGTGTATAAAGTCATTTGCGCCGGGTGTAAGATAGAGCCCAAAGTGTGCTCCTGTTTTACATCTTTTCGATGATGTTTACGCGACTGTCTATGTGTTCACGTCGCGAGTGATTTTACGTCACTTCATAACGTCCCCATGGCAACAGGGGGAAATGGCTGCTCTTGTGTGAAACAAACGCAACATTTTTCAACTTTCTGCTAAGATATATTTGACTACATTGCAGACGAAAATGCGAGGATTATGAAATCATGTAACCCCGCATATTTTGCACGGAAATTGGCAATTTATGCTGCGAAAGTGAGGCGTATTTGAAAAAATTTGCCTCCGCTTGAATATGCCGAATTTGGCTCATTATGCACCAAATCATACAAGTTTTTCTGGAGGGACTGATATTCATAAGTGCTGCTTGCTAAGACTTGCCTTGCACCGACATTTATGCTACAGACATTAATGATTGCTAATGTACCTTTGCTTTATTGAGGAAATGTGTACTTGTACAAATATTTGCAATGGATGAAACTCGGATGGAGACACGGGCGTATTTTTCAAAAACATATACTTTTATAAAACAAGGAACCCTGAGCCACATCTAGAAACCACAATATCACAGAGACATGAGGTGGGCTCTTTTTGACTTGGGCCTCTAGCAACCACCCACCACACCCTAGCAACCACTTAAGCACCACCCTAGCAACTGATTGCAATGCCTTAACCCCCTGGGGTTGGGTCTTGCTTATTTTCTTATCAGTGCAAAATGTAGTGTCATCAGACACCACTGATCTTATCAGTGTAATCAGACTCTAGCTGCGAAAATATCACAAGTGTCAGAAAAAAGCTCTGCTCCAGGACCCAGAAAACACTTTGACCCCAGAGGGTTAACAAACTCTACCATTGCTCTCTACCTTCAGGAACAAAATGCATAGATAAATGACACTGCACACACATTATCCTTGAGACTCCAGTCCTTAGGGACACAAGTTGTGCTCAGCAATTTGGGAAGCATTTAGGATCCTTGCATAATTTATTGACTGTGCATCTGGCAGGCAATTGAAACATTTATGAGAAAAGAGCAAAGAGGTATCTGAAGGAAGTGATCTTCTTCCTGCCGCAAGCAACACATGCCAACATCAACAAGCTGTCCATTCAACCTACATGGGTCTTCCACTCTAGGTGATACATGAGCTAGATCTGATTTTAGTTTCCTGAGTTTAGTTAATGTTCAATAATTTATGGAACAGTTGAAGAGTTCACACATTTATTTTGAGAACACAAAATGGTGAAGAAAAACCTTGACTGGTTTGGATTGCCGCCCATAACTATTTGTAAGCATGAGATAAAACTCAAAACATCCTACTGTATGGACCAGGTGTTTCCGCTGGCACGGCAGAGAAATTAAATCTCTCCGGTCAAATTGTCCGATATCAAAATTGCGTAAAAATCCCAGAAAAGCCTAAAATGTATAAAGCAAAAATACACCAACCTTTGTCTATGTTATAAAGGAACAAACTCTACCATTCGGAAGTTATTAAACAACATTGCATGTCTACATTTCAAATAAAGCGCACGCGTTAAAACGTCTGTAATATAGACCTAAACAATGAACGATTAAGTGAGATGTTTCGAATACGGCCAGGCCCAGGCAGGTTATAAACAATAATTTTGATGTATCCCTTAGTTTTTAAAAGAAGTAACAATTGCAATTATAGTGGCAAGTCATTTTGGAGGGTTTTAGTAATGTAAAACGATTACTATAATTACTCCATTAAAACGTAGTTATTTGAGCTGTATAATGTAAATATGCTATTTACATACTGCTGTTATTAGCAGCATTATTTGAATATTATTCTCTCAGTTACAATTTAAGATTATGGTGATATTCTCTTTGTTTTCTACATTTTAGAGTTAAAGGTCCACTGCAAATCAGCCATGGTTGGATTAACACATTAGTGTAGAGGTTACTACTATGACTTATGGGTCACAAGCTGCTGCAATGGGGATTGAGTGGTTGCTCTGTGCATTAAAACAATTGAAAAGCCAAATACAAATGCTGGCAGTGAGACCTATTCAGCCTGCAGGGGAAGTGGCTAATGTTTCTGGGAAGCTGAATAGTGCAAATACAATTTTACAGTGCAAACATAATGAAGTCAGAATCCGAATGCATACCCATATGATTCAATGCTCATTCACTTTATTTCAAGCAGTCGATATGTACAGTTGATAGCGTATAAATATACACCACACTTGTAAGTGGATCCTTTGTCTAAAAAGGGACAAAATTTCATCGTCTTATTTCGTAGATTTTATTATTTAAAAAGCCTTTATTTGCAGGGCCAACACGTGTCAGCTCAAACAGGCCTTCAAATATACACTACAGTATATATATATATATATATATATACATATATATATATATATATATATATATATATATATATATATATATTTGTATATTCCAGTCTTTCTCTCAGTCTCTCTTTTTCACTCTAGTACATTCTCTTTTTCAGTGCTGCTCCCTCGACCCCTGTCCACTCTGCCCTGTTGTTATTTGCCAGAAAGGCTGTATGAAGTTTCAATGCACTTCCAAAATGGAGTGAAAGCAGCCCTTTTGGTCCCATAAGCCTTTTTCTCCAGTAATACATTGCATTTGCCTCCACCAGACTGCCATATATTCTCTCCACCCTTAACCTCGCATGCATTTCCTCTACGGCTTAGTTTGGTCCCTCTGCCTATACGACACAGTACCGCAACATATCGGCAGACATGACACATTTGAAACCAAGATGTTTGTACTAGGATTGCCAACAGCATATATGGCATATTATTATTACAAATGTTAAAACATTAGTTTAATAGCTAAGTTATTTTCCCCAATTATTTTATTCCCAGTAGATTGAACAGAAAGACTGATAGGATGACATGATAGATAGATAGATGGAATGGATGCTGATGGATGGATGACGGGATGGATGGATGGATGGATGATGATGGATGGAATGGATGGATGGATGGATGGAGTGGATGGATGGAATGGATGGATGGATGGATGGATGGATGGAATGGGATGGATGGATGGATGGGAGTGGATGGATGGATGGACGGATAGAGATGAAGAGATGATAGAGATGATGGATCAGATAGATAGCAGATGAGATGATGAATGCAATATAGATGATGATAGATGATGGATGGATAAATAGAGATACATGAGATAGATGATAGATATACATAGATATAGAGAAAGACAGTACATATAGATAGATAGAACATACATATATACATGAGATAAACAAGACAGAGACAGACAGTACAGCAGAACAGACAGACACACAGAACATATGATGATACATATATATATGGATATATATATATATATAGATAGATAATATAGATAGATAGTATAGATAGATAGATAGATAGATAATAGATATAATAGATAGTATAGATAGATAGATAGATCGATGTAGATGAGTAAACCCTTCAGCAACCCTCTGTATTTATCGCATCAGACTCCATAATTGCGTCTGATAAATGAAGTTTGCCCTTTTCATATTTGTGCCTACAACCCCAGAGAGCAACTTTCTTCCTGGGACATTTCCCGAGAGGAAGCTCAGCCCACTGCAGCTTCTCTCACATTGGTGCGTCTGTTGATTGATGGCTATGTGGGCAACCCAATCCCCCAGTGCACGGCTGCTCTTTACACGAGATGATAAGCCCCGCCCAAGCACTAGTGGCTCATTAAATCATCCCTTGACACATCTATCCTGCATGGAGAAGTGATCAACGAATCATTAACAATCATTCTTCATTTGCTGACATGTACCGCTGCTGCATGGGGCTATGTGGACCCGAGCACCCTCGGGCTGTCGAACAGGCAGAACGCAGCAGACAACCTCAGGTCCATCTGCTCCGTCAGACTAATGTTGGCAAGACAGGTAGAGGGCGGCCCAGTTGGCAGCCCAACACGACAGCAGGGGGCGGAGCAAAAGAAAACACAGATATTGGAGATTGACAGTTTCTGTGAGTTTGGCTCACCAGGCGATCACAGAAGTTGAAATACCTACTGCTGTCTGTAAAGTCCTGGTTCACCATATTGCTACAGTTTACAGCTAAAGCTAAGCTCACATCTTATTCCGAAATCTCATTTTGTCCTTTTGTTTTTCAAGTTGGCAACAAAAAGCCTATAGTCCCATGCAATAAATCAAATGCTGAAAAAGTGTTGGTATTGTAGAATTTGGTTGTAATTCAAAGTTAAAAATAATTTAGTAAAATATTTGTACAATATTATTAAGTATGTTTCTACTGAATTTTATCAAGTTTATATGTTTTAATAGCTTATAAATATTTTAAATATTTTTTTTATATTAAGTTACATTTTTTCAAATTAACTTTTAGAATTTAGTAAATATGATGCATTTTATAAAAAAATATTAATATTAAAATAAATATTAAAATAAATAATAACTATTAACTATTAAAAAATAACTATTTTATTGTTAATTATTTTTAATTTTTTGGTAGTCCTATAGACCCTTTTACAGCCCACGTGATCAGATTAGTTGCGCGCGCATTTTGGCAACGGAAGTGGTGTTGTTTCCCACTGGCTCTAACGTGTTAGCAACTCCGAAAGTTTATTAAAACGGTTTCCCAGCTTCAAAATGTCTGTTTGTTGCGTTTACGGTTGCACTAATCGATATTCCACCAAGGGGCTTAAGTTTTTTCAGGATTCCGAACAGGTTTCAGAAGAACTGGCGCGCCTGTGGCTGCAGGCGATTAAACGTGTTAATTGGTGCGAGAACATAATAAAAATCTGCTCGCGTAGCTTGACCAAGCTTGACACGCTGCTGATTCTCGCCATACTTCCGTTGCCAATATGCACGCGCATACGTTGCCACGTCATCATTGTGTACAAACCGTAAAATGGTCTATTATAGTGTAATTTTTCACAACTAGAGAAATTGTTTAAAACTAATGAAGAAGTAAACCATGTAGCCAACTGTGCATTAAGTAATTAGTCAGGTTACACTAATTGTACACCTAGTACACAGTGAACGTGAGATTGGGGCCAATATGATTTAAATCAAAGTGTTTGTCTTTTTATTATTAGACACAGTTATAAAGACTAATGACAATTGAGATTGCTAAAAAAACACAAAACCGAATGTGCGCAGGGCGAATGTGTGGTTGGCTTGAACGCTTCTATGGATGAGGGGATGTGTGCTGGCCTCTGATTGGATGCTGATTCAGCAGTGTCAGTCATCGTCCATGTGACGGTCCTCTGCAGTAGGATGGGAACAGAATTGTAAAGCCTAGTCATTTACTGTACATTTGGGGACAAATTGATTTCCTATGAAGTCAGTGTCTGGGTTTTGGAGCCTCTTATCGCTTTGGCAGCTGGATGGACGTGTTGTCCTGGGAATGAGTTCTGGAAATGAATTATGTTGGGTGCGGGGGTTTGGGGGTTCCTCTTATCGCTGCTTTACCAGGACCACTATCACGTGAAGGTGTGCCAGTGCTTTGAGCTTTTCACTCCGCTCTGTGTTAAATCACAAATGCTTATCACAGATTTTTTTTGCGAAGAACAGAGATGCTAATGCTAATGTTAAAAGACTGCTATACTTACAGGGACAGTGCATATTAACCCCCTGGGGTCTGAGATGTTTTCTGGGCCCTGTGGGTGTTCTGACATGCTCTGACATTTGTGTTTTTTCCTGATACTTCTGACATTTTCACGGCTAGAGTCTGATTACACTGTATTCAGCACAAACTCTGCTACAATAATATGTCAGCAGCATGTATGTAAAAGTTTTTATGTTTGAGATAATGATGTTTATCCTTCTGGGGTTGTTCGTTTAACAGTCAGACTTGGGTGTTCGGGTCATATTTAAAAAAAAAAATCATATTTTTTTTTTACTTGTTTTTTATACATTTTTTTCTTTTCTTTTTTGGTGTTTTGAGATAATTTTAT
Source organism: Hybognathus amarus (assembly GCA_030378365.1). Taxonomy (NCBI): domain Eukaryota; kingdom Metazoa; phylum Chordata; class Actinopteri; order Cypriniformes; family Leuciscidae; genus Hybognathus; species Hybognathus amarus. The sequence goes on along the minus strand of JAQIUQ010007299.1, from coordinate 18,923 downwards.
GATTTATAATTAATATTTATGCAATAATTATGACCCATTTTTTCCCATTGAACATAATGAATTTTTTATTTTATTTTTATCAAAGCTGTATTACATTTTAGAGTGAAGCCTAGGCCTCATGAAAGCAATTTTTGAAAAAAGATAGATGTCATCTGGTAGACACACTGAGCATTTTTATCACGCAATAGCACATTTTTACCACTATAGTGGATTTACAGTACAGCTCTCTGTAGAAAGGCTTGGGGATTCTAGTGATTTTTGCAAATATATACCAATTTTTTTTTAGGTTGTTGATTTTTAAAATATAAAAACATATTGTGTGTGTGTGTGTGTGGCTGTGTCTGTTTTGCACTCTTGATGTTTTATAGATTCTCAAAGACTATTTTTGTCTTGTTTTTTGTTTGTTTGGTTGGTTTAGATGGTAATTTGAAGTGCCAGTTTAAATTTATTATACAATCAAATCTGAACATTGCTTTGGAAAGAGAACAAATTGAAAGCATTTTGTTACCCAATGTTTAATTCTAACTTATTCTAACTTAATAAAAATGCAATTCTTTCAGTTTTCATATTTTTGACAATTTCACATTCATTTCCTATGGGGGTCCATTTGAACTCGAAGACCCTGAGTGACTATTTTTTACAACCACTTAGACTGTTCACATTCTGTCCCCAATTTTTTGTGTGTTCACATACCTAATACCATAAAAGTCACCTAGTTTCGTAACATTCCGATGAAGCTGTGATTTTGAAAAATTCAAAACAGATTTATGTAATCTGAATTTATGAGTGTGAAAGTGTATAAGTCTGTTTTGCACTCTTGATGTTTTATAGATTCACCCCTTCACTGTTGTCTGCTTTTTTATGGATTGTGGCTGATTTGTAGATTGTACGCACCAAAAAACTCAGTTTTTCACATTTTTGCCAATTTCCCATTAATTTCCTATGGGGGTCCATTTGGACCCGAACACCCCAAGTGTGACTATTTTTTTACAACCACTTAGACTGTTCACATCCTGTCCCCAATTTTTTTTTGGGTGTTCATATACCAAATACCAACAAAGTCACCAAATTTCGGACCATTCCGATGAAGCTGTGATTTTTAACATTTTTTTTATTTGAATGCTTCGGGTCCATTTGGGCCGAACAACCCCAGAGGGTTATGCATGGTTTGTGAAAAAAAAAAAACAAAAAAAAAAACATTGGCACTGAAATAAGGTCATGAACCCCATACTAATTATCTTCACTAGACTTTTGATTATATCACATAGCCTATAATATTTTTGCTTCAAAACTATATGAAAATCATCCTGACTACTCATCCAGATAAGACAATATATTGATTTTAAAATTTGTGTTATGTTTTGTGTAAGAAAGCTTATGCTGGTGAGGCGTTAACCATCCATTAATATTGAGTGTTTGACACTTGAGAAAGACAAAGACCCTTCCCTAATGGCCATATTGGGTGCTCTCAGGTCCTATTATTATCAGGAGCCTCGCACAAAGAATGAGGAGAGACTTTTTGATTGTTTGGATTTATTTATAACACAACATATTTCAAAGATACACAAAAAAATGACAAAAAAGCACATTAGTTAACACACTGATCTAAAGACAGAGACTTGGTCAGTCACACAGGCACACCTGTCATCTCCAAGGTGTTTGGTTTTTCACTTTACCATGTTCATGTATAGAGACTCATGTGAATGTTTAAATCAGACCCTTTAAAAATATTTTTTTATTTTTCACCAGTTTTTATTTGTAGCAGTTTAACTTGTAGCTACAATGTAAAGTGTATGCAACAGATTTTTTAAAAGTCAGAGCATTGTGGTTTTCATTTTTAAATAATAAATGACATAAAAAGTTACACATAGTCCCTTTAAGCTGAGCAACATGTTTAAATCAAATTCTATTGGAGTCAATTGAGATGTGTGATTAACAAGTGAAAGTCATGTGAATAGAGCACTCTATTAGTGAGCTGAAGTGAGAAAGTAATGCACAGTATTCAGTGCTGCAGAATCCCCGGGAGGAGGATTGAGAAATGTTGTGCTACACGGCTTCCTTGATCCTTTTCTTATGATCCAGAGTTCATCCTTCTGCTGATATCATGATTGATTTTGACAATTTTGAGGAAAGTAAGTGGTGACTTTTTAAGAGGTGTTCGCACACATCTCGCTATTTATATCCTAGTTAGACAGCACCATCTGATCTCAAACATTGATTAGATCTTTGTTGGGTTTCAAAGCGCGTAGTGAAAATTCCCCATGTAGAGAAATGTGGCAAATCTCCTCATTCCTGTGTGATCCCCCAAGCTGTGTGGATTGCATCACAGCCAGGGTTAGAGGGGGTTTCGAAATCCATCCTCAGCTGCATAAGCCCTCAGGCCGTCTACCTGACTGGTTCGGGGGAATCTTGAGCGCTGCATCTCACCCTGGTCCTCTTGCATTTCACTTTTTGTCACGTTGCCACCATACCCCCTTCCCCCCACACACACACACATTCTCTGGTTCTCGGTTTGAAGACAGCTTTGAGTTCAATTTTGACCTCCCCACGCCAGAGAGAACAGAGGAGCTGTCAGATCTGAGGAGCAACAGTTTGAAATGTTGTGACACCTCTGCTCATTAGCTTCTGGTAACGCTCCCTGAGTTGTTGCACTAGGCCTGTCAGCAATGGTTTGGACATGGCCTGAGTCTTAGCTCACTAAGATGCTGCCCCTAGCTGAAATACAAGCACTTTACACTTGCTCCAAACCACCATAAAAAAAGAGGATTTTCCTTTAATCTATCTATCTATCTATCTATCTATCTATATTATCTATCTATCTATCTATCTATCTATCTATCTATCTATCTATCTATCTATCTATCTATCTATCTATCTATCTATCTATCTATCTATCTATCTATCTATCTATCTATCTATAAAAAATACTGGGTTGTATTAACCCAGTTTTGCATCAAATATGGACAAACCCAGCCATTGGGTTACATTTTTAAATGACATTTTTAACCCAATGTTTGAGTTTGTCCATATTTGACCCAAAATTGGTTAAAACAACCCAGTATTTTTTTTAGAGTATATATATATATATATATATATATATATATATATATATATATATATATTCCATCTGTCTATACATCTATCTATCCGTCACTGTTCTGCCTGTCGGTCATCTATCTGTCCGTATGTCCGACCGTCTGTCTGTCTGTCTGTCTGTCTGTCTGTCTGTCTGTCTATCTATCTATCTATCCATCTATCATGTAATCATGTTACTTTTGCTTTTTTAATTAATTATTTTAACTAGAGGCCAAAATTTTTGGAGTGACATCCGTTTTAGATGAAGGAAAAATATTCATGTTGACTCATTTAAAAAAAAAATGGTAAACCAAATTTTTAAAAGACTACATTGATTACATTTAATGAAATTAAGCTGGAATCATTTCTATGAAAGATAGTGTCGTATATGTAAGGAATAATTGACGACAGGCCGTTGAATTATTAGAAAAATAATGCACACCCGAGGTGGTAATGCGGTCAGCGCGAAGCGAGTGGCCGTAATCGGATGTGCATTATTTTTCGGATAATTCAACGGCCTAAAGTCAATTATTCCGCTTATACTACAGTTACCACACCTCAAAACACTGTTCAGATGATTCATATCAAGACGTTTGTCAAGTTTTTGACATTGAAGCGCTCTTGTATGTAGGACTAATTTCTTACGCATATCCGTTGCCTCCGTTGCTAATTCCAAAACGTCCTTTTAGAGGTATAACGTTAGTAACGGAGGTTTGAGTCACTGATAGCAGACTAATGTAATGATGGGGGACACACTTACAATTCGAACTGTAGCAGGTCCTACTAATCACCAACTGTGTGAACACAGACTGAACGCGCTGTGCTGGCGCATCAGTCAGAAGTCGCATGTGCGTCAATATTATTTATTTATTTATTAACTTCGTTTTAATTAATTACGTTCATTATTGTTTTCTATAATTGACAGTAGATAACCCAATAAATGAAAAACACAAAGCCCTTTTCACAGGTAAGCCTATCAATAATTATTTATTTGTTAGCCTATTATCTGGAATAATTACATAAACGAAAATCCGTGCAGCAGGACTATTAATTTATTTATATATTCAGTTTAATTTTCTATTTAGCCTATTATAGATAGGACTATACTTTATTTATTAAAGTCAATTGATTGTGAAGTAAATTTGCAGATCAAGCGCAGAAATTGCAGATCAAGCGCATGGGGCTGCATGTCTTCTCTTGTTATGAATTGAATCCTAACTCCTGCAGTGATATGGAACTGTAATGTGGTTCAAACTTGCCTGAAACTACTTTAGCCGTGCGTTTCCCTGAAAATAATGCACACCTTTAGAACGTTCTCAACCAATCAGAATCAAGCATTCAACAGCCCTGTAGTATAAGCTCATTTTAATTAATGAAATTGAACAAAGAGCTAAAATCATTTTTTAAGTGTGTGTGTCTGTCTGTACTTCTGTCCATCCGTCTGTCTGTCTGTCTGTCTATTTGTGATTTTGATGTTACAGCAGTTAACATGTTCATATGGTCCTTTTAACCTTATTCAACTCTAATAACAGCAGTAAACCATTTTCCGTATATAGACGTCTACATTTATCTCAAAACTGCTTTATCAATAACCGAATTGCTTCTATTGATTAAAGCACACCCATGTGGTTTGCGCAACTACATGTATCAATCTTTTGGTGTGGCAGTCGCTGTCAGAGGTCTGAAATCCTTTAAATGAAGAAATGTCAGAGCTGTATTGATGCAAGTATTAATCCCAGTGGGTGACTATCTATCTATCATCTATCCATCCATCTATCCATCAATTTTAATTTAATACCTAATTTATTCATTTCAAACACTGTGATTAATTAATATATTTAATTACTTTTTATTTTTTATTCAATATGACAAATTTTTTGTAGAAATCTAGAACCTAGTAAAAATTAAAACAAACAATCCAGAACCTGATGCAAACCCAAAGTTATGATGAAATGAAATGAAACTCGGCTGAAAACATGGCAATTTCCAGGACCCATCATGTTAGCATTATTAGACGTTCTCAAGAGACTCTTCTTAGACGCAAATTGACGGACTCCATTTCATCAGTGTTCTGAAAGCAGGGTTTGTTCCCACAGGCATGTTATTGTAGACTCAGTAATAGCAACTTGAGGAAAAGATTACAAGTGCTTGCCAGTGCTGCATCCTTTTACTCTTATATATTATTGTTTCATTTTTGTTTGCTCAGTCAACCGCTCCCGTTTGCTGATTATCCCACTCCGAGGGCACACTCCATAAAGCTCTCCACGCTGAAAAAAGCCATTCTCGCACCGCCAAAGCAATTACAATGAAAACAATCATCAGAAACAGGACACACGCCTTCCCGAAAGAGTGTAATTTATCTTTCAAATGTTAAACAGTTATAAAATAATGTCACAGAAAGCTCTGAATACCAGTGTGCTCGTTTTGAAAGTCATCGCTGACGACTGCAGTGATTCTAATCCTTTGAGGAAATGTCAGGGTTGTCTTGTCTTTGTCATACATCTTCAGGGCTTTCATTGGAGCACTTTGGAAAAAGTTTTTCCAAGGTCAAAACAGAAAACTTCGGATGTATACTGGACATTTGGATGGGTAAAAGTGCTGATGCATTAAAATATTCCTTTTTGGCAAAGCAATTTAGAGTCGTCCACCTTCCACGATGTACTTTCGGAGTCTGCACAAAGCAGCGGAGCCAACAGTTTAGATGTCTATACCCGGACAACGTGGAAGAAGAGCACTTTGAGCAAAGGCTTCGAAGGTGCAAACAACCCGAGGACAGAAAGAGGCGCTGAGCCCAGATGGCTGATGCATTGCAAATCGGCCACTGTCAGATATGTCGCATTTTCAATCATTATTATTGGAAGCAAGAAGCACGGCGTGATAAAATATCATCCGAGAGAAGTTGTGGAGAGAGTCCTTGCTTTGTGGTATTGATCTTTCTCTTTGGAATGTTATTAGATTCTGATCCCATGAAAAAACGCTGGATGGATCATTTGGCCGTGAAATAGTTGATTGCATTTGAGGTCTCATTTATAACGGAAGGGAGGCCTGTTTAAGTTTGCTTTGGCACGCCATTTAACAGATGCCCAGCAGCAGCCGCTGAAATTGAAAACATAAATCTGGCCAATTCCAAACTAAGCATCTTCCCTCTAGCTCTCGGAAGCTGCGGAAAACACTTGAAAGCCGATGTCAGGAGGGACAGGGTTGAATGGCTAAGGCTACCGCTTAGCTGGACAATGTTTTCTGCTCAAATACTGGCCGTGTCTGGTCTCACGCGGCCTCTTTTCCTGTCCGGTGAGCTCTCAGGACACTTGTTTTACTAAGGCTGTTGCCAAAATGCTATTGGTCTCTAGAGGAAGGTAATATACCCAGTCAATATGTATGTCTAAAGGGGCCATTCAAGCACAAAGCAGGTAGTGTGTAAATCCCAGTGGCTCATTTGATGTTTACTGTGCACCATTTTAGTTCATTTCAGACATGAGTGGTTTTTCTTCGACCAGTTTGATCCATTCTGGGATTGAGACCTCCACCGTTTCATATTCTAGCTTTATGCATTCCTTTTTTATAAACACTTGAATGTGTGTAAGTTTCATTAAAGCTACACTGTGTAACTCTTAGTTTATTCTTAGCTAAAAACACTTAGTTCTTTCAAAAATATATGTGCTCATTAATGTATGTTTAATTGTTCAGTAATAAAGTATTCCAGTGAGTGTACAATATGCCATTGAAAATACATACGGGTAAGGGGTTCTAATGTCGCTCGCCATGTTGCCCTCCATCTTGAAAGTACATTAGCCAAAGAGGGACATACCCGTTGATTCAAGCTTCGCCTTCGCTTACGTTGAGTTAACACTCATGGACCAGGTTGAACTGGAAGCCATGTTAATCTTGGACTACATTGGCCGACCGTAGGAGTTAAACACAAATCAGAATTGAGAGGAACAGAAACTAATATTCACTGGATGGTCATTTACCTTTTCACCGCTAATGGGGTAAAAATCACACAGTGTAGCTTTAAAAAAGCTATATTTTTTAGCAAAGAGCTGAGAAAATCTTGTTATTGTCAAATACTGCTTATGGATCAGATTCGATGTTCAAAACACAGTTGGCATAGAATGAGCCCATCAACACCCTCAAAGCTTCACAGTCCTATACGCTCGTCCTTGGTTGACATTTCATTCTGTAACATTAGGCAGTATTGATTTATATGCTGTTTAATGTTTGATTATCATGTTATCTTCTTTCGTCTGCTTTTCGTCTGTGTTTTGCTCAGGAGATTCAGACTTTCACAAGATGCCTAATATATTCCCTATCGTATTGAAAACATGAAAGATGGAAATTTCCACCAATGATGGGAAAGAGTTAAATAAATCTGTTTTTATTTAACACCAATTTTACCTGGTCAGAGACAGCTCTGTCTGTTCAGCACGCCAAATGTGTGTGATTTATTTGATGGCAAGCACGTTCACTTCCAGTTGTCTTGCTGTTAATTTTAAATAAACGTAGAGCAAGTTGCTGATCAGTGTTGTATGTCATTAAACTAAGTTGTTCTTCATCGCTCTGGTGCGTCTTTGCAATATTACGCAAGTCCTGATTCACTAATCATAGTACCAACTATTATTGGAAAATTATGATAGCTTAGTCAGATGTTGTTCCCTAAACCCACTGTTGTGCAAAATATTGTCTCAACCATGTTGTGGTTTGCACGTGGTGGAAGAATAACGTTTTTATGGAAAACTGTCCAGCATGTACTCATCTGAGGATGATTTTTAATTGTCTAATGTTTGTCACTAAACCAACATTTAGTTGCTCCTTACATAAGAAATACTGTCCTTTACATGTCTGTTTTTCAGACACGTGACTTGGAAACCTTTCAACTTACACAAATTTCTCATTTGGATGTATCTCAAAAGAGGCACCTAGTTGTAGGTACGTCAGTTGCTGATTCTGTTGAAGATAAGGATTGGATTATGTTCAAATGTTATGGTATATAGTACCAATGCCTTGACCAGGTTGAACTGTCCCTTTAACTATATACTTTGCCAACGCTGTTCTGTCGTACGTTTTGCTGGAAGCACGACTTTGGCAACATTTACTTGGCTTGAACTATACTGATAATGATTGCAACTGTCACCATAGTTTGGTGAATCACGCTTTGGAAATCACCCCTCATTGGTTTTAATAATCATCCAACTGTGCCATACGCATTCTAGAGCTACATTGTTGGTGACGCCCTTGTAAATGATTTGTCTGTGAAACCTTTACCATAACGGCAGTAAGGTCGAAATGGCCCAGTCTTGCCAACGATGAGGCAATCTCTTACCACGACGATGTGGCATCCAACGAAGTGTACAAATGTTCTGGATGTATTAATGTGAAGCATGAGTCCGTTACCTGGGATTGGACGGCTGAACATGTTGAATGACTACCTTTGACTCTATGATAAGTTGCTACCACTGTGTCCCTTTGATGCAGCTGTTCTCCCTTTTATCCTTGGCATGTTTCTTCTGCCTCTAAACCTCATTAATCCAGCTATGATGTTTAATTCCAGGCAAGTGGAGATGATCCAGCTTGCCTTTGCCTTTGTCTCTGGAAGCTAGGACAGCACTCCTAATGTGTTTGAGGTTACAGTGTTGTTTCGTGAGAGTGGTACCTTAATTGATTTTGCCCTCAAGCTCCGTATCTGCAAATAACGGTTGTAGGTAGGTGGACTATTGCATTATAGATGTTATCCACGTCTGCATGTACCCCACTGACCCTGGTCTAATTCTTATATCAGGATATTCGTTTTTATGTGTGTGAAAGATAAGGTCGGTAGAACTTTCAAAAGCATTGGAAATTCCGTTTTAAGTTCTAGAATGTTAAATCTTCAAAATTGAGTAGTAGGTTTATCTGTTGCTGTCTTTGATTGGTTTATAAATTTAGAATGTACGTTATAGCCATGTTTATATTGGAAATGATCTGATTAGAAAACACAAAAAAGCCTTGTTGCCAACTTAGTTTTTATCTGCTTAATATCAATGGCTTTGGGCTAAATTGCGGTGATATGGCGACCGAAGAGCCGGTGAATCAATGAGTATCAATTTCTCAGTCAGAAAAGTGAGACGCACAACACATTAACGCTTGAACTTGGCTTTAGAACCTTTATTTTCTAGAAACTTTGTGTATTTTTACCATTAACACCTGGGCCCTGCGTGTAACTTTTGAAGATTTCAGCTTGGAGGTGACTCTTCAGCTTTTTGTCTTTAGCCCAAAACGCGTCGACATGTAACCAAAGGCATCCACAAATATTTTCATCTACGGTTACTTCTATGCTTTGTCAATCCACGCGTACCCCGCATACCCCTGATTGCCCGACGGCTGAACCTCTCTGAACTGCCCCGTAAGTTTATCACCTCCAAATTGTTTAACTTACGCGTCGAGCGACGAGACAGCAAAGGTTTTGATTGGGCCACATCAGTAATCATCTTCAGGAAGTGAGTTTTTCCTATTTCCCCTCCCATGATAGCGCTATTTTTAGACATTTGTATCTTCGTACTCAGAGTCACTAATGATAGGCCTTACTTATAAAATAAAGAAAATAAAGAATTAAAATGAAAGAATAGAACACTTGAGTTTCATTTCATTGTTAATATAGATGTCTATATTTCTTTCAATGTAATAATATGTCTACATATTATACGTTATGCAAATGTGCCCCTGCGACATTCGGTGACGTGTTCCATAGGGACAAACTTTGTGTCGTCTTTTGTTGTTCAGCGTCGATGGAGCTCCCAGTCACTGAGCTCAGCCTGCAATACATCTCTCTCCTTTTCCGCTTGGCATGGAACCAAAAACAAGCTAGCAAAGAGATTCACGAATCACACACCCCCTGAGTGTTCTGGCAGAGAATGGTACCTGTATAGTAACGCAACCTGCGCAGAAGCATAGAGGGGCGACACGGCGCCATAGTAGTGATTGATCCGCAGCTACGCCGTGGATCTGACGCCTAAGCATAATGAGGCCTTGAGTGTTTTAAAAGCTTTAAGATAATAGATGCCTCACTGAAATTAGGCACCAAAACCAATTTAGGTTACTCAAGAAGAACCTCAACAGATTGCCTCTGAAGATTTTCAAAGAAACCCAGGTATCCAATCATTATGTATTTTGTGCATTGCTTATTTCACAGTTAACTTTTATAGTGCATTACCTGCCAATGAGATTACAAAATGTCAAGTTTATAGACCACAGCTGTCATGCTCGCATATATCTGGAAATGTGCCAATGACGTTTACTGTAAATGTGCTTTGTGTGATATACTTGAAATTAATTTGAGTTTAAACTATGTAGTAAATAGGGCATATGTGTCTGTTTACATTGTCCTCTAGAGTTGAAAACCATAACATAATAATGTAAATATGTGCTTGAATCTTTGTTTCCAAACATTGGATTAAAATATGATATGAGAGAAACAACATAATCATAGATGTATGTTCAGTTCTTGAAGTATAAGATTAGCAAGCGACAGTAAAATACATTTAGACAGAGCCTGGACGATTATTTTCCCCTGCGATACACAAAGATATTCATATTTCCCGTGCTGGTCTGCTTCTCATCTAAATACTTTTTTCTTCTCTTTAAAGGGTTTGTAAAAACGAGTCTAGCTCATTATTATAGCGGTTTCAGTCAATCGTGTCAAACAAGTTAATTGCTGAAATGCCAGCAAGACATTTTACCTCAGTAATTTGAAATATAGCAATGTCAGACATGTAAGTTTGAAAATAGAAAAATATAGAATTGCAGCTTTCTGGTGTACCATTTTATAGCACCTGCGGTACTTTTAGCTCTGATGAGAAGGTACAAAAAAATCTTAACATAATGAGTTGTTTCAGATTTTTTATAATCTCTTGTTTCTGTTTGTCTACACAGATATTGATGATTGTCAGTCCAATCCATGTCAGAATGGAGGCACCTGCATTGACGACATCAACTCTTTTGTATGCCTGGTGTCTGCCCAGCTATGGTGGAGCCACTTGTGAGAAAGGTAAATAACACACAGGCACACTTACATCATGATCTGGTATAAACAGCATCATTTAATCAATTCCTAGATTGATTCAAACGTGTTTTTAAATGGACAAGAAATTATATGCAGTTGTGTTTCTAATGTATAACTCATTGTTGTATCAATAGCATTTCAAATGTTTCTCCTAAAACTTCTTGAGGAGATATCAAATGAGACATGAGAAAATTTGACACCTTAGAACATTTTATGTGTCAGCAATTAAGATTAATTGTTAACCTTATTTTGGCGTTACTTCACTCTTAATATATGCTCTTAATATAACTCTGAATGTACGGATTGTTTTTTGCTTTGGTGCATTTGAAGTTCTTGACTTGGTGCACACTTTGTAAAAGTTGTTGAGGTCTCTTCTAAACTTTAAAAGGACAAACATGAGAAAAATCTGAGCCTATGCTTATGTGGTTCACATTTGTATATGTACGTATATATATATATATATATGTGTGTGTGTTTGTTTGTGTGCCTGGCGATAGTAGTACACACACACACAGCATACACATGGAGACACCTATACTGTACTGTAAAAAAATATTTTCAAGATTTGTTATAACAACATTTTTTCTTTTTGTCAAATCAACTTAAATAATTTATTTAGTTGAGATAACTTATTATTTTTGTGTTTCTCTGGTGATTAAATCAATCTCCATTATTGTATATTAACTCGACTTTTTCCAGTTCAATCACCTTAAAATTTTAAGGCAACCAGGTTACTTACTTTTTTAAGTTAAACCAACAATATTTTTTTTACAGTATATGTATGTGTGTGTGTGTGTATATATATATATATATATATATATATATATATATATATATATATATATATATATTAGAGTTATATATATATATATACATACAGTATGTATATATATATATATATATATATGCATACACACATGATGTATAAACAAATACTTTTATGTTAGATGCGATTTAATCGCTGTTAATTGATTTCACAGCAATAATTATATTACTGTATATTACATTCGTTTATATACTATTAGTAGTATTTATCTATTCTTATGAGCCTTTTTTACATTTTTTAGTTTTCATTTTAATTTTAGTTTCTTTTACTGAGTTTGTTTTGGGCTTTTCTCATTTTTATTAGCTTTAATTTATTTAGTTTATCTAACTTTAATTAATTTTAATTCAGTTTTAGTCATTTTCAACAACTTTTTTTTTATTTCAGTTCGTTCCCATAGCAACATTGAAGGTTTATTTTTACATTTAAGTTTGTGATCTTGTTTTTATATTTTATTCTCTAATTAATGAAAACTTTTAATAGTTATAGTTAACAATAACCGCACTGATGTTATATTAAGAGCATAAATAAATAATTTCTATACAAAAATATTTAGCTGCAGAATAAATCAAAATCAAGTAATAGATCTGTATATGGTTCAGATATCGAGATGATGCATAAATATAGTGACAAAAAATAATGCAGCTTCATAACCCAGGTGAAGTTCTGTCAACCTACAGTAAACAAGCTGCAGTGCACCTGTATGAGACACAGCAAATGTGTGTAATCCACAGCAATGTCAGAAGCTCCACAGCATGCTTGCTTTCTCCCACCTAAATGTGTTTGCTGTACTCATTGCAGCCAAACATTACAACCAACATCAGCTGCAAGGCACGTGGAGCATGGTCACTCACCTGTTCTGCAGCCTGAGAGAGATAGGTAGGAGACAGAGAGGGAATCCAGTGAGAAAGATAGAGGAAGCAGATGGAGAGAGGGCAGTCTGGACTTGCCATCGCCTCTGGTGAGCCGAAACGCACCTTCACCCAAATCCTCCCCTCGAAATGCTTGACCCCCGGAGAGAGTGGGGCCCTTCCCATCCCATAGCACACACTTTATGTTATGAGAGAGTGCAGCAGTGGACTGGAACGGGCTCACTGGCTCCATTTGGTGATGAGGGGATGTTCATTCTTGGTTGAACTATTCCATTAACATCTGGGAGTACTTTCAGTGTGTAATAGTTTAATTCTAAAAAACTGTAACGTGCTTAATGAACATTTTTATTTTATTGTGAACCAACCATGTGGCAAAAGTTTGCAGAGTGCAAGTTCTGAAAGTAAAAATCAATCTTCAAATTCTCCTCTCTCTTCTCAGAACTAACTTTTAATGATCTTGTCATAAAAACTTCCAAAAATCGGTTCTTCTTTTTGCGAAGCTTTAGCTTAACTACGACCGCAGGACTTAGAATGCGTAGTCACTCGATCGCAATTGCAAACTATATCGAACAATCTGAAAAAACTATATTGCTAAACACTTGAACTATTGTTTATTTACACTATGTGTGTATTAACCATATACTGTACACCACTTATTGTGTATATGTATTAAAAATATACACTATACTTGTACAATATCTGAAAACCTGGGCTATAACTTAAATTGTTTCTATACTTATAGTGAATTCTATGTAAATCAAGAAGGTTTTATTTTTGAATTTTTCAACGGCTTTCGAAATCAGTTATATGCAGTTGCCGGTGCTTCATGGAATCGTTTGTTCGCTTTTGCTATTCCGAAGTAATATGCTCAATAACCTGTTCTCCAATGAAAAGACTTGATTGGAAATTATAATTTAAATAATCTTCACAATGACAACTTACAATGAAAAGAAAGATTTTTCTATTTTATATCTGGATGTTTTAACAATACATCAAAATATTGCTGTTACGTATAATCAGCTGTTATCAAGAGTTTTATGTTTTGAACAGTTTGAATTCGGTCACTATTGGTAAGCCTGTTTACCACAAGTAGATGAAAGAATATAAAAGGTAATTGCGACTTGTTGATCACAATTTGACTTATTTTTCTTAGCAATTGCGAGTTTACTTTATTGGTTTGCTTTGGAAAGTCTCAATGAAGAATATAAGTTAAGATGCCAACATGAAGTTCAAATTGTTGTGATAATTTCAGGATTGCAAGTTATAAGTTAATACCAAAGATATAAGAAGAATTTGCTAGTTATAACTTTGGATTATGCTGTTATAAAAGTCAATCGAAACAATGTAACTTCTAAACAATTTAATAAAAATAATAATTGCTTAGATAAATCACTTCTGCCGTTTTATAAATTGTGAATTTATATCTTTATATCTGACTTTAATAATCTCACAATTGCTACTTTGTACCTTTAATCAAATTCGAACTTTATATCATGAATTCCGAACTTGCCACATCTTGATCAATTTTGACTTTATATTTGAATTTTTGACGATCTAGTCTTTATATTTCTGAATTTCTCAAATTATATCTTATATTCCTGACTTTATATTTTAATTCTGAACTTTATATTATTAATTTCTACATTTATATATGTAATTTTGACTTTATATTTTTAATTCTGAATTTTATATTTTATAATTCTGTAATTTTTATATTTATAATTCTGACTTTATATTTAATTCTGATACTTTATATTTTCAATTTTGATTTTATATTTCAATTTTGATTTTATATCATTAATTTTGACTTTATATTTATATTCCTAATTTTATATTTTGAATTTTGATATTTTATTATCAATTCCTACTTTATATTTATCAATTCTGACTTTATATCTTAAATTTTGATTTATATTTGTATTTTGACTTTATATTATATTAATTTTGATACTTTATATTATACAATTTTCGACTTTATATCATTCAATTTTGAATTTTATATTTATAATTCTGACTTTATATTTCTAATTTCTGCATTTTATATCTCTAATTTCTGACTTTATATCTCGTAATTTCTGACTTTATATTCATTAATTTCTGACTTTATATTATCTTAATTTCCTACTTTATATTTATTAATTTTGAACTTTATATTATTAATTTTGATTTTATATTCTATGTAATTTTGACTTTATATTTTAATTTTTGACTTTATATTTAATTTAATTTCTAATTTTATATCTACTAATTTTGACTTTATATTTCATGAATTTCTGAATTTTATATTTTGAATTTTGACTTTATATCTATATAATTTTGACTTTATATTTCGTAATTTTGAATTTTATATTTATAATTTCGAACTTTATATTCATTAATTTTGACTTTATATTATTTGCAATTTTGACTTTATATTTATGCAATTTTGATTTTATATTCTTTAAATTTTGACTTTATATTCACTAATTTTGACATTTTATATTTACTGTAATTTCTGAATTTTATATTTAATTGCAATTTTCGAATTCTATTATATCATATGTAATTTTTGACATTTTATATTTAATTTAATTTATCTTGACTTTATATTTTATAATTTCTAACTTTATATTTTATAATTTTTAAATTTTATATTATGAATTTTGACTTTATATTATCTAATTTCTAATTTTATATTTGAAATTCTGACTTTATATTATTAATTTTGACTTTATATTACAATTTTGAATTTATATCATCAATTTTGAATTTATATTTATTAATTCTGACTTTATATTCGAATTTTCTAATTTTATATTTATCGATTTTGACTTTATATTATTGTATTTTATATTTTATATTTCTGAATTTTATATTTTACAATTATTCCGACTTTATATCAATGTAATCCTATTTTACATATTTATTGATTTTTGACTTTATATTCTATATTATTGTAATTTCCAATTTATATTATTGATAATTTCTGAATTTTATATTTAATTTTAATTTCATATTTCATTGTAATTTTGACTTTATATTACGAATTTTGACTTTATATCATTAAATTCCGACTTTATTATTTAATATTTCCTACTTTATATTTTTTGAATTTTGACTTTATATTTATGTATTCTACTTTATATGATTTCCTAATTCTTAGATATCTCCTATTCCCACTTTATATCGCAATTTCTACTTTATATATTCAATTCTGACTTTATATCTATGGTATTTGAATTTTATATTTATAATTCCTGACTTTATATTGTATTCTGACTTCTATATTATCGTATTCCGACTTTATATCATGCAATTCTAGCTTCATATTAATGCAATTCCTGACTTCATATCATGTATTTCTGACTTTATATATCACGCAATTTTTCTGTACTTCATATCTTATTAGTATTTTGACTCAATCTCATTCATTTTAGTCCATTATTTAATTTCTGACTTTATATCACGTAATTCTGACTTTATATCATGTAATTCTGACTTTATATCACGTATTTACTGTTATATTTATCATTTCTACTCCACTTCATATTTGTACTTCATATCACACATTTTGCTTCTCACATTGTTTTAAATTTCATATTTCTTTGTATTTTTGGACTTTATATGTACTATTCTGACTCTTATATTATATTCCGAATTTACTTTATATATCTCAATTTGACTTCATATTCATGTAATTTTACTAATTATATCATGTAATTTTGCTATCTTTATATTTCTATATTTCCGACTTTTATATTATGTAATTTTGACTTTATATTTTGAATTCCTGACTCCATTGTATATTTATCTTTATATTTCCACTTTGATTTCTCGCACATTTATACTTTATTCTCAGATTCTCCGTATTTTGACTTTATATCACATATTTGACTTTATATTCTATGTATTCCCTACTCTCACATTTATAATTTCTGACTTTATATCACGCAATTTTGACTTTATATTTTTCCTACATTTTGCAACTTTATATTCTCAGTTCTATTTTTATATCTCGGAATTTTGACTTTATATCACGTAATTCTGACTTTATCACTTAATTCTGACTTTAATATCTGGGTCATTGACTTTATATCACGTAATTTTGAATTTTATATTATGCAATCTGATCTTTAAATCACTCGTAATTTTGATCTTTATATTCTCATCAATTCCTGACTTTATATCACGTAAATTTCCCAATTTTATATTTTAATTTTGTACTATTATATCCGGAATTTTCCGACTTTATATTATACGTATTCTATTTTGATATTTGAATTTGATTTTATATTTTGTAATTCTGACTCTATATTATCTATTCTGACTTTATAATTTATCCAAATTTTCTAATTCTTATATTATCAAATTTGACTTGATATTATCAATTTGACTCTTATATCACGTATTTTGATACTTTATATCACGTAATTTTGAATTTTATCACGCATCTATTTTATATTCTTGCACTTTAAGTCCATATTCATGAAATTTTATTTTATTTATTAATTTTGTTTTACAATCAATTTAATTTTGAATTCTTATATCTATATTCACTTTATATTCTAATTTTGAAATTTATACTAATAATTTGATTGTTAGATATCTCAATATTTGTTTTATATCATGAATTCTATTCTATTATACGCATGTTTCTAATTTTATTTTAGAATTTGATTTTTATATTGCATATTTTTTGTATCTCATATCGCGTAAATTTTGATTTTTTATATTACTTTAATTTTTGACTTTATATTCTCACAATTTCTGAATTTTATAATTTCGGACTTCTGACTTTATATCGGCATAATTTGAATTACATTTCTGCAATTTTCTACTTTTATATTATTTTTAATTCCTGAATTTTATATTTTGTTCCCAATTTTGATATTTATACCAGAACATATTCCTAATTTCATATTTATTTTAATTTTGACTTTATATTCTCGCACTTTTCTCACTTTATATCACATATTTCTAATCTCATATTTAATTTTGAATTTTATATTACACGGAATTTTCCGGTTTAATATTGTATTTTGGACTCAGTATTATTTCTAAATTTCCTGATTTTATATCTACGCAATTTTGATTTCATATTTATCCGCAATTTTTGATTTTTATATCACGTATTTTTTGAACTTCACATTTTAATTTTTGATTTTATATCGCATATTTCATATCCTATATTCTCATATCACGTGATTTTGTATTACTACATATTCTAAATATTTGACTTCTACTTATATCATATATTTTCCAACTTTACATCTCACTAAAACTTGACCCGATTTCGTATTTTGAATCTGATATTTATCCCCTAACTCCTACAAATTTATATCACGTATTTTGAATTTTATATTTGATGTAATTTTGATCTTTATATCACGCGACTTTTGACTTTATATTTCACAATTTCTGAATTTACATATTCTAATTTTGAATTTTATATATTTTTTAAATTTTTCAATTTTCCTATTCAATATCCACAATTTTGAATTTTATATTCCTTAATTCTGACTTTATTATCCAATTCCTACTTATTATCAATTTTGATTTTATATTATTAATTTTTCCTATTTTAATGTTTGCAAGTTTTGACTCCAATATTTTAAATTTTAAATTTTAATATTCTTAATTTTTGTTTAGTATCACATATTTGATTTTATATCATAATCCCACTTTATATTATTAATTTGACTTTATATCATACTTTGTGGCTTTATATTACGTATATTATTTTTATATTTTATATTTTGATTCTTTATATGAGATAATTTTTACTTTATATTTGTTAAGAAAGCGGCGCACAATTACATATATTTACAATATATATATATGTTGTATATGGGTTTATTTTTGCTTCTTAAATGTACACAATGTATGACATATATATGCACACTCATGACATATTTGTTGTTACATTTATCGCTCTGTCATCTTTTGTTAAACATGAATCTACTTGGAGTTGCATTTTTAATTACATTCCAAAGGCAATCAATATGGATGTTTTGTTTGAAGTACAGTGGTTAATGTATAATTACGCACACCTTCAATAGACCTTATCAAAGAAGGAGCCTAACTTTGTGTTAAATGTTAATTTGTCTACAGGAATAATAAAATGCCTGTGGCAGAAAGG
>JAQIUQ010007298.1:272500-338665 GCA_030378365.1 Hybognathus amarus | reverse complement strand
CGAAAATTCTTTATATTTGAAAGCCGATATTTTGTCCAATAAATCTAAACCCAAATTTTAGACAATTTTGATTTTCCTCATTAAAAGCCAAGATACAAACACAATTATGATGTTCTTATTTTAATGTTGTGTAGCCGATATGACAGACTTGCGCTGCACATTTTGCACTTGAACTGGATTTTTATCCTTTTTTAAAGTGATTTCAATCGTTTATCAAGCAATTTAAAAGCATCATGTTGAACAGTGCACATCTAAAGTGCCTCAACTCAAGGAATTAATACATTATTTTTCGGCTTTTAGATATCGGCTAAATGTTCTTGTTGGGCCGATAACGATAACATAAAAAATGATCATATATCGGCTGATAACGATAATGTGGCCGATATATCGTGCATCCCTACTTTAAATAATTGTATCTTTGATAACCAAAATGACTAGTAATAACGACTAGATAACCAAGTTTTTTTCCTGTAAAGATTATTTTGTCATGCCTTTAAATGTATAACCTTTGGTTTATTTCGTATACGCAAATCTGTAAATATGCAAATTAGTCTCTACATTCTCTCAATCACACACTGTAGTAAATGCTATATTATGGTAAGTGGAAATATTGGTTTAATTCAGCCATAGAGGTTTGAACTAGAAATGCAGAAGAAGTGGAAGAGTGGACTAAACAGGGTCGTCTACGAGACTATCAGAATGTAATGCGTTTTATGTATTCTTGTATTTTTATGTTCACTCCCACGCGGACACATACCGTTAATTGATATGATTAGCATTAGCTTGACTATCAAACAGCTAATAATGTGTTTCTAATTTTACACAAACCATGTTCTCATTCGCCATCTCAAAGTCAGACAGCTGCCTTCTAAAAAAAATCAGCATCCTTAGAAATGTTTTAAACATCATAGAAATTCAGTGGAGAAAGTTTATCATAACATTGTAATACAGGCTACATATACAATTCACCTGATATATTTCTGTATCCGATTTTTCCTGTCCGTTTTTAAAGGGTTTCTAACACTCAATGATAAGACATTTTGATGGGATTGGTTACATGTTTGTGAAGGTAGGAAACAGGTGGTTTCAAATGGTGTTTTTGAGACTCTTCAGCAATGGTACTGACAAATGAATTTGCATATGGTTTGTCTTAAAGCATTATTAAAAAAACCACATTGACAAATAAACAACATGCTTTTAAATGTTCTCTAACCATTCAGAAACAAGTGTTAACATTAAAAAATGTTAGACGAACGATTCCAACTAAAATGTCCCATGAAGGATGTAAAAATGCCAACATTTTAAGAACCTTTTTAAAGACCAGATGTCTTTGAATGAAGTGAATGTTCTATTAATGTCACTGGAAGAATGTTTGCTCATAACTTTGAGAGAATTTAGACTGGTATAAATGCACACTGACTTTTTTTATTCTGACATTTTTATTCTTGTAGGGTCACAACCCTCTCTACAAAGGTGCCACATCTACTTTCACAAACATCACATATCGAGGCAAGGACTGACCGAGTGCAGAGGATGAACTGGATAGAGTTCATTAATGTATATGGTTAAAAGTGTTTCCTTCGAAGATTTATTTTTTATTTTTTATTTTTTTTTGCGCAAATTGAACACGAACAGGAAATGGTTGTACATATTTTGTTGTTGTACATATGTAAAGTCAAAAATGGCACCTCTTTCCGTCTTTCTGTTTATCACTGGATGGATGATAATCTTTACATTTGCTTGTAATGTAACACATACAACATTTTCTTCTTCCCTCTGATCTGTCACTTTGTGAAGTGACAGATATGAATTATAAAAAGCCTGAGCTATCTTTCCACCTATTGATGGCCTGTGGTAACACTGAATCTCTCATTGTGAACATGAAATATTCTTAGCTGTTCTCTTCGTTGTGGTCATAGCTGTATTAATATTATGCATCTACAATATCTTAGAGGTAGCTTTATCACACTGGCCTTTAGTATGCAGTTTTGGAAGGATTGTATAAAAATGTATAAAAATATGCTACGGTTTTATGTCTAGCATTTATACAAAATATACACAATGTAATTATTTGTCTGGCAGAATAACCGTAAAAGACAAAAAGTACCTCACAGCTCAAATGCAAAAAAGTATAACAGTGCTCTCTAATATATGAAATCCTGAAATGTGCCTTTTTGTGCTCCCAGACATGCCACATAACATGTTTTTTGTTAATTAAATAATTAACCAGAAATGTTTAAATATTTGTAAAATGTTTGACAAATTTAATATGTATAATTTAATGTGATACACTTAAGTGTAATGTCATTATGCCACATACTTAAATCTTAATAGCAATAAACAAAAGAAACATATAAATTTAACATGATTTGTATCAATGTTTTTTCAAGTTTAATGTGATTAAAATGTATTACTCTGAATTACTATTAATTTAATATTCATTTTCTTTGGTGTGCGAATGGCTCCTTGACTATGTTATATTGAACTACAGCACCACCTATTGGACTGATGTAAACAACACAACTCTAGTGATATTGTTTCCTTCTTTATCAAGGTAATTGTGTAAGATATTTAGGTTTTATAGGTTTTAAGTGCAGCAGATAATTGACTACAGGAAATGTACATTTGCTGTATATCCTCAATATATTTTGTATGGACATTTTCTGAAATTGACTCTCAAGTGTAACAAAGTATCCATGTTATTATAGCTATGTTAAATATGCAAAATGGGACAGCTAGTAAATTCGAAAAACTTTGTCACACCAGATATCATAAAGTGGGTCATTCATTGCTAATTGCAATCCTATATGTGCGTATTGTTAGGCTTTCAAGCTAATTATAAATGTTGCAATTTGGATTATATTTTCAAAAGAGAAGAGTGTCACACTTTATTCACACTATTTAAAGTGTCAGATAAACCAAATAAAAAGTCATATTTGTTGTTACTTTATTTAACTAACGTAACTTTAAATAAATAACAAAATAATTAAAACGTCATATATTTGTTGTAACATTATCCCACAAAAATATCAGCTCTAACTAAATAAATAAATGTTACGTTATTTTCGTATCGTAAGAGGCGTCGCCAGGATCACTTTACGTGCACGTCAATGGAGAGAGAGAGAGAGAGAGAGAGAGAGAGAGAGAGAGAGAGAGAGAGAGAGAGAGAGAGAGAGAGAGAGAGAGGATGCTGAAATACTGAATACTGAAGACTGTGTCGGGATCACAGTCAGTCCTATCAGCGTCAAAGATCCTGGAAATGTGCAGGTGAGTTCATTAAATCACAATTGATGATTAGATCATTTTTAAATCTCAATATTTACACATGATGTAGATCTTTAAGTTAAGTTACAGATGATCACACTAGTAGATGATCAAAAATAAGACAACACCCTAGGGCTCTTCATGAGCAGCATCTCATCCACTAACGCTAGCAGAGGAGATAACATCTCACGTCACTCACTGTAGACACATAAATGCGTTTCAACATAATTTTAATGTCTATGTCATATCTGTTCGTGTAAATTTAAAGCGCACCATCACTGCTGTTGTTGTTGTTGTTAGCCTAACGTCAGCTCAGCTAGCTCGTGGCTACGTTAGCTAACGTCAATGTACCGGGATTCGCTATAGTGAAAATTGAAGGGTTACCTTGGTGTCAGTGGTATTTAAAGAGAAACATGTCAGAAGTGATGTTTCTGGTCTCCAATACATGTGTTGGTTGTAGATTTGATTAAGTATAGATGGCATATTTATCGTTTAGTTGTTAGACCGACAGTTTAAACAACCGGACTGTCATCTGGACAGAGCGCATCAGCTCTTTAAGTTTAGAAGGACAGAAAATCAACATTTAGTTTTCAACAAAGCTGTATTCTTTGAAGGTGTAACTTATTATTTATTTTCCAACTTTGCCTATTTATATAGTTATCTTGGTGTGCATAATGATATATATGTTTTCTGATGTTTCTGAAATGAATAGACTTATATTAAATGTCTATTTTCTTATTTAATAATGATAATAATTATGAAAAAATAAAATAAATAATTTTAATAATAAAATAAAATAATAAATGTAATAGCAATATTTAAACATCTCTCCTCCTTTCTCCATTTTTTGGTCACTGTTTATTTGCTTGATTTTATTTGCGAATGTTTTCAATTTGAATTAAATTAAAAAAGTTGTAATGCATAAATATAAAATTACCATTAATTTCCCCTTCCCTTGCGGATCTACTGTGTTTTAGGAAAACTGTAAATACATTGAGTGGTTCCATTAGGTGTTGACAATTTTTATTTTACACTCAGACATTATTTGTAACCAACCAGAACTCTTTTTCAGTGGAAAACAAATAGGAAAATTACATGAAAATTGTAAGTTAAACAGATTTTAAGTATTTTAATAAATCGATACCACCTTATGTTTGACACACAATGAGAAATCAAGAATGCTGGGAATGCTTTAAAACAGTGTCTTGTGAAAGTAGAGCATTTGCAACATTGAGTTTAGTACATCTGACTAAATATTTCTATTTAACTGTTCTGATTCTGTTTAGTTTTGAAATCATAGTTCCTCATATAGAGCCTTGCTATGTCAGGCTGAACTATAACCAGAGGGGGTTTGTGAATGGGACACATGGAGCTTCTATGGGTTTGTTGGGTCAGACTGCACACAGTTCTATTGATTATTTGGGACACCAGTAGCCCATGTAGAGGAGGTGAACTGAGGTGCACGCTGCTGCCAGTTTAACTTTACATAAAAGATCTAGCTCAGTGGTTCTCAACTGGTGTGTCATGACCCAAAAATGGGTCACAGGTCTGTTCTGATGGGGTCATGGATACAAAGCAATGCTAAATGCAAATAGTCATGCGGTTAAATAAATACACTACTGTTCAAAGGTTTGGGGTCATTGGGATTTTATTCAGAAGGGATGCTTTAAAAATTGATCAAAAGGTGAGAGTAAATATATTTATATTGTTAGAAAAGATTTCTATTCTTGAATCATCATCATCAAACTGTCACTGTTTCCACAAAAACATTAAACTGTTTTCACAACATTGATAGTAATAGGATTTTTTTTCTTGACAACCAAAATTAGCAAATTACAATGATTTCTGAAGGATCATGTGACACTGGAGACTGGAGTAATAGCTGCTATTGCTAAAATCAAATAAATTACATTTTAGGAAATTAGAAAACGGTTATTTTAAGTTTAATATTTCCCAATATTACTGTTTTCACTGTGATTTTTATTATATAAAATGCAGTCTTGGTGAGCATAAGAGACTTTTCTCTAAAATGTTGGCAAATCTTGCCAACCCCAAACTTTTGAACAGTAGTGTAGACTTTCAACTTTTAAAAGGAAGGATGAAACAATTTCTATATCTTTTGTGGTTGAAGTCACAGGCGTGCATCCAATAAAAAAAAAATATGTGACAAAAGAATAATGTTCGAATTCACAGTACTCAACAGTAAACAAAAATGACCCCGACCGGATGGCCTACTACTTCCGACGAGATTCTGAAGTGTGCATACGATGAACACTTTACCAACTCATGCTGGTAAACATGGGGATTGTAGTATGCATGCGATTTCAGACAATGACTCAGCATTTCGGCACAAATCCATCTGTCATTTAGTGGACACTGCCAACTTTTGAGTGACCTGTTATCATCCTCAAAAACCATAACGTTGCATTAAAATGTTTACAAATTGTTTGGATAATGCAGTTTATGGTATTATCAATATTTGATTTTGATTACATTTTTGTTTACTTTTATATGCTAAAGAATAAGTGTGCTTTCTGTGTGATCTCACAGGTTTATCTGTCATGGATGCAAATATAATACCAAAATTTGCCTCCAAAGACGAGGAAATTGACTTCTGGAAGGCTCTTTCGCTGAAGTACAAGAAAAAGTAAGTGGCAGTACATTGAGCTCAAGCACAGCTCAGGTCTCTGTTTTGGAGTGTGACACCCAGTTGTCCTGCTATTCACATTTTCTTTTTGAAAAAAACAAAAAAAAACAAAAAAAAAACAATGCTTGCCCTTAAGCAATGCATGTGAATACTGGAATAAAACCAATGCAACCTGTTCCCTTACTTGCATTATGACGGCTATATCAAGGAATTTGCTGAATGTTTGAAGACTTTCTCTTAGTCACATTAGTCTGTTTACCTTATGCAATCAGCCACAGTGGGAATTTCCTTCTATGGGTTTAGATTTTGTGATTTGATAGACTCCCGCTGCTAATTTTACCATTGAAAAACTCTTAGTGGCATTGTAACAACAAGCTTGTTGCTTGGTAAATTGCATCCCGAAGCAGCATTTCTCAACTCCTGCTTGGAGGGTTTAGACTCCCTTTATGTAACAAAACTCGGATCATTGACAGGAAAAGGGGCAGTCAATGACATTTACACACACAAAACGTGGTACACCAAGTTTGCGATTAACAGTCTTCTCTATGGGTTACGTCTGATTACATAAAAAACAACTGACGGGGGTTTAAAGCCCAAAGAAATCCCTCTATATAATCTGAATGAGAGATTCAATCTGCATTGTTCTTTTTGGATTGTGTGACATCTGTCTGTTGAAAACATCTACAATTGTATGCGCATCTTGTCTAAAGAGAGGTGTGTTATTAATTTTCTATGCAATGGGATGGTTTTCGCCTGGTGGACGGGATGGAAAATCCCATAGATCTACTTGGACTGAGGGAACCATGTCATAGAGATTTGTGGATTGGTCTTTTTTGATTTGGGCTGGTTAGCAATCACCCAGAACACACTAGCAACTACTTAACAACATGCTGAAAACACCCAGAACACCTAAATGTTAAATGGTTACCTTGTGGTTCGTGTGCGCCTTCGTATACACCGTCACATCCCTTTGCATTTTCCCAGCAAAAACATCCTTTACATAAAAATCAGCCTACAGGCTTTCAGACAACCTAGGAAATTGGAATTACAGGAATTACACATTGGCAATAAAATATGCTATTAATACAATTCTTACATGGAGCCCCTTTAAATGAATAAAAAGTATTATTTTCATTGAGATGATATTTTTATAAATATTTTTAATAAGTTTCTATTTCTGCATTTTCTATTTTTATTAAAGTTTTAGTAATTTAATGGGGTTTTTTTTTGTAACATTTTATTAGTTTGTGTCTATATAGGTTTTATTAATTTTTATTTCAGGGTTTTTTTCAGCTGTTGAATGATTAAAAACATTGACAGCCAATCAGAATCCACTTGGCTTTAAAAAGCTTGAGCAATTGATGTGGCAACATAACTGCAAAGTGCACTTATAATAAACAGAAATGTATTATGTGCTGGTGTGGATGCTAATATAGTTTCTTTATAATTGTTTTTACAGTTATTGTTTTTGGTGTGAATAAACCTTAATACAATGTTAACTGATGACATACAAATAGGAATTAGCTTTCAAAAAAGGGGTCATTTGATTTGCCTTGGAGCTGTTTTAGCAAAGGACATCAGTGTTTGCAGGGTGGCTCTTGTTCATTATGATTTAAGACACACATTTGAAGCACAGGCTCCTCTGGGTCTCACTGACATGCAATACTACCCAGTTCTGACCGGCTAGTAAAACACCTAATCGGCACTTCAGAGACTGCACAGAAATGAGTCACAGATGTTGTATGTTGCTGATTCTCTGTGATGTTCTTGCTGGTCTCCTTTCCCTGAATGAACAGGTCGTCCTACACTGTCTCCTAGCTCACGTGGCTGTAGCATGACTGGGTAGGGAAATATTGCTCTGATGCCATTTTTAGATCCTTCCCATAATGCTGGCTGGTGATTACATAAAGAGGCCCAGGGCAGCGCTCTCCTCTGGTCACTGGTACACTGTAAACAAAACGGTTTATTAACAGCAGATCTGCATCTCATTTACACTGTGCTAGTGACAGAGTCTGCTAAGTTATTATCACATTCGATAAATAAATTATCGGAGTATTTTTTTCAAACTGATTTTTTTGAGACTTTTTTATGCTCACTAAGGCTGTATTTAGTACAGTAATATTGTGAAATATTTGTAATTTGTGGTTCAAAATACTGTTTTCTACTTAAAAATATATTTCAAATACAAATTATTGCTGTGATTGCAAAGTCGTATTTTCAGCAGCCACTAATCGAGTCTTCAATGTCACATGATTCTTAAAATTGTTGCTGATCTGATTAAATATTTTTTATTATTATCAATTTTGAAAACTACTGACGGACATGGTGATGGAAAAATATATTTCAATGCTAGAAACTTTAATTTGTCGCGAAAACCTTTGTGTTCCCTCGCACAACTTTCGCTTTAACTATACAATAACTATAAAGGTAACTATAACGATAACCATATTATTGTCCACACCAATGCACATTCTGTTTATTCTGAGGATGTGGTGCAGTTTTGTGCTCTGTCGCTTTAAACGCTCAAGCTCTTTAAAGCATTGTGGATTCTGATTGGCCGTCCATGTTTTAATTGTTTATTAACTGATTGGCCGTCCATGTTTTAATTGTTTATTAACTGTCAAAAAATCATTTTTGCTGCTTCCCAATTCATCTACTTATACTATGCCCTAAAAGTATGTAATCTTTTTGTGAAGAAAAAGTACATACTTTTAAGTATGTAATAAAAGAGTAGGCAAGCTTTGGGACATACTATTTCGTCATCTTAATGGCGTGTCATCCAATCACCATAAACTGCCCTTTCAATCATCTCGTCACAGTTCTCAAATCCTCCATTCAATTTTATTTAATTTCTTGTTTAAATGTTGTAGCATGATGTTCATCTGCCAGTCGTGGGTCTTTCATGCGGAGACTCTCCGAATGTGTTTGCAATTTGAATGTAATGATGCATTTAAAAGTTAATGGCTAAACGTATCTTTACAAAAGTTCACAGTGCTTATGCAGATGCAATATAATGATGTAGCCAACATTGAATAACTACATTTTCGTCAGGTTAGATACTAATAATTAAACACTTAAACCCCTTTATCTAAACGTCTCGATATAACCGCTAGACTCGCGCTTCCTCCATGTCTGTATGTTTTTTGACACTTTTCACTCCGTGTTTGTAGTTCTAACCAAATCCTCGTCCGACACATGATGGGTTGTGGGCAATTTCAGTCGTTAGAGCATCGATTCGCACTTCGGATTCTGAAAGGATATAGTAGACCATTGGTGTCTCTTGGAACACTCATTTCTACATACTACGATTTGGGACGTACTGAATTCTATTTTTTAATACTAATTAGGATGGATAGTATGCGAATTGGTACGCAGCGTCTGTCTATCATTATCACACTATCATTTCTCTTTGCCTTTATTCGTTGTATTTGTGGTGTGGACTATTCTTTTATATTTAGAATGTTATTTTAGAACTAAAAAAAAAATCTTATTGACCCCAAACTTTTAAAGAGTAACTAAACCCTAAACCAACTTTTTTTAGTTAATGATCTGTAAGAATGGATCTTTATTAATACCAGTCATTGATTCAAGTAACTTTTTTGACATTTATATAAAAATTGTTTTATTTCTACAATATATGATGTAAAAACGTCTTAGTGCTGCCCTCTTTAGGTTGAACGGTGGCTACTGCAGTTGAATTTTTCTATTGAATGTTCCGCACTTCGTGACGTACGCAGGTTTCAGCTCACCACGCTCTTGGTACGAGCGGCAGTATAAAAACCAGCTTGTTTCGTCAAAACCACTGTAGCGAGTCAGGAGTTGGAATTGCGAGTATTTGAAAACGATCAGGATAGAGTGTTTTAGCATCTATTTCGTCCCTCTATCTCCGCTGGGGTCTGTCCACTTTTTCAGCATTTTTCAAATATTGCCAATGGGTGGAGTCAGGCTCTGACCAAAGGTTTAGTTAACCTTTAAAGGTGCATTGCGCAACATTTTATGTTAAAAATAGCCGTTTTCTGAACCCATACATGCTGAAACAATCGTCTGATGGGCTGAATGAGCCCTTCTCTGATCACTGCGATCGCCTCTATAATCCTGTACAGTGAAATAAATAAGAGGGATTCGGGGCTCCGAATCTGAACCTGGGCGTGACGTCATGCGCGTTCACGCTCGCCTGGCTATGTGCCTATGCTTTGCAGGTTAGTGTATTCGCCGCCATTCTCCGTATCAGAGAAGACCACTCGAGCGACGCAACTTTAGTCAACTTTCCCAAAGTAGAAGATGGATTCAAAGAGGCTGTTTAGCCTACATCTGGTCACTTCATGTGTTTTCTGTGATCGGATAACTTATTCGATCGTGAAAAGACCAGGTTGAATCCAGACGGATTTGAATCCGATAGCTCAAACCACTTGAGGATGTGGTCTGGGCCGTATTCCAGACGAAACTGGACAAGTGTAAATGCATCTGGTTGTTGAAAACAGGCTTTTTCATGTTGTTTTAAGTCATATATGACCGACGTGCATCACCTGTAGCAGGCGAGTGTATTCATCAAACCAGCGCGCCGCAATCTATCGCAAATGAAAGTGAAAGTAAGACGCATACGATTATCACTAAGTTACCTTCTACCTCCACTGATCTTCATTAAAAGTAGCCTTAAGAAATGAAATGATCTCATACCAGAGCTTTTGCCGCTCTCTCTTATTGCTGTCTTTGCTGATTTTGAAATAGCCGAAGCCGATGATCAATAAATGCAGCTCATCTGTTGCTTTCGGTGGCGTGCACTTCATGAAATCTATATAACGCGGGAATTGAATATCAGATTAATATCCGTTTTGCAAAAACACATTTATGTGACCAGGTGTAATGGAATCGTTTTGATAAATCAGATAGATCCTGAGAAAACGCATTGTGGCCAGGTGTAAAAACAGCCCCAAAGAGACCGGGCTTGTAGTTCATTCCAAACCCCAACGCAAACTCCACGTAAGACAAAGAAAATAAAACTTCTGTCTGTCCAGTGCCAGGCGTCGGAATAAGACGAGAGTCAACATCGGGAAGGCTTTCAACAAACGGAGAGATCTCGGGCGGTCTGCTCTAGGGCTCAAACGTGTTCATGAACGTGTTTCCATAATAACACAATCATAAGTGGATACAGTAAGCACATAAAACAGTTCAACATGGAGATCAATGGAAACAAAAGCCTAAGTTTTCTACTAGCATTACCCTGTTTTCCCCTCACACACACATAGGCCTACATGAGTGTGTAATTTACTCAAATGCCTTTCCTTTCATATATTTTAAATGGCTTGCAGATTTATAACTGTATTACCTCATTATGACTGTAACAAAAGATGTGTGCCGCACAGTGTGCGGCTGATGTCTCCAGTCCTTTGGTTATGAACAGCTCGTGCAAACGTGCGTGTATGCGTGTATTCCATAGAGCGCGCACGCAGTTTCATTTATCGCCAGAGGACGTAGTTCTGCAAAAACTCTGAGACTTGCGTTATGCTCCTTTAAATGCTACGGCAAATAAAAATGTAAGTCACCTCAGCACTTCCCAAAGTGAAGTGTGTGGTTTGACAGAGCATGTGAGCATTTGGTGTTCAGTAAGCTATAGTTCAAGGCAAGCACTGTTTAAGAATTACAAAGAAATAAAGCTATTTCTAAAGGTTGCTAAACAGTGTCATTCCTGATGTGTGTGTTCAGTTATAAGGAGGCACATGAGGAGTTGCTGGAATTTCAAGATGGGAGCAGAGAGCTAGAGACAGAGCTGGAGACACAACTGGGCCAAGCGGAGCATCGCATCAGAGACCTGCAGGCGGAAAATGAGAGACTGCAGCACGAGCTCGACTCGCTGAAGGTGAGGAGAGTGTGTGAGCTAAACACAGGCCGAGCATGTGTAAAGAACAGTTAAGCAAGGGCAGGCCTAAAAAATGTGCGTCTTTGCTTTCTCTTTCCTGTAGGATAAGCTGGAGTATCAATATTCTCAGAGCTATAAACAGATCTCTGTACTGGAGGATGACCTCAGCCAGACTCGAGGCATCAAGGAGCAGCTGCATGAATACGTCAGAGAGCTAGAGCAGGCCAATGACGACCTGGAGAGAGCTAAGAGGTCAGAAGGCGTCATCTTACCCTTCATCACACATTTCACTAGATACAGAATGTAAAATGTATCACATCCAAAATACTTCACTAAAGATAAAATAAAGTGGCATTAATATCGCATTTAAATTTCATAATGTGATCGTTTAATACCTTAAAAAAAATACTATTTAAAGGATAGTTAAACTACCGTTCAAAAGATCAATGTAGAGAATGATTATTCTCTACAAAACAAAACAGTTCATTCTTGATATTTAATGAGTTTATTCTCAAGATTGTATTACAACTTTTTTTCTCTAAATTTAACGAGTTTTTCTCAAAACGCAACCACTTTATTATTGATATTTAATGAGTTTTTTTCTCAAAACGCAACGTCTTTATTTTCGATATTTAATGAGTTTATTTTCAAGATTGTATTTCGACTTTTATCTTGAAATTTAGCGAGTTTAATCTCGCATTATAATGACTTCAATCTCGACATGGTTTTTATTTTTTTATTATTGCTTGGTCCTTATGCTCTTCCGTACAATTCTGATTAAAGTTTATAAAAACTATATATATATATATATATAAAATAATGTACACTTGTGAATTGTCCACAAATTGACATTTATTTAGGAAATAAATGGTGTCTAACTTGTCTTTAAAGAGTTCTGCCCTCGTATGCTTTTCCACTATACTGTAAAAAAAATCCTGTAAAAAAAACGGTAAACTACTGGCAGCTGTGGTTGCCAGCATCATACCGTAAAAATACGGCGTGTTACTGTTTTTGAAATTAACAGCTAAATACCGTATTGTCAGCTACAGTATAAAACTTTAATTTAACAGCTATATGCTCTAACACAAAAACAGTAACACACCGTATAGTTACGGTATGATGCTGGCAACCACAGCTGCCAGTAGTTTACTGTTTTTTACTGGATTACTTTTTACAGTGTAATGTATAGTTTTTTCTGCTTTATTCTGTTACCACAGAGCCACGATTACATCTCTGGAGGACTTTGAGCAGAGGCTGAACCAGGCCATCGAGAGGAACGCCTTTCTTGAGAGTGAACTGGATGAGAAAGAGTCTCTCCTGGTGTCTGTGCAGAGACTAAAAGATGAAGCCAGAGGTATTTACTGACTTTTGTCATGCGTAATTCTTATCTAGTTCCTCATTCTAGGCTACTCTGTACACAATCTGTTCTGTCAGTAAAAGGATTTTCCTGCGTGCTTGTGGAATGAAGTCATGTTACATGCTCATCAGCATTATTTGTCAAAGTAAAAGTTATCGATCAACATCTTGCACATTTTCTTAACCCACGGGTATGTGACCGTTTTGTAGATTTGCGGCAAGAGCTTGCGGTGAGAGAGAGCCGGCCAGAGGTGACAAGAATGTCGGCTCCCAGCTCACCGACTCCAGACAATGACAAAACAGACTCAGCGGTCCAGGCCTCGCTCTCTCTGCCGGCCACACCTCTCAGCAAGAACCTGGACAATGCTTTCACTAGCCAGACGGGTAGACAGATAGATTTCTTTCTGAGGTGTATACAGTGCCACATGTGTCTGCACAACTCACTTGGTTCTGGTCTTTTACAGGTCTGGCCAACAGCTCAACTAATGCAGCCCTCACTCCATCCGCCAGAATATCAGCGCTCAATATTGTTGGCGATCTACTGCGCAAAGTTGGGGTGAGTAAAAGTTGTAGACTGTACTTTGGATATGAATAAAAGCTATTCAGACATATAATCGTAATAATTGCCATTTGCATCGACTAATTTGGTGTCTAATCCAAGAGTTTGCTCTGTCTCTTAGGCTTTAGAGTCTAAGCTCACAGCCTGTCGAAATTTTGCCAAGGACCAGGCAGCCAGGAAGAACTACGTCACAAATGTCAACGGCAATCTGGTTAACGGCGACCTTTCAAACTACTCACACTCGCTTCACACATCCTACTTCGACAAAGCGTGAGTTGGCCATTTTGTTCTGCCACATTTCAGAAAAAAAAAATCAATAAACCATTAGATCTTATTTGATCTACGTTACACATAATTACATTGTGAATTTCTATCAGAAGCATTTGTGCAATTTGTTTCCCATAAAGGGCTATAAACAAAGATGAAAAAGTTGCTCCAATACTCAGCTGC
Source organism: Hybognathus amarus (assembly GCA_030378365.1). Classification (NCBI taxonomy): domain Eukaryota; kingdom Metazoa; phylum Chordata; class Actinopteri; order Cypriniformes; family Leuciscidae; genus Hybognathus; species Hybognathus amarus. Next base: position 324,532 of record JAQIUQ010007298.1, on the reverse strand, counting down.
TCATTTTCTTGTGTGAGGACTAAAATGAAGGGCAGATTTAGGAGTCTGAATTAAGTCTGAAGGCCCTTGCACACTCAGTCCGAAATTTCCGCACGTTAAAAAATAAATACGACCTCACATTGTCAATCACGCTTGCACACTGCCTCCAAAACTTTCATCCGTCAAAAAAAAAAACGCGTTCGATTTTCTGCATTTTTGCACCCATAGCAAGTAGTTTGAATGATGTTTTGACAATTCAGAGCCACCGAATTGCGAATATGAAAAAACGCATATGAAAATTTCAGACTCCCTGTGCAAGGGCCTTAAAGGGGTCATATAATGGTACATGGACTTTTACAAGTTGATGTTACTGAAATCTGTGTTGGCAGTGCCTGTACACAACCATCATATAATGATAAAAATCCATTCCCCTGCCTCAAATCGAGCCTTTCGATTTTGTGTAGTCACTAAATCGCGCGCCCCTCCCACGATTCTTGATTGACAGCAGTGTTTCAACACATCCCAGCCCTTAGCGAGCTGTCATCATGTTGATACACTGGAGCTGAATGGCGTCTAAGCGATAGTGTTGTTCTGTTCTTGGGTGTAATTACGAACACAGTCATGTTGATGTTCCTAAATCCGAACCGCTGAAGACGCAGAGGCTGACTTTTGTTTTCGAAGGGAATATTTCCCGCGAGACGTCAACGCTTTCATGTTTGCACGAATCATTCTCGCCAGACTTCTTTATAAACAAGGGTCAGTATAAAGCCGGTTTTGCTAAGAAGCTGCTCCTGAAAAAGAATTGGTACCAACTATTTGTGTCCCTGCTGCACCTCCAGAAGAAGTGTGTAACGTTTAATTGACCTTTTATATTAATTTTAGCAAATCGCGAAAAAAAAGTTGCTAATGACTATTAACTGTAACATCAATCTGTCAACGAACAAACCTATACATCAGTAAACACATAGTGTTTGTATCTCACTACTCTACCCTGACAGTATATACAAAAATAGATCAAAGTGACATTACGTAAACCAACCATTCGTCCTGGTTCGAGCCTTAATTGTCGAACTTCTTTGCGGTCGTCATTTTGTTCAGGGTGTGACTACGGTTAAAACTGATACGGTTGCACAGATGCGTCCTCAGAGACTCCCGCTGCCATTCTTTCTCCAAAATTTACCCTCAACTGTTGTCAAGGCAACACTCCGTGTGTGTGTTATGTCAAAACGCCTGCAGAACAGAGGGGCGGAGTGAGCGAAGTTCAATATCAGTTAAAGGCATATGCACTGAAACGGCATGCTAAAAACACTGTTTTTGACCAGGTAAAATTAGTGGTTTTTTTACTATACTAATGAGAATTTTTTAATAAAACTATATTACAAACTTTTCATTTAGACCCCAAAGATTCATATTAACTTGCAAAAATGGCATTATATGACCCATTTAAGTGATAAAGAAATAAAATCTCTCAGACCTGTGTGTGTTTCTCTCCTCAGCAGAAGAGAGAGGTCATTTTCCCTGCGTTGCTCTTGGGTAAATGATCCAACTAGCAGTTTAATGTGGGGATTCATGCATGCTAGTTAACAACCCCCTGCATATGACTTGGAGTACAATAATCCACTAGGTTAAGATCATATCATCTCCACTAACATCTTGGTGGTGGCTCTAATTGCCTGTTAAGGTGCACTCCATAAGTTTGCTCAAATGTGGTTTATTTAACTGAATGTAAGAGGACTGGGCCCGTGTTTTGACTTATCTGAACATTCAAAACAAGAAAGGTCCTTTCAAAAATCCTGACATTTATGGAGTTCACCCTTAGTGCTAAACTACGAATTTCTCTCCTCATCTGTCTGTCGGTATGAACTGAATTGCAGGATTAGTCTGTTCTAGTCGTTAGTTAGATCATGTTCATTCTTCTTGTTAAAGTCAACATGAAATAACATTCAGAACTCACTTTACTTCCATGGTGTGAGACATTAATGAGTGAAACTAGATAGTCAATGAGAAAATATATAGGACTGGACTTCATTGTATCCATAGGGTAAGAGAAAAGTGGGCATTATTTCCACTGCCATTTACACGTTTGGCGTCAGTAAAATTTTGGCGGCATTTATTGATCACAAACAGTAATAATGTCAAATCTAATAAACTTTAACAGTTAACTGTTTTCTATTTTAATAAATTGTAAAATGTGATTTATTTCTGACACGGCAAGCTGAATTTTCATACTCGTTTTCAATCACATGATTGTTTTGTGGAAACCGTAATGCAGTTTTTAAGGGGGAATCTTTCATGATTAGAGTGTAAAAAAAAATATTTGAAATGGTAAAGACTTTTATGAAATATTTCTGTCCCTTTTGCTCAAATAAATGCATCATTGCTGAATAAAAGTATAATTGTCTATTAAAAAGAAAGAAAATAAATTACTCCAAACGTTTAAATGGTACTATACCAGCACAAACCAGTAAATCTACAGTTGCTAAAGCTGAATATGGCTGGACAGGTTAAAAAATTGAGTCTTTTCAGAGGCCAATTTTAATAAGTTTTTGAAGACAAACATTTTTTAACATGAATCCAAATAATCATGGATAGTAAGAACAGGAACTCGCATTGCAAAAATAAAGCGCATCAATTTTAATTCCATGTTGACTTTAAGCATGTTTAATGAATAAGAAGCTTTATTGTCATTTAATGCATTTAAATGCATTTAAGTAATCTCAGGAATCTGTGAGTGTCTTTTGGAAGGTCTAGATGATCCACACCTTTACCGCAGTGTTACGCAGCGCACTGCAATGCTGAATCAGTGTGTCCTGGGAAACGGTACAGAGAGGACGTCCAGGGCTTGTGTTTCTGCTGCGTAAGACTTATCAGATCTTTAGATGAGTTCTCTACAGAAACCCAGACTGTGTTTATCAGGATAACAGGACAGCAGAGGGCCTTTGCAGTCTCCAGTATACTTCAGTGATTTGATTTTATAACAGTGTAGTACTATTACGTTCATGCGTTTCAAGATAACAAGAACAGACACAGGGATATGTGGCTGATGACGGTCATCAAATTACCTTTGTACTGATGGACAGGAGAGTGTTTGTGTCTGGTGTGTCTCTTGGGGCCGCATTGAGTGGTTTGCCTCTGCCTGAGAAAATCTACAGTTTCGGAGTTTGTTCTGCTGGCTTATCTACACCAATTCACCGGCGTATGAGCTTTTCAGCACATATTAACTGGTTTTGGGAAACCTTCCGTTTTTTATGTCAAATCCAGTTGGTGAGGAGTGAACTTGATAGAAATACTAGCAATTCTAACAGTAGTATGGTCTAATGTCTTGCATTGTACGCCTCATTTGAAGTATCTAACCTCAGTCTTATGTTTCTGTGAGCACAGCAGGACGGTGAACAGTTTGGACCCCGGGACCGTGACGAACATCAATGCCCCGCTATGTTCCAACTCTCCATCCGGCCTGGTGCTCACAGTGTAACACTTAACAAACTCACTCCACTGAAAGAAGCATTATACAGCAATATAACTGTTCCTTTTAATACACTACTGAATCTGTGTCAAGATTACAGTGGGTTAAAACAAGGTTTGTAATAATGCCCAACTGTAGCAGCACATCATATTAGTCTTTGTTGCAATATCCTGCATTTTACTGCTGAAATACCTGTTAATATTTCTAAAGATGTATATACCCATCTAATATATTTATAGTTACTGTTAATTTAGATTTATACATATACTGTCTGTACATGGTTAATTTAGGTTTCTGTTGCAAATGTGATGTCTTTTACCACAGTATAAACATTTATTTATGACTAGTTTTAGAAGGTGACGTATTTGAGATCTGAAAAAAGGGAATTTACACTATTAATATATATGTTGTGCAACACATGCAGTGTTTGTGTATAAGAAGGTAGAGCTGATATATAAATTATATACTGTATATTGAAGGAAAAGGGAAGATGAAGTGTGGCGATCTGACTATCTAGACTTACAGTACATGTGCACTTATATCCCCAATTGTTCAATTTTGGCTCACAAGGTCTTTTTTTTTTGGGTAGGGTTGACATTAAGTGCTAATGTGTGCCTCAGATGAGTGAACTTCCCATATTTTTGTCCCTGAAATGTGGCCTGCATATTGACAATTGACTGCTTTAGTAGTACTGTTTGACACTTTAGTCTCAGGTTGGTTTCCCAGCCTCATAGTATTTGTTGGAATATCCATACATCATTTTTTTTCCTTGTTGTGAAGGACAAATCTTATTAATTTTGGTTTGAATAGTGCAATGTGTTAAAAAGCACTTTTTGTTACTTTTGCGTGCTCAAATAAATGGTAGTGTTCTCATGAGTCTGTGTTATTGTAACAGAAGAACCTTAAAAGAACCTCAAAATAAGGCTTTTATGCCAACCTGATACTTTTTATACAATATAATTTATATTCTATTAATTAATATTTTTAATTGGCTATTATTTTAATATTTTACATTGATTTTATTGGCTTCTTGATTTAAATTATTATTTTTTTATAAGTTTTTATTTCAGTTTTAGTCATTTTAGTACTTTAACTTATTTTATCTCAAGTTAGTTGCCAAGACAAGAGTTATTATCTTATCTTTGTTTAAATGTAAGATTTAAAGATAGTAGAGTAGCCCATTTTTTTCATAAACACTTGATTCTGGTTGAAACTTTCTTCACACCCTGATAGCAATCAATAATAGAAGGGATCTAAATATTTTTTTAAAAAAAAATCATATATATTCTGTGGAAGTTTTGGGACCAAAAAATGTTCATCTGAACATTGCATTCATTTGTAATCTTATGTGCTTTGAGGCATGAAGTAATTTAACACTGTCTCTCGTGACAATTTGCAGAATCTGTGTTCATTCACTTTAGAGAGCAGGATCTAATGCAAAGCTAGCATGCTATTGCTAAGCTCTCCGAAATTACCTACCCTACCTTTAAACAGTGGTGGAGGAAGTACTGAATCTCAGTACTTAAGTAAAAGTACAAATAACCAGATAAATATTTACTTTAGTAAAAGTAGAAGTAACACAATGACAACCATACTTAAGTAAAAAGTACCTGATTTTAAATGTACTTTAAGTATTAAAAGTAAAAGTACTTGCATAACAATTTATTCAATGTATTGACTATTTTTTAACGATTAATAAAACATTTAATTCTAACTCATTCAACCTAATACTCCTATAATGATGTTCAATAATGATGGAAAAAAATTGTCACCATTTCTGAAACAAGCTTGCAATTAGGCAATATAAACCATGCTTATCCATACTATATGTTAATCACTATGGCAGTAAACGCGATTAATTTATGGTGTAATTCTGAACCTCTTGGCTTGCCATAATCCTAACCAAATGTATATTACACACTGTGTTTCCTATGCACGTAAAAAAAAAAAATTCGCGTATAAATTGCACAATAAACACTGCGTGCGAGACGCATTTAGTGTGACCGGGTTGATTTATCTATGGCAACCAAACGTCACTGGTGAGACAAACGTGCAATGAACGGACGGTTAGATTACGTTTTGGCAGGGGAAAAACTGGTCAGAAAATGTAATGAAAATGTAACAGAAGTTGTAGAAATGTAGTGGAGTAGAAAGTATAATAATTGCTGCAAAATGTAATGAAGTAAAAGTAAAAAGTATGCACTATTTATTCTACTTAAGTAAAGTAAAGATACGTGAAAAATGTACTTAAGTAAAGTAACAAAGTATTTGTACTTCGTTACATTCCACCACTGCCTTTAAAGAGCACCTATGGCATTTAAAATGTTCCTAATATTGATCTGGGAGTCCCCAACAACAGTTTAACACGAATGCAATGACAAAAAACACGTCTATTGTCTTATGATATGCATTTGTTGTAGCCTGATTTGCTCACCGACTCCCAAATGATTCGTACAACGACTCATTTTTCCAAACCGCTCCTTTCGTGACGCTAATCGGCGGTGATTGGTCAGATGACCCAGTCAGTTATTGTTTGTTAGAGCATGTTGATATAAAGCACTTCGGTACTACAAGACGCTCTATTCTTTATGACAACTCCAATAACAGCGACAAACATTTCACATATTTAAAAAAATAATGACATAGGAGACCTAGAAGCTGCGCTGAGCGTACACACACACACACACACACACACACACATTGCGCCTTCCCTCCTCGCGCCCCGATACTACAAAACCCATAATTGCAACAATTATTAATAATACTTACAGGTTGTGAGGAGGAAGCTGATCCATATACACTGTGGGGGTACTGGAACTGAGCCCTCCTTCAGGAGCAACTTCAGGCTTGCGAATCCATTTGAATTCATGATTATGTTTTTGAATGATTCGTCGTTAAAATGATACTGTTGTGGTATCGTTGCAAATATGAACTCTAACCACTGATTCTTCACATGCTCAAGTGACTGAACTATCTTTGCATTGTAGAACACTGCGTCTTCTCGACATGATGTTATTCAGCTGAAGTGTTTGAATGTGTTCTAGACTTCGAGTTTACACTTCCGTCGAGAAGCACCTGGCTGCAGCCTGCAGATTTGGGCGGGGGTGCACCTGGGGCGGGGGTACACGTGTAGCCCCGCCCACAACGCTTCTCATTGGTTAGGGGCAAAGTGACGACGTCGATCGAGGTGGAGCCGCGCCCGTGAACTCATGACGTCGCTTTCTAGCGTGTTTACAATTTTTTATTCTGAAGTGGCGTTTAGTGTGATGATACAATGAAATGGTATAACAATAAGATTGTGTAACTTTACTCACCATATCACACAAATAACCAGGGCAGCGTTTCCCAAAAGCATCGTAGGCGTGTGTGTGTGCGTGCGCGCGCGGGCGTATGTATTATAGGGCGTATAGTGTGGTTTTGGTGGGATTAGGAGGATATTAGTGTTAAAAATGAACCAGAAGAAAAAACATGATTTAAGAGTTAATAGTAACAATATACAAAGTTATATTGTAAGACTTTTTTTCTATAAATAAATTGATTAAATGTAAACTATTTTGTAATTAATAAGATTACATTTATTTCATTGAACATGTAAAAATTATGCTTATTCTTATGCTCTATACTTCATTCTCTTTGCTTATCCTTGGCATTGTCATCATCATTTATATTCCCTGGGTACCACTTTTGCTATTTTACTTTATATATATATATTGGTGTTTGCTGATAATTATTCTCTAACACATTCTCTAGTCCTCCATCTCTCTCACCTGTTTTTTTTTTGTTTACTTTATAAATCCAAGGATTTTAAGAGCCATTCCCCCCTGCAAAAATGTACACAACTGTGAGGGGGTATGAGCAGTAGTAGGTGCCCATTCTGTCAGTACACCAGCATGCCATGCGGCTCATGTATTACCACATCAAAAATAATTTTCTATCCTATCCTAATCTATCTATTCATCTCTGTGTGCCTATCTATCTCTACCTATCTGTCATATCCATACATCTCTCTGTGCTTGATAAACTATATTGCCCTCAAAACTTTTAGGATAGGCTTGCTCAAGCCAAATTAAAGTTTTTATTAAGAGTTTATATTCTTCATAAACAATTAGGTACTACAGACAAAGCCAATAACACTCAAGTGTATCTTGTTTAACATTTTCCTATATAATATGTTTAACATGTATAAAAAATAAATTCCTTGTATGACTCTGCACTGTTAATGCCATTCTTCAAAATGATTCAATATTGTTTGTTCTGTATTTTATCTAAATTAGGTGTTGTGAACTGGAGTGCAAGAGTTCCAGGTGCCCTCATTGACTGTGCTTGCACTGTACTGAAATACACAAGGACTGCCCACCTGAGTGTGTAGGTGATGGCAGAAGGGGAGTCCTGCGTGCACGCGTGTGTGCGTATATATATTTGTGTGTAGGTGATTATCTGAATATCTCTTTACACAATTTTTCAAACTTGTTTTGAAATAAAAGTTATCACTGGTATGAGTTTGGTTTTTTGGAGTTGGCATGCATAATATGGTTTGCAGAGATTGACAATGTACTGTATATAGTTATTTTAACTTCAAACTTTATTGGCATGAATGTTTTATAATAACCTATATAATGCACAAAAATAAACAAGAACTATTGTTACAAGGAATATTGTTACAGTTACAATAAACAAGGAATGCTTAAAATAAGAAATATATTTAGGTGCCGTTAATGTTTACAGTTATTTTGTTATTTACATGGTGAAGTGCAATAGAATGTGAAAAACATTTAAAAAACTACAAAAATATTACACAATACTCTGTAATTCCTTATACACTGAACTTGGATCAGGCATAGTTAAAACGATGGATATGTGCTCTACTCCTTTTGCTGCTTTCATTATTACTTTAAAGATTTTTAATATTTAATAATTGTATTAAAAGTGTTATTTCAAATATGCGCATGCGTTTTGAAGCATCAACATCATTACTGTACCACTTAACGCAAATACGTATAAAATATGTATATATATATATATATATATATATATATATATATATATATATATATATATATATATCACAAAAAAACGATACATCACCTTTATCACCTCCCATATACATATACAGGGGTTGGACAATGAAACTCTCATTGGACAATGGACAATTCATGACAATCCTGACTGTGTTTGATGGACACGACACTGCCGAGGATCATGAGCACCTGATGCTCAAACCGTGTATCAGCATAACCAACACACACAGCAAGACTTGTGACAGAAGGGTTTGATGAAGATGAAAGTGACGTTGAACATCTCCCATGGTCTGCACAGTCACCAGATCTGAATATTATTGAGGTGTTTTGGACGTTGAGTCAGAAAACGAAAAAAGTTGAAATTTTGCATTTGGTTGGCTACAACAGGGTCATTTAGAATGTGGTCCCTGGCAAAAATACAGCCAAAAGCCAATAAATCCCTCCCCAAAGAAGACACAACTTCACAAAAAAATCGATGAGCATGTGTCCTAACATGGTTAGGAAGCATGCAAAGTTTCATGAGGATCGGATCATAGGTGGCGCTATAATCGTCAAAAAGGTCTCTCATTATTAGGTTTTCAAGCACAAAGTGTATTTGCTAGAAAAAAAAAATCTAAAAGTACTAAATTGCGCATAACTCCTAGACCGTTTGAGCTAGAATCATGATTTTTGCATTACTGTAATCCCTGGCTCAAGCCAAACAAGATGTATATCTTCCGAATTTCCATTTCGGGGACCATGGCGCCCGCACTAGGCCACACGCAAGCCAGCGGACACGCCCACAGTGTTTGAGAACAGAGGTAACTGCTAATTTTTTCAAGATTTTGATAGCTTATTTTATGTACTTGTCGGCTTTTTTTATCATTCAAATTTGGCTGGGTGGCTAATAACACATTTTTCTGTGGTGTGACAAACTCAGAACACATACTTAATTTTGACTTTACAGGGACTTTAAAACAGAAGCAGACTGGAGGGCTTACATTTTTTTCCATTTTCAAGAAAAAAGAAACAAGCTTCCATGGTAAAGTGGTGTGCAGAACATGAAATCCACAGGGAGGAGTTGGATCTGGATCCGACTCCTCCCTGTGGATTTCTCCTCCACATGGGAGGAGTCGGATCCAGATCCAACTCCTCCCACTCCTCCACATGGGAGGAGTCGGATCCAGATCCAACTCCTCCCACTCCTCCACATGGCCCCCTGGGGGGCTGACCATGGCTTAAAGTAAAAAATCTATAAATTATATAAATATAAATCTAAAGTACTAAATTGCGCATAACTCCTAGACCGTTTGAGCTAGAATCACGATTTTCGCATCACTGCGATCCCTGGCTCAAGCCGAACAAGATGTATATCTCCGATTTCCATTTCGGGGACCATGGCGCCCGCCCGAGGCCACACTGAAAGGGGAGCAAGGGCGGGCGCCATGGGGACCATGGCGCCCGCCCGAGGCCACACTGAAAGGGGAGCAAGGGCGGGCGCCATGGGGACCATGGCGCCCGCCCGAGGCCACACTGAAAGGGGAGCAAGGGCGGGCGCCATGGGGACCATGGCGCCCGCCCGAGGCCACACTGAAAGGGGAGCAAGGGCGGGCGCCATGGGGACCATGGCGCCCGCCCGAGGCCACACTGAAAGGGGAGCAAGGGCGGGCGCCATGGGGACCATGGCGCCCGCCCGAGGCCACACTGAAAGGGGAGCAAGGGCGGGCGCCATGGGGACCATGGCGCCCGCCCGAGGCCACACTGAAAGGGGAGCAAGGGCGGGCGCCATGGGGACCATGGCGCCCGCCCGAGGCCACACTGAAAGGGGAGCAAGGGCGGGCGCCATGGGGACCATGGCGCCCGCCCGAGGCCACACTGAAAGGGGAGCAAGGGCGGGCGCCATGGGGACCATGGCGCCCGCCCGAGGCCACACTGAAAGGGGAGCAAGGGCGGGCGCCATGGGGACCATGGCGCCCGCCCGAGGCCACACTGAAAGGGGAGCAAGGGCGGGCGCCATGGGGACCATGGCGCCCGCCCGAGGCCACACTGAAAGGGGAGCAAGGGCGGGCGCCATGGGGACCATGGCGCCCGCCCGAGGCCACACTGAAAGGGGAGCAAGGGCGGGCGCCATGGGGACCATGGCGCCCGCCCGAGGCCACACTGAAAGGGGAGCAAGGGCGGGCGCCATGGGGACCATGGCGCCCGCCCGAGGCCACACTGAAAGGGGAGCAAGGGCGGGCGCCATGGGGACCATGGCGCCCGCCCGAGGCCACACTGAAAGGGGAGCAAGGGCGGGCGCCATGGGGACCATGGCGCCCGCCCGAGGCCACACTGAAAGGGGAGCAAGGGCGGGCGCCATGGGGACCATGGCGCCCGCCCGAGGCCACACTGAAAGGGGAGCAAGGGCGGGCGCCATGGGGACCATGGCGCCCGCCCGAGGCCACACTGAAAGGGGAGCAAGGGCGGGCGCCATGGGGACCATGGCGCCCGCCCGAGGCCACACTGAAAGGGGAGCAAGGGCGGGCGCCATGGGGACCATGGCGCCCGCCCGAGGCCACACTGAAAGGGGAGCAAGGGCGGGCGCCATGGGGACCATGGCGCCCGCCCGAGGCCACACTGAAAGGGGAGCAAGGGCGGGCGCCATGGGGACCATGGCGCCCGCCCGAGGCCACACTGAAAGGGGAGCAAGGGCGGGCGCCATGGGGACCATGGCGCCCGCGCCGAGGCCACACTGAAAGGGGAGCAAGGGCGGGCGCCATGGGGACCAGTGGCGCCCGGCCGAGGCCACACTGAAAGGGGAGCAAGGGCGGGCGCCATGGGGACCATGGCGCCCGCCCGAGGCCACACTGAAAGGGGAGCAAGGGCGGGCGCCATGGGGACCATGGCGCCCGCCGAGGCCACACTGAAAGGGGAGCAAGGGCGGGCGCCATGGGTCCTTAAACCATGGATGGATGGATGGATGGATGGATGGATGGATGGATGGATGGATGGATGGATGGATGGATGGATGGATGGATGGATGGATGGATGGATGGATGGATGGATGGATGGATGGATGGATGGATGGATGGATGGATGGATGGATGGATGGATGGATGGATGGATGGATGGATGGATGGATGGATGGATGGATGGATGGATGGATGGATGGATGGATGGATGGATGGATGGATGGATGGATGGATGGATGGATGGATGGATGGATGGATGGATGGATGGATGGATGGATGGATGGATGGATGGATGGATGGATGGATGGATGGATGGATGGATGGATGGATGGATGGATGGATGGATGGATGGATGGATGGATGGATGGATGGATGGATGGATGGATGGATGGATGGATGGATGGATGGATGGATGGATGGATGGATGGATGGATGGATGGATGGATGGATGGATGGATGGATGGATGGATGGATGGATGGATGGATGGATGGATGGATGGATGGATGGATGGATGGATGGATGGATGGATGGATGGATGGATGGATGGATGGATGGATGGATGGATGGATGGATGGATGGATGGATGGATGGATGGATGGATGGATGGATGGATGGATGGATGGATGGATGGATGGATGGATGGATGGATGGATGGATGGATGGATGGATGGATGGATGGATGGATGGATGGATGGATGGATGGATGGATATTTTTATTTAATTTTAAAAATATATATATTTTTTTTACCTCCAGCCTCCAGTCCTCCGGCCTCCAGTCCTCCGGCCTCCAGTCCTCCGGCCTCCCAGTCCTCCGGCCTCCAGTCCTCCGGCACAAAATATCTTACTTCCGTCCGTCCGACATTAAAAGATCATAAAAAGAAGACCTAAAAAGAAGACTAAAGTCATAATGTGTTGGTTTTTAATGAATGAATCTACAGCACTGAGGCTACACAGAGATCCTGCTTGAGCAGGAACCATCAGAACATTTCCCTCCGCAGGAACAGCTGGAGAAAACTGCAGAGATACCTGGAACAAGGACCAACACGCTGTAGGACACACACACACCAACATTCCCAAATTGAAAAATAGCCACATCATACAGTACATGGTTCTGGAAACACATATCAGTGTCAAACAGCACATTAGCAGCAACTAAATTCTCACCGGGAAGAACGCTGTAGACCAGAATCTGCACTGCTGGAGCCATATTGACGCTGACAGACAACTGGAACGGACAAACTGGGAAACATCAGAACAAGATAAAGAACTGACCAACCACAAGACAAGAAAATAAAGCATCACTCACTTGGCACAGGACTCAACTTTCAGTCCCATAACTGCAACGCTGTAGGTCTCTGCGGTGTGTTTAGTCACGTCAGACTTGGGCAAAACTAAACCAGAAACAAAGCGCTTTAGGTTAAGGCCTCAGATCTGTCATTGAACTGCACATACACAACAACTTAACGTATTTTTTCACCTCAAAAACTTGGGAGACTTTTAGTGTGTACATCCCCATCTGAGTCTCTGGGTTTAACTGAGAAAGCTCCAATATCAGCTCCGTTGAGGAAACATTTGTCCACTGACCAATCCGGTTATTATCTTTTGTTCTATTAAAACAAATTAACAGCTCCGAGAAAATCTGCAAAGGAAAGAAAAGTGCAAAAAGCTGCATTGGCTACATTCAAAGTCTCACACCGAAGCAAACTCACCTTCACCCGAGCAGATTGTACTGCAAGACAGACAGGAATAATAAACATTTAAAAGCAGTCATTGAAGTTGAAATTTCTGCATCTTAAAAGAACCTGCATTTAATTTGCTTTTAATTTATGGTCAGAACACTCAAAATGGTGAAACATCTGGTCTTACCATTTGATCAAAAGGCACAAATTTGGGATCCATGGAGACAACTCTGAAATTAACTGCAAAGACACCAACAAACTCACATATATTGCATAATGCATTTGAAGATGATAGCTTCAACCAAGGGTCATTCACAGCTCACCTGTTTGTCCTGGATTGTAAATAAGTTTGTCTGTTTGGATGAAGGTCAAAGGTAACGTCTGAACAGGATTTTGCTCTCTTCAGTCGCTCTGAACACCTTCCCTTGAACAAACAGTGGGGAAAAAATTTAACCACACTAAAAATCACACTGAAAATACACAAAATCAAATTATAACCACAGCCAACCCCTCCCATTCAGTGATCCAATAAAAAAGAAAATACACAAACTACTCACTTACAAAAGATTTTACACTAGGGCTGGGACGGTTACCGCATTACCGCAATACCGCGGTCACGTGACCCTACCGCAGGTCTAAGCTTGTCACCGTCATCACCGCAAAAAAAAAAAAAAAGTTTCATGACACATAGCATTCCATTTGTGTTGACTATTAGGCCTGTATGCAAGAGTACCTGTGTAATATATCTTGTAGTCTATAATTTGAATTCTATTTTGCTAAAGCATTAAAATACAGGCGCATATGCCGATAGCCCCAAAGCAGTAGCCTACCTCAGTTTTTAATTGCACGTGCTTATTTAACGCGATTTCTTGTGTCACGAGTGATAACGGAGCCAACATTGTGGCTGCGGTGAAGAAACTTGGATGGGGATGGCTACCATGCTTCGGTCACAACCTCCATTTAGCCGTCACCAACTCCATGAAGGCAGAAAAGAACGCACCGCCCGGGCCATGGGTTTGTGTCGAACGCACGTGACCACTTTCTCTCATAGCTGGCAAAAAAAAAAAAAAAAACAACGGCTTCAAAAAGGACAAACTGAGCTGGACCTGCCTCAGCACTCCTTAGTAAGTTTTAACTCTCTTCCAACAGCGATTTAATAAAAACTTTGTTTAAGCCTTGAACCACTAAGACAAAAGCGGACACAAGATGTAAATTAATATAAATAGCCTATATAATATAAATAATCTGTAATAAAATATAAAAAATATATAAAGAATATTTATATTATATAGCCTAAGTAATATACAATCACGATTTAATGTTAAATTAAATAGCTAGACTTCGTTAAATAGCCTTGAACCACTAAGACAAAAGCGGACACGAGATAGGCCTTTAAATTAATATAAATAGGCTATATAAATAGCTCTGTTATAAAATATAAAAAATATAAATTTTATTTATATTATATAGCCTAAGTAACAATCTGTAGTGTGAGCAGCAACACTTTGTTAAATTAAATAGACTTCGTTAAATAGCCTTGAACCACAAGACAAAAGCGGAAAGGAGATATGTGAATTAATAGGCTAATAATAAATATATAAATAGCTATGTAATAAAATATAAATAATATTTATATTATATAGCCTAAGTAATATACAATCTGTGGTGTGATCAGCAACATTTTGTTAAATTAAATAGCTAGACTTCGTTAAATAGCCTTGACAAAAGCATGATATGTGAATTAATAATATAAATATATAAATAGCTATGTAATAAAATTTAAAAATATATAAATAATATTTATTGGCTATTTTATAGCCTAAGTATACAATCTGTAGTGTGAGCAGCGCAACTTTGTTAAATTAAATAGCTAGACTTCGTTAAATAGCCTTGAACCACTTAGACAAAAGCGGACACGCGATATGTGAATTAATAATATAAATATATAAATAGCTATGTAATAAAATATTAATAATATTTATATTTTATAGCCTAAGTAGCTAATATACAATCTGTAGTGTGAGCAGCAACACTATGTTAAATTAAATAGCTAGACTTCGTTAAATAGCCTTGAACCACTTAGACAAAAGATTTTAATAAAAATATATTAATAGCTATGTAATAAAATATACAAAATATAAATAATATTTATTATATAGCTTAAGTAATATACAATCACGGTAGTACACGGACCTAGTGACTGCATCCTCTTTGAAACCGGTGCTGCAGCTAGTCACCGAGGATCTGTTGCTCCCAGCTGAGGAGGACACCCAATTGACGCGCAATCTCAAAGAAAAAATGTCTGCCGTTTTGATGGAAAATACAGTGCACCCTCAACTCAACTATTGGCAAAGACCGCGTTTGTCGACCCTATAAGGATATTGACATTGCTGACGAGGTGAAGGATGAGCTTATGGAGGAGATGATGATTGATGTGCCCGAAGAGCAGCGTGATGACGGTGATGTAGAGGGAGCAAGTGCACCCAACCCTCCAAAAAACCGAATCTGGCGGACTTACTTGGGAAAAGAAAGAAAAAAAACATCTACTCCCGATCCCCAAGAGAATTCGTGTGGAAACAGAGATCAGAAGGTATTTGCAGGAGGAAGCCCTGGATTCCCACGCAGACCCTCTGGTGGCGGGACAATCATGTCCGATTCCCTCTGCTTTCAAAAGTTGCCCGAAAATATATGACCTTTTGCGCTACAAGCATTCCCTCAGAACGTGTGTTCAGTGCAGCAGGTAACGTCGTTACGTCTTTCAGGGCCTCCCTGCAAACCCTACAAAGTGAACATGCTGTTTTTCCTCAGCCAAAAATATAAAGGCTGGGATGTCAACCATAGCCTGAGACATCACTCCATTTTTGTTCTAAATGTTCCTGTGTTTTCTGTGTGTAAATGTTCCAAATGTGAAATAATAAACGAACGAACATGTTCATTATTAACTTCATCTCTTGTGTGTGCGCTTGTTTGCACACGCCAGATATATTCGCGGTGCGATGGCTGGGGGTGTGGGGTGGGGTGGGGTGGGGGTGGGGGGGGGGGTTTGGGTATTAGCGGTTTACGGATACCGGGAATTCTTGCTTTTCAACCGCGGTAAGAAAAATCCATACCGCCCCAGCCCTATTTTACACTTTAAAAAAAAACACTTTTACACATTTTAAACAATGTACTGGGAAGCTACTCTGAAACTGTAGTTTGACAAGCTACAAGCTACTCGTAAGTTAAAGTAGTTTAATTACAGTCAAGCTACCCGTTTAGAAAGTAGTTTGCTACACTACAAGTTACAATCAAAAAGTAGCTAGCTACACTGAAACTACTTTTGCTTTTTGAACAACGTATATTATAAATAACTGAATAAGTGTCTGAGGAATGTTTTAAGTAAAATATTTAGTGTTTAAAACAAGCCAATGCAATTGCGATTTCAAAGAGTATTGTTTTATTACACACAACACTAAAATATCTCTGTTTGTCAAAAGTGCAACAAATAGCCTACAACATTGCAAGAACGAAATAGACATCCAACGTAAATTGCATGTAGAACATTTTCTCAATGTAGCAATGTAGCTTTTGCTCGCGCTACACCGTTACTCGCTGCAAAAAGTAGTTAGCTACTGGAAAAGCTACACTGTTTAAAAAGCCATTGAGCTACTGCCAAGCTACTGAAAAAATGTAGTTAAGTTAGTAACTTAGCTACGCTACTTGTAGAAATCCTGCCCTCAAATAAATCACAGGAACCCTTGGACATTGTCACACATGCAAAAGATTAAAACAAAAACAACAACATTTCCTTAGAATTAAAAACAAACTAACTTAACTTAAAATCATACATACCAGGTTGCGTGACACGTCGTCACTCGCCTTATGAGAATGCAGACACTTACAAAACAACACACTCAAAATACAACCAATTCAGTCTCCCGTTAACCAAGAAAACTCTTTAAAATACGGAAACTTACCTGGCGCAAGGGCCAGTGCACACCAGAGAGAAAACCAGAGGATGTCCTGCCAGCCACAAACATGCTAACCTGGCTCCGCCAGATGCATTGATCTGCGAGCTGAAACCTTGAAAGCTCGCGAGATCAGGATGGTCTCGCGAGGCTACAAATATGCTACCGTAACCATCTCAATCAAGTTCAACATTAAAGCCCAACACACTCACCACCTGACGTTTACAATGGGCAGGACCCATTGTGATGCATACCTGGTAAACAAATCACTCACATTTTTATAATTCCCAAACGGGCCACTGATAGGCTCACATATTCTGGGCAATGCTTCTCATTGGTTAGGGGCAGAGTCATGTATTCAGAGAGTTGCGACACGCTTTGATGTCGCCGCAAGGCTGTCACGTGGTTCATGGAAGCCCCAATAGTTCCAAAAACAGACGCGGACTGTCATGTTCTTCAATGGAAAGACAGCAGCGATTGCATTATTAAACGGTAAATATAAAATAAAACACACACCAAAGTACTTTTTAAGCTTTTATTGCATTTGGTTAATGTCAGTGTGGCATTTTGAGAGGCAGGGTGTAAACTTAGATATGTTTTTTAGGCTATATTATTGGAGGGAAAAGCCTGTGTTCATGTTCGCATTGGTAGTTGCACTGGCTTTATAAATTCCACACTACACGAGCCGTCATTTTCAAAAATTCATGATAGGGGCTCTTTAAATTACAAAAATGTCATCCAATATATTTATTTTAGCTGAATTATATTTCAATTAATGAAAATTATTATAGTCACAGTGCAAAAACCTGATTTATCAAGATTTATTTGTGTAGGATTTTTTAACTGGTGAAATCAATATTAAATGTGAATTCAGTATTCATAAAAATGTTATGTTTATACAATCCAAGCATCTTTTGTGGCAGAAATGAGGAACATCTAGCCTTCGCCCATTCTTTCCCTGATTTTCACCATTTCCTTGTATTTGTGTGATGTACAATCCTCTTGCAAATTCAATTGTTGCAGTTAAACATGATCAAGGCAATCAATTCAAATTATTATTGCCAACAAAACAGGTATAGGCTTTGTGTTGTGTTTGGCTAAATTGTACTTGCTTTATCACCCATCGACTTGTGATAAAGTCCATGCAACATCTGTCCCATTTTATCAACAACAAGCAAAATCTTATTGGCAAAAAATGTCCCACGTGTCCCTGGTCCGTGCTGGTTCCTGCAGGTCTTCTCCTCCGTTCAGGGAGTAGTCATCATCTCAGCTGCCCCTTGCATTCTTCTTCTCTGTAACTTCATCGAATTGTCTCTGCCTTCTTTCAAGTACCTCCTGTCGCTTGACCTCATTTCGGGATCGCTCCTGTTCCCTGAGATCTGCCAGGTCCTCCATGAACAAATGCCTTCGTGCACAAGGCACAATCATCATAGTGGTTATCAGAAATTACAGCATTGTTATGATTTTGTTTTATCGTGGTTATAATGTATCAACACGTGCTTTGTTTAGACTCATTTTAGCACTGCCGTACTGTACAATACAATGGTCTACACATAATCTGAATTATTTTATATTCTAAACACTGTTACAAAACACATGCACGGTGTCAATGTCAAGGGGGTGTGTTATCTCACCTATTCATAAATGCCGTGGCCAAACCTACGAGCAGTGTCCCAAAAAGAATCGGTTTTGTAAGACGCTTCCCAGTGGATAGTTTGGTCTGTTTCATGCTGGGAATGTGATTAGTCTTCGCGAATGCTGACAAAACAGCTAAAGTCTCCGCTGAAACTAGTTCATCTGACATTCACACGGATGAATATATACTGCACATATTAACCCCAAGCATTACTTAGTTCCGGCTCTTGCGTTATAAAATGTAGCTTAATTTGTTTGATATATGCTCTAACGAAGTAGAGGAAATGATTTAAGTAATCTACCAAATATAATTTTATGTTAGGATATTTTACTGGTAAGCAGTTTTATGACAAATGAACTTTAAATCAAAGGAACTACAGACGGTTAATGCGGGGACGTATTTACAGACGGACCAGTCGTGTTGAGCACAGCAGCAGAAGCTTCAGTGATGGGAAATTCATTTGTCACATAGTTTTAATTTAATTTGTATGTACAATCCGAAGATAGACCGTTTCTGTGGACGTGAAATTTGAATTATAGAACTTTCATCAGCATTATTCTGCAAGAGTAAGTCATGGCTACATCTGTCTCAAATATTATCTTGCTGTTTTTATTGTTCTCTTTAGGCTTTAGTGTACATTTTTAATGTGTAAATGTAGTATGGGGCATTGACGAGATTTATTTCTGGGTCACATTTGGACATCTCTCAGTATTACGAACCTTTTTGTCTATTTATCTGTCTCTGCCTGAATTACAAACTTGTAAAATAGCTTTACACTGTTATAAAACTGCTCTATCTATCTATCTATCTATCTGATCTATCTGATCTATCTATCTATCTATCTATCTATCTATCTATCTATCTATCTATCTATCTATCTATCTATCTATCTATCTATCTATCTGACAGCACACATGGTAATAATAAAACTGATCTGTATCTGTCTTTCTGCAGGTGTTAAACCCATGTTTCTCACAGTCCATATCTGTAATGGAAAGAAAGAATCGATTTTCTGTGTCTGACAGGTTTGAGTTCCTGCAGGGGCTGGTCACGGAGTTCCAGGACACTGACAGTGAGGGTATGTCAATGCTTGTAGATGCACTGACTACTATATATATATATATATATATATATATATATATATATATATATATATATATATATATATATATATATATATATATGAAGAGTTCAGATGCAAAAGCCTCTAAGTGCCATTTGACATTTTCGTTCTAAATGATCATTTTTATCAAGCTTGTACATTCAAGTTCAGTAATTTCACTTAAATGGCAATGAAGAGTACATATTAATTGTCAAATAAGTGAAATTACTGAACTTAAATATACAAGCTTGATAAAAATGGTCATTTTAGAAGAAAATTTCAAATGGCATTTAGAGGCTTTTGCATCTGAACTGTTTATATATATATATATATATATATATATATATATATATATATATATATATATATATATATATATATGTTATGCTCTGATTCAGTTTGTGCAATCTGTATGGCTTCACTGACAAACTAGAATCAGTACATGTAGTAATTTACAGTTGTCTTCTAATAAAAGCATTAGGTTTTCTGAAAACTGCATCATTTGTCTTTTCCAGAGGGGTCAAAGTATTCACATTCATTACTTAAGTAAAAGTATAGATACTAGGGTTTAAAAATACTTCTGTAGAAGTTTAAGTATCAACTCAAGCTTTTTACTCAAGTAAAAGTATAAAAGTACTGGTTTCAAAAACTACTTAAAGTAAAAAAGTAAAAGTAATGTAAGGAAAAAAATCCTGTAAAGGGATAGTTCACTTTGAAATTAATTTTTTATATGTTTTAGCTTACCTCAAAGATGTAGGTGTCTTTGTTTCCGCAGTATTTTCAATTTTGATATTTTTAGGGCAAAGCGCTCTTGTCTGTCAGTCATAATATGACTGACAGACCTGAGATACTTCTATTATAATGCAGGTCTATGGTCACCACCTCAAAGAACATGCACAGAGAAGTCCAGATTAAACATGATTTAATGACTCATAAATGTAAGTACACATTGATGGCCTAAGACACGAAACGAGCAGTTTGTGTGAGAAAACAAACAGTATTTAGATCACTTGGACGTGGCTGTGGTTACAACAGGTAAAAACGATATAAATACTGTTAGAAAGAAAACACAAAGCCAATCAATTTAGCGATGTATGTTCAGGGGTGGGACTCAGATCTATTCTCTGTGTGTTTTATTGGTCATATTTTTTTAATGATGACAAGCCGGAATGACAAAAATGCCGAAATTAAATGGGAGTAACGAGGCTATTTTTAAATAAGGAGTACAAAGTACAGATAATTGCTTGAAAATGTAAGAAGTAGGCTGAAAAATAATTACTCCAGTAAAGTATAGATACCCAAAATTTCTACTTAATAAGGTAACGAGTATTTGTACTTCGTTACTTGACACCTCTGGTCTTTTCACTTGGCAGAGTCTAAAGAGCAAGTGCTGGCAAACCTGGCCAACTTTGCCTATGATCCATCCAACATGGAATCTCTGCGATGCTCCAGGTCACTGACCTCTTCCTGGACATGCTGACTGAAGAGAATGAAAACTTTGTGGAGTTTGGAATTGGTTGGTATAGCTTTAACGTTGTAGTGTAATATATCTATTGGCTGTTACAATCTGTTCACATGAATCAACAATGTTTGAAATCATACAGGTGGTTTATGTAACCTCAGCATGGAGCGCGAGTCCCGCAATCAGATCCTGCAAAGCGGTGGAGTCCCATTAGTGATATCATGCCTGTCGAGTAATAGAGATGAGACCGTTCTCTCTGCCATCACTACTTTAATGAACCTCACCACAGCTGCCTCGCGCGCTGAGACCACAGACAGCGCAGTGGTGCAGTGCATGCTGCGCTTCTCCCTCACACAGAACCCACGTCTCAGGAACCTGGCTTCTGTCTTCCTGCAGGACTACTGCACACAGGAACAAGTGGACAGAGCCCGTGAGGGAATGCAGGGACAAAACCAATCAGTGGTTGGGATTCCACTTCCAAAGGACTGACTTTTGATTTTGCAAGTAATTGTTTCTGGACTATTGCAAATGTTTATGTAATTTAAGATTATTTTGAAAAATTAAAAACTTATTTTCTCAAATCATGCCTGGGTTGATATTTATATATATTTTTTCTACTTACAAATTGTAGTGCATTGCATTACACATTTACGGTAATATATCTGCTTACTTTTAGATTACTTTTGACCTAACTTCGTGTATCAAATTGATACTTCAACAGGACAATGTTGGGTGTATGTTGGCTTCTTTCTTTCAAATTTAATTTAAAATGTACACATTTTAATAGTAAAGTTCACTTTAAGCCAAACAGATAATTTTTATCTGCTGACCCTAGGCTGACGCATTCCTTAAAGGAGCTGTATGTAAGAAATTTATTTAAAATAATCATAAAATGGCCCTGATATATCACTAGACATTAAGAA
The DNA here is from genome assembly GCA_030378365.1 of Hybognathus amarus. Taxonomy (NCBI): domain Eukaryota; kingdom Metazoa; phylum Chordata; class Actinopteri; order Cypriniformes; family Leuciscidae; genus Hybognathus; species Hybognathus amarus. Next base: position 302,389 of record JAQIUQ010007298.1, on the reverse strand, counting down.
ATCATGTTCGTTTCAAATACTTATATCACTGACAACAGTAGTCCAGCCAGGATATTGTCATTTAAAAAGTAAAGTTGCAGCCCTCAACTGTCATGTTGATGTTGTCATGTTGTGTTTTGATATGATGCTCCACCATCCACCGATCTACCAGTCAGCCGCTACAAATGTGTCGGATAAAAAATGTTGGATCCTGCCGCCTATCTGGCAACCTCGAGTCGGGGGGAAGGGGATACACTGCTCTACGGTATTTTGAATGTTATTGCAGTACCAGTTTTGGCCACAATCTTACATACAGCTCCTTTAATATTTGTGTGGAACTGTGATTTTTCCCAGAATTCTTTGTGAACATTTTAAATCTTTAAACAATTTAAATGTCTTTACTATCACTTTTGATCAATTTGATGCTTCCTTGCTGAATAAAAGTAAAAAACCCTGACCTCAGCTGTGGTGTATACAGAAAATGAATTCAATATAAAAAAAAAAAACAAGGAAAAGCAGCAATGCTTGAAATGCTGTTCTACTAAAGGACACATGGGGGAGATGCTGAACATATTTTCATCTCCTTTTTAAGATTTTCACTCATGGTTGATTCCAAAATGAGGTGTTCCTTTTACTGGAAGCAATGATTCCATAAATCTTTGTTAATTTTATGAAATATATTACACAGTCAAGTGAATGCACCCAATAATGACCATGAGAAGCATGCAGTGAATGACGGATTCCATTATTAGCTGCAAGGAAATTTGAAAAGAATGTCTGGGGTTTTGTCCAGGTCTTTAGTTTTTAAGTCTCACCCTAAATGATCCTCACGAAACTATGCGTTTGTCCAAACCAGAGTAGCCATTACTTTTCAGTAGACCCATTAGAATGCTATGAGAGGACATCTTTCCATATGGTCTCAACACTAGCATCAAAATGTTCACATCACGAGCCAAGCAGGAAAGCACCAAGGCCTAAATGAACACCGACAGGGCACACCTGAGATCACAATGAGGGAAACTACTTCACTGCCAACAAAAAGACTGCATTTTTGCCTTAAATACCCTATTTTTGGATATTTCAGTAATGTAATTTAAAACATATGAACTTCAGATTGAATAGGGAGCAGATGTGCACGGAAACCAAACGATGATTTTTATTTGAGATTGCTGAAAACAAACGAACTTTGTTTTCTTGTCATTTCTTTTATTAATAGTGTAATTTAAGGAATACATTTATAAAGACATCGACCTAAAACTGGCCTAGTATAACATCATTTTGATACTGATATATTTGGTTCCTATGATTAAGAATTATTTGGTTAAAAAAATTCATACCAAAATTAAGAAAAGGCACATGATCCTTAAGCCACATATCTTTTTAGAAATAGGGTAACGTAATCGAGTAGCATCATCATGTATAAAACATGACAATAACATGTTTAATTATAACTATGGCTTTTAAAACAATGAAATCATAATATGTTTGAGTAACAATATCCTTATGCCCTGCTTGTAACTGTTTTAAAAAAATACCACAGGTGATTTTGCAATCAGAGTCCAAGCTGTTTTTCTGTCTGCTCACGCAGTGTGTGCTTCTGGATCTGACAGAGATGAAGAAAAGAAACAGTTGTAGTGATATTAAAGGGTTCAATTCAATCTGTCGACAGCAAACCACAAGCCTTTAAAAGCAAAGGTGTCATAGTAGCCCTTAAATGTCTGAAACCACATCAGTGGCTTTCATGCAGACAGGGAAATTGCTTGAATATCTTCAGTCTAGTCTAGAGAACTCAAGAAAACACAATTTTTACATTTTCTTCATTTTTAACATAATGTACCCACAGAGACATAGAAAAAATGCTCACTGGAATGACTTTCTCTAAACTAAATTAATCATCCGACTTGTTTATTGTTAATAACTGTGGTGGTGTGCAGTGACACTCATACTTTTCATATCACTTACCTTGCCTGTGACAGTCAAAGGATATCCCTGAACAAATGTTACATAACGTGGCACCTTGTAATGGGCAATCTGCAAAAACAACAGTAATATTTTAATGGCAAATAGTTGTGTACATGTGCTGGATAACGCATAAAGCATGTCAGATATTCAGACCTGTCCTTTGCAGTAGGCCTTGAGCTCTTCTGCAGTGCATTCCTGACCAGGCTTGAGTCTAATACAAGCACAAACTTCCTCTCCCATTCTCTCATCCTTCACTCCAACCACCTGTATGGACAACAGAGAGTTAAACCTTTTCTAGCTTAAACCATCTCAGTTGATGAGAAGTGCTAAGGTACATCAGGGTCACTGGTTAAAATGCTTTCTTTAGTTTGTAATGTTGGCGTTTGAGCATGAAAAGGTCTGCAAAGTTACCAAGCACAAATTGTAATCTTCGTAATTCCACGAAGTAACACACTAATTACAATACTCCCCATTTAATAATTCCCACTCAAGGCATTTGAAAAAAATGGGTTGACGCCACCTTCACACTGGCAGTTGAAATCCTCGCCGAAACTACTCGAAAACGACTGGAAGTCATTAATTTCCTATGGAGATTCGTAGACCGCATGCAAATAGGTCTAAAACGGGTCCGACCAAGTGCGGTCAGGAAGAAAATCGTGTCCGTTGAGTTATACGGATGCGTTCAAAAATGTAACGCCGCCTTCACACTGGCAGTTAAAATCAGCTCCGTAATACACAATACGTTCCCAACGGAGGTCGTACTACAAAGTGAAAAGCGTCGGACGCGGGTAGAAAAGAGAGAAAGGTTGATTCTGTCAGTTCTGTATGATCTCTCTGATGAGGGTTATATTAGACATATAAATAGGAAGGCTGCTGACATGTCAGGTCGACTAAAAACTGTGATATGGTGATCAATAGTTTAATGTCTGCCTACAATTTAATTGTATTAACTGCTCCCCTAATAACGTTAGAAAGTCATGAAAATAAAAAAAATGACATGACAACTTCTCGTTATAAAATCATTATTTATTTTATTAAACGTTAATAATTCAGGTTTGTTTATCAGTACCATAGCAACGCTCAACTTCCGCTGGAATTTTCGGATAGGAACCGTCCGTAGCTTTTCGCAAGAGTTCAAATTTTTGAACGCATCTGGATGACCAACGGACACGAATTTTCTTCGCACTGCACTCGGTTGGACCTGTTTTGGACCCATTCGCATGCGGTCTGTGAATCTCCATAGGAAATGAATGTCTTCCGGTCGTTTCGGTAGCCGCATCGGAGCTGATTTCAACTGCAGTGTGAAGGCGGCGTAACTCTTGCGAAAAGCTACGGACGATTCCTATCCGACAATTCCAGTGGAAGTTGAGCGTTGCTATGGTACTGATAAACAAACCAGAATTCTCAACGTTTAATAAAATAAATAATGATTTTATAACGAGAAGTTGTCATGTCATTTTTTTTTATGATTTTCTAACGTTATTAGGGGGGCAGTTAATACAATTAAATTGTAGGCAGACATTGACTATTGACCACCATATCACATTTTGTAGTCGACCTGACATGTCAACGTCCTCAGCAACTTTCCTCACGCAGCAGCCTTCCAATTAGTATCTCTATAACCCTCATCAGAGAGATCATACAGAACTGACAGAATCAACCTTCCTAATCTCTCCGCCATTTTTGTTCTACCCGCGTCCGATGCTTTTCACTGTGTAGTACGACCAAGCGGCAACATTCTAACCTGAAAGCTGAAGCCTACCCGGAAGTGCGATAAACTGCAATACATCTCAAATCCGCTAAAGGCCGGTCCCAAAAGGGAGCAAATATCCATAGACGTCATGTCAAAATCTCAGTTTTCACAGCATAAATTCATATGTTTACAGTTTGGTCCCATGGACTTTTATTGTAATCTTCAATATGTTCCGCGTGCCTGACAACTGTGAGGGGGGTGAATTTTTTTTCTAACTCATTAGTTTAGATCATACTTAGATATAAAATGTATGACAAATAAGGGCGGTTAACTTTGATTGACAGCTGATAACGGGCTGCGCCGAGTGAATTTGATGTCTCGGCCATGATTTGACCCAACACATCATACCACCTCTGTATCCTTTCTGAAACTTTTGTATTTTATTTTCCAAGATTTTCCAGTATGGCGCCGCCCGTACCCCCCATAAACAGCTTCAAACCCGTTCTTCAGAGAGTCACGTCACAGACGCTTTGTCCATATTTTTTACAGTCTATGAGTACGACGTCCGTTGGGAACGTTTTGCGTATTACGGAGCTGATTTCAACTGCCAGTGTGAAGGCGGCGTGAGACTTAAATGAGTTACGTAGTGTGTTGACACTCGTGCGGTTACTGTAAGGGTCGTTACATTTGCAAAACACCCTAAAAGAGGTTGACCAATCACAACGCTGGTTCAGCTGACCAATCAGAGCACGTTGTACTTTTCAGAAGGAGAGCCTTTATAGCAACAGGAACTAAGGCCCAGTCCACACTACTGCGTTTTCGTTTAAAAACGGAGAATTAAAACTAATACAGACCTTTTTTTTTTACCTGTGTATTAGAATTGATCTCCGTCCACATTAAAAGGACTGAAAACGCGGATCACATGACCATTAACCAACACTGGTGTAAACGGTGGCTGACCAATCAGGGAAGGACACGTCATGACTGATGACACCCAATCATAGAGCCGAGAGTGAGCCTCTGTGTCATTGTTTCTAAAGTCCTCTGTTTAGTCTTGTTTTCACTAAAACACCCTCCGGAGATTCAAAACACAAAACGGAGCTGCAGTGTTTCTAAACATCTCCGTTTTAGGTCTTCGTTTTTTCCGTTTTAGTCTGGACGGGAGGTGCAAACGTAGCAAAAGGTCTCCGTCTTTAAACAAAAATGCTGTAGTGTGAACGGGGCCTTAGAGCATTACTGACAGAATGGGAAAAGAGGTGCCGCAACAATATAAAATGAATGCATGAATGCATGAAAACCTATTCTCAGTAGACGGCAAAAACAAAACCAAGAGTTTGTAAAAGGGCATTATGGGGCTTCTTTAACATTGTTGACCTGTGCTTCCTGAACTTTAGGATGCGTATGCAGAAACTGTTCGATTTCCGCAGGGTAGATGTTCTCTCCTCCTCGGATGATCAAGTCCTTGATGCGTCCTTCTATTTTGCAGTAGCCGTACTTGTCCAAAGTGGCAATATCACTTTAAAAATGACAAAACAGTCACTGAGTCATGTAATGAATTCTGAATAATGTTCATATCTAGAAAGAGTGAAAGGAAGTAATATATACACAAATTTACTCGCATTTACCCAGTCTTGTACCAGCGATCTTTTGTGATGCACTCGTTGGTCTTCTCAACATCTTGCCAGTATTCCAGCATCACGCAGTATCCCCTGATCATCAGGCTCGCCCTGGGTGCCCAGAGGCACGATCTCTCCTGTAGTCGGGTTCACTACTTTTGCCTAATGGAGAAACCATCATTCAGTATGTGCTAAAACAGACCATAAATCTGCATGTGGAACATCTTTATCTAGTAGTGTGTGGAAATGAACCTCGGTATGGGGCATATACATCCAGCAGTGTCTGTCTTTCGCTCCATGCTGTCAATCGGAAAGCCGCTGAACGTCACAGGGCTGTTTTTCAGTTGTGCCGTACGCAATCTGTTCCAAAACACAAGGATGACACATCTAACTTTATTTTTTTGTTATAATTTATTATTGTATTATTACATATAATATTGTATTATATAAACTATTATATATTATGAAACATTTAGAAAACATTGAATTGATCAAATAATATGTAAATAAATAAGTTTAACTTTTATGTGAAATAACAACATAACTTAAGTGATGAAATCCTTTGCATATCACTTTTTACAGTGTACATATTGCATATTACAAATTACATATTGCATAATTACACATATTATAACCATTTATTTTAAAGATTTATCCCCCTTTGCTTACATTGTCACAAATTTGACCTAGAAATGGTGTCCTAAAACGTTGTTTACTTCCATGTAATTTGGTAACACTTTACTTGAAGGGGCGTGCAAAAGACTGACATGACACCTTCATAACCATGAAATGACATGTCTTGAATGTGAAGTAAGGTTTATGCATGTTTATGACAACTTTCATTAAGTGTATTTCGCTTAATAATGATATTTTTAATGCAAATGTGCCATTGTTTAAGATGACATCTTGACATAAACCATAACATAACCTGTCAGTGTCTGTCATGACAACTTGACAAAAAATTAAGCTAAACTGTCATGTGGTTGGCTTTGACATTGGCTGTCATGAGGCCATTATAACTGTATCATCAATATTTTTCATGACCTCAACTACAGTGTTACTAATTGAATTTGTCATTAAAAAGTTATAATGACTTCATGACAGCCAATGTCAAAACCAACCACCTGACAGTTTAATGTAATGTAATGTTAACCAATAAAGCTAGGTGGTTTCTAAAGTTTGATAATTAATCTGCTATGTCATGTTTATGACAGGTTGTGTTGTCTTAGTAATGTCAAGTTATCATGACAAAGACACTGACAGGTTATGATGTATTGGTTTATGTCAAGGTGTCATAAAGACATCTCAAACAATGTCATATTTGCATTAAAAATGCCATAACTGAGCGAATGACTGTTAATGACAGTTGTCACAAACATGCAAAAAACATATGTCATGTCATGATTAGGAAGGTGTCATGTTAGTCTCATGCACACCCCTTCAAGTAAAGTGTTACCCATTTTGAAGCCCACATATTGGAGTGTGTATGTTATGGTTTATGGAACTAACGTCATGACGCCATTAAACTCAATCCGTTTGCTTACATTACGCATTTTTGCACAGTGTATGTATGTAGTAAAGGCCTTTTGTTAACATTTTTCCCAAAACTAGCCTAAAGACAAGCAGACAGCTGAATCAGCTGAATCCACCAGGCCTGGGACGCAGGTGAGGTATGTGGTGCGCACCTGAGAACTGGCACACCAGCTGTTGTTTTGTACCCAAGCTTTCCTCACTATACAGTATCGCTCTGGGCTCAAACATTTAAATAATGTGCCCTGGAAACAATTCCTCCATGGTGTCAGTTAGAGACATAACCTCATCACAGCACAGGATGTCAACTTGTGTTTACCAAGCTGAATTACATGTGCTGCCAGCTGTTGAGGTGAGACTGTCTGACATGCCAGACATTTAAAATGTTGTTTGGAACATTTTAGTGATTTTAAGTGAGTCATGAGCTTTTGAACTCAATTAGTAAAGGGAAAAAATGCATCATCTCAAATGGCCATTTAAAATATTGTAATACAATAACAATATTACACCTTTTCTCACTTAATATAATTATTATTGTTATATATAGATATCGATAACAGGCTAATGTTACAACTAGCCAAATACTAGATATGTGCTGGACGGAATTTGCACCATGCAGGGTGTGAATGTGGACTTGAAAGGACCAAGACTTACACTTTGCCGATAAAATGTTAAATTTGTTAAGCAAACACTAGATTCCATCTAACGCTCATGAACAGATCTGAGGTCTCTTTTAGGTCTTTGAGCCAAAGAATGAGGAACAAAGATAAAAAGTTTTGTTGAATGTGGGAAAAAAATAGGTGATTGGATGGTGATCTTCGATTTCTTTCCTTTTTATACTGAATCCTGTACATAGTTGAAATCAAACGAGACATTTATGTAGAGGAATGTGTCTCTCCAAATGAAACGCTCCTATGCAGACAAAAGAAAAACCACCATTTTCATTGTTGTGATGTGATACCAGCCAAACATCTGGTGGTGATTATATGTTATAAAACACTCGCCATATGGGAGTGGCTCCTTTTTCCCCTTCTGCTGACCAAAAACAATGGAACTGTCTGGCACGACACACAGTCTCACCTTAACCTCACGAGATTTGGCTGCACACGAGTTACCCAATGAAATGAGAGACTAGGAACAAAAATACAATTTTGGACGTCTGAACTTTCTTACACCTAACATGCACTTAAAACCTTTCATGTTTTGTTAAGGTAAAAATATATATATACAATGTTTTTTTAAACTTACACGAAAATATATCCACATTTTTTGACAACCCATAATGCGGAGTATGAGTTTAACTTCTGTTAAACTGGATTTATTCTATATCTAACAGAAAACACTGATCCAAACCTGCATAAAAAGGCTCAAAGAAAGAAGCTGAGGCATAAATGAATTAGTGTTGCCGCCATGTCAAGGGATTTTGTTGCCAAAGCAAAATCTTTTTGTTTGGCCTTCCGAAATTTGTTTATAACAATATTCCTGGGCAGTACAACCCAAAAGTTCACTTGTGTAAAGCTCATTTTACGGAGGACATTTTACTTCCTGAACCTGGAGAGAACAACGCCATCTGCTCTTACGCAAAGAAAATATATTTATTTAAAAAAATGAATTATCAATATATTAAATGATTTAATTGTATATTCTAAAATATACAGAATAATATATTATGTAAATACTGTATATTTAGCACTGTGCCACTGTTCGTCCGACTGTTAATGTATTTTTGTTTTTTTATTCTAAACTGTTTTAATTATTCTGACTTCAAATAATTCACTTCATCAAAAGTGAATTACACTTTTGAATTATGAAATGTGCTATATCAATAAACTTGCCTTGCCTATATTACAATACAGGTGAAACTCAAAAAATTTTAATATCATGCAAAAGTTCATTTATTTCAGTAATTCAACTTAAAAGGTGAAACTAATATATTATATAGACTCATTACATGCAAAGTGAGACTATGTTACTTAAAGCCGTTGTTTTGTTTATAATTATGATGATTATGGCTTACAGTTATGAAAACCTTTTCACAATATTCTAATTTTGACTTTAGGGTTTTCATAGCTGTAAGCCAAAATCATCAAAATTATAACAAATAAAGGCTTGAAATATCTCACTTTGCATGTAATGAGTATACATAATAGTTTCACCTTTTAAGTTGAATTACTGAAATAAATTAACTTTTCCATGATATTCAAATTTTTCGCGTTTCACCTGTACATTGAAAAATACATAAGGGATTGAAAAATGAGACAATATTTACTTTTTCCATCTATATGTTATAAAGTGCATCACTGAATATGAAATTCTTTGTGTATAAATTTGTGTATAAATAACATGTATAAATTGAACTTTACTCATGCCGTATATAAACACACACATTTCAAAATTTATAATGTATAATTTCTTATATTTTAAAATTATTTACATTATATATGTTTAATATTTTCAGATTAAACGTAACAACAATAGTTCAGTACTAAAATATTTAGTAAATATACTATTGCTGTGCTGAAGAGCACAGCCATTGCTTTTTAAATAGTCTTAATATTTTTTCTCTTCAGCACAAATAACCCCGAAAACTCACACACACATCAGCAACTCTTTTAAATTCAAAATAATACAACTTAAAACACAAAACCGATCTCCCCCTATTAATATCGAACAAAACACCTGAAATAACACTTCATCTGAACATTTACTCTACTTTAACAGTCAGAAGCAAAGCATGCTGGGAACTAGAAATCAGTTGTAACCACTGATTGTAACTCGTTCTGTGAATGTGTGCTTGTATGTGTGTACAATAAATTCGCATTTATATGGGAACATGTATGTGCAATATATGTAGACAATAAAGGATAAAACATTATGAATATTGTAATATTGTAATGCAGTTTAATTTTTATTTAAAATATTTGTACATGTATCAATATATAGCCCTACATGGTCAATGTATATATATATTGCAGTATATTGAAATATGTGATATAGTATATTTTATATAGTTAGTATATTTTCAAATATTTTTCTTACGTAAGGATGTACACAAGTCGTTCTTGCAAAGTTAGCTCCAATCAGTCTGCAGTTTCAGAAACTGATACGATAAAACCAATGACTGGGAATAGAGGTACGGCAATAATGTACAATATGTGAAAAATAATGTTTTTTCAACATTAAAGCATGTTAACTTATTCTATTACACTCAAACAAAATATAACTTTCAAAAAAATATCATATGACCCTGTCAAGATTGCAATGGCTATGTAAGTTAAGTGATCATTGTGATGAGTGACTATTATAAACACTAGTATTGAGTTCAACTCTCTTCCCTCCTTTTCTCTGACTCACTCACACACCCCTCTATCTCTCTCTCGCTCTCTAGCTCACATCTAGCCCTCTCTCTCCACTCACACACACTCTCTCTCTCTGTACTCTGAGGTTGTGTGGACCACTTTTGCAGTCTGTATATGTTCCTGCTGCCAACGCAGAAAGAACACCTAATAGCATAAAGCAGTGGACTGATCAACACTCCATCATCATGTACAGTTTCAGCTTCTTACTGGTGCTAGTGTGTCTACAGGTTTGCGTCCCTTTTGTGTTTGCCGCACCAACTCAGTGCCCAAGCCAGTGCCACTGCCACGGGGACCTTCAACATGTTATCTGTGACAACGTCGGACTGAAGAAGATCCCCCGCATATCCGAGGCCACTCGTCTCCTAAATCTGCAAAGGAACAACTTAGGAAATCTCCCAACTGGGGGTTTCAGCGAGATGAAGGGGCTAATTTCTCTGCATCTGCAGCACTGTCAGATCCGGGAGATCTCCAGCCAGGCTTTCAAAGGGGTAAAGAAGCTCATCTACCTTTACTTGTCTAATAACGAGATCAGCACCATCAAACCAGGTGCTTTTGATGACCTAACCGAACTGACCTATCTCTATTTGGATGGTAACCACATCACAATCCTTCCGAAAGGCATCTTTTCCCCCCTGGTCAACCTATTTATCCTGCAGCTCGACAACAACAAGCTTCGAGAGCTGCAGCCTGGTACTTTCACGGGGGCTAATGATCTCCGATGGCTTTATTTGAGCGGAAACGAGTTGAGCTCCATACAGCCAGGTTCTCTTGATGAAGTGGAGAACCTGGCCATTCTAACCTTGGACCGTAACCAGCTGTCCACATACCCTCTTCTGGCTATGAGCAAGCTGCGTGTCGTGGAGGAACTCAACTTGTCCAAAAACCCTCTCAGCCTCATCCCTGACCACGCATTCCGGAGCTTCGGCCGCTACATGGAGAAGCTACATCTAAATGACATGAGCCTGGAGAAGGTAAGTCTGACATAAGCAGTTATTTTGTAGATTAAACACTTACTAAACTAAAATATAACATGAAAAAAAAGATGCTGACTATGAACCAAGATGTTTTCCCCATAATCCCTGCCTCTAAAATCGTGGCTAAATAAATGCATGTTTGTTTTGGGTTTTCGGGAAGCTTAGCATTGGCAAACAAACTTTACATCCCATCAGAGCTGGACCCGCAAATGTACTGCAACCCCATTGGAATGAATCAAAACTGTAGACTGAAACAAAGTGGTTTTTGGCTAAAACAGACCTGTGCTGGAGACACTTTCACCTGTTTTATTTTAATAAGATACTCCTGATATTCTGTCCATTCACTTCAGGCCTTAAATAAGGTCACATGTGCTTTATGTCAGGATGCACATGTGCTATTCCAGCAGGATTTTCCCTGTGGATCACTAAACGGACTATGAAAGCGTTTAAGAGATACATTTATCTTTTCCTTGTCTTTGATCTGACTTCCACAGAACCTCCACATGGACTGATACCAGTGCAAACTATCACATTATTGACAAAAATATTTTCAAATAATTGTTTATATATATATATATATATATATATATATATATATATATATATATATTTTTCTATTTATATATATATATATATATATATATATAAATAAAAATATATATATATATATATAAATAGAAATAGAAATATATATATATATATATAAATAGAAATATATATATATATATATATATATATATATATATATAGAGATATATATATATATATATATATATATATATATATATATATATAAATATATATATATATATATATATATATATATATTTATATATATATAAATATATATATATATATATATATATATATATATATATATATATATATATATATGAAAATATATATATATATATATATATAAAAATATATATTTATATATATATATATATATATATATATATATATATATATATATATATATATATATATATATATATATATATATATATATATATATATATATATAGATATACACACAAAGACTTGGGCAAAAGCATATCAACAAGTATTAGCCCCATGCAGTTGGTCAATGCTGTTTGTATGATAGAAAAGGGAAAAAATAACCACTCTTCCTTCACATGCGGATAATTTTAGAGTCTATTTGCTGAATTTTATTTTGAGAGCCATGTTTTTTCCTCTCACTTGGGGAACCATGTAAACAGGTCAGCAAGGGTTAGCAGACAGGTAAATAATAACAGGGTTTTCCATGGCCCATGAAGTGAAGTATTTTTAGGCTGCTGTTGCCTCACCTGAATGGACAAGTGAGCCCTTTGCAGGCATTTCTGGCAAAAGAGCGGGTCGATGGGAGGAGTGGACCGAACAGAAAAAGTGAAAAACAACCCTTCCATGATGGAAACGATCCATCCTCTATCGCCTCAAATTACCAAACTCTCCATGTCTCTTGCCTTCTGAGTGGAAATTTCCAAAACGTCCTTTCAATAAGTGCATCTTTTCTAAGCTTGCATAACACACCCACAGACACTGTGTGTACACTGTCTCAGCTTCTCAACCGTCGTCTTCCTATAAAGCAGACACCACGCAGACCAGTACGTCTAACACCTTGGTGAAGTTTTTAGCAACCTTGCATACGCTTATGAAGTTTGATGGAGGGCTGGAAGGAGAGTGTGGACAGGTTTACATAAGCTCTGGCAAAGAGGACGGCATGAGAGAGGCCTTTCATGTGGAAAAAGAGCCCTCAGTCTAGCATCCACAAGTCTCCTTCAGATATTAAGAGTGACTTTGAATGCTAATTGCTAGGATATTCTAAATGCAGAAGCAAAGCAGTGATGTTATAACATGTTATCATCTGTCTATCTGTCCTTTCTACCCATCAAGTTCTCCAATGCTGCCTTTGAGGGAGTGACGGCTCTCAAGTCTCTGCATCTTGAGAACAACAAGCTGAAATCGCTGCCGAACAGCCTTGAGTTTAGCACTCTCCAGAACATCACTCTGTTTAACAACCCCTGGAGCTGCACCTGCCAATTAGCAAATCTCAAAAAGTAAGAAAAAAACCCCAGATAACTTCAAACATAGCTATTTAAGGTTGATGCAGTCATAAAAAGAAACTATGCCTTTTATTTTTTACTTCATAACAAGTCAGCATGAAATCGCTTTCTAAATACATGCTTTTGGTAATATTGTGAACGATTCATTGGCGCATGTTATTCTAAAGGGGAAAACAAATGTTTGTCTTTCTAATATTTAATAAGATTGAACTTATTCAAACAGTAATTGACATTGGGTTCTTTAGGTTTGCTTTAAATTCTTGGATTTTCTCATGCAGATGGATGGACACTAGCCGCAATCGCCCTGATGCAGTTTGTGCTTCTCCTGGAAACCAGAAAGGAAAGCAAATAAGAGAGAGCACTGCTTTCACCCGCTGCAAGTCAAAGAGGACCAGGAAGGGACCACGGCTCTGAGATGGTGAGCAGCCCTGTTAATTCCACTCACACAACTTCATAATACACCAATTGAAATTACATTGCATTAAAGCTACACTATGTAACTCTTTTAGTTTATTCTTAGCTAAAAACACTTAGTTCTTTCAAAAATATATGTGCTCATTAATGTATATTTACTTCGTTCAAGTAATAAAGTATTCTTGTGAGTGTGTAATATGCCATTGAAAATACATACGGGTAAGGGGTTCTAATGTCGGTCGCCATGTTGCCCCTCCATCTTGAAAGTACATTAGCCAAAGAGGGACATACCCGTTAGTTCAAGCTTCGCCTTTTGCGTTTACGTTTGAGTTAACACTCATGGACTAGGTCAAACTGAAAGCCATGTTAATCTTGGACTACATTGGCCACCGTAGGAGTTGAAACGAAATCGGAATTGAGAGGAACAGAAACTAATATTCACTGGATGGTCATATACCTTTTCACTGCTAGATGGGGGTAAAAATCACACAGTGTAGCTTTAACAAAAATCACCTCTGAGTCCAGACCTTAAATTTATTGAAAGTCTTTGGGATGTGCTGCAGTAGATTTTACAGAGTGCTTGACTCATGCTGGAAATTATGCACCTGTTGATGGAAATAAATGTTGTGATGTTATTTCCATCAAAGGGTGCATCAATGTTTGGTCAAGATCTTGTATTGGCAATGCAAGAATCAAGCACTCTGTAAAGTCTCGTCCAGCACATTCCAAAGACATTCAATGAATTTAAGGTCTGGACTAAGAGGTGCGAATTCATGTGTGAAAATTATTCTTCATGCTCCCACCCAACCAACCATTCTTTTACAATTTGAGCCTTTTGAATCTTGACATTGTCATCCTGGAATATGGCCATGATGTGTCTTCCTACACGGTTGTTTAATAAATGAAAAGCTACACACTCCATCAATTGGGGATAGAAAAATGTTGCAAAACAGTCACAGCACCAATGATCCAATCATAGAATCTTAAGCATTTGCCTATTAGAATCCAAACAGCATTTTTTTGGCTGGGCATTTATAATACAGTTTATAAAATCTTGTTACATTATTTAAATATTTAGAAGTATTTGCAAGAGTGCTGAGACCAACAGCCAAATAACAAAATAAGAAGCCTGTAAAGTAATCCTGATAACTGAACACGCAAGTTCCAAACAGTTAATCCAAATCCCCTTTCGGAAATTGCCGGGAAATTGCAAGAACGCCTTCTGTGTGAACGCAAACACGACCCGGGATTGATACTCGGCATAGATGCCGGGTTGGGGACCTAGTAACATTGCCGGAATCAGTCCCGGAGCGCGCGCTGTGTGAACAAAAGTCAAGACCAATGCCGTAAGGGGTGTGTCATAGTGATGACGCTCGTGCCATCGCGCAACTCTGTTGCTCTTAGAAGAAAGTTTGTGTTCATCAACAACAAACGTCCTCACTATCCGTGCTGAAGCTGAGAATCGTTTACCAGCTTTGTGGAACGGTATGCGCGTGTACATGTTTTAAAAGCGTACGTTACACGCTCTCATCCTGAAGTCATGTGTCTTTCCGGGATCTTTCTGGGTTGTGTGTGAACGCACTCACAGATCCCAGCAATCACTGGCAGTGTGAATGAACCGAAATCAAACAATCCCGGGACAAATGCCAGGTCACATT
Organism: Hybognathus amarus; assembly: GCA_030378365.1. Classification (NCBI taxonomy): domain Eukaryota; kingdom Metazoa; phylum Chordata; class Actinopteri; order Cypriniformes; family Leuciscidae; genus Hybognathus; species Hybognathus amarus. Next base: position 287,138 of record JAQIUQ010007298.1, on the reverse strand, counting down.
ATCCATGTATTTTCTGGAATCTATGAGTGAAAGGGGCTCTAGACTGCTTTACACCATAGCCAAAACCAAGTCCTCCAGGTTTGAGAACCACAGCCTAAACTGAGGTCTAATATCCAGACCCGAAAGTTTTATGTGGTCCACAGAGGTCTTGTAAATGAGACCACAGGATTAAGGCTCATAAAAATGAGACATTAATCAGACTTCAGTATGACAGCTAGCCTCTTTCCACATGATTTGCAAATGTAAATAAATGAGAAGAAAAACAGAGTAACTAACAAGTCTCAAGGGTTCTCTGTGGTGCAAAAAGCAAGACACCACTGCTCTCCCATGATCTCTATAAAAGACTTTTTCATCAGGAGGTCCTCATGAGATTTTGTTCAAGTGGCCAGAGAGGCCAGTGCGGATGTGATAAACAACGCTAATTGGTTATGAAATTATTTAAGCAAAGTTTTGAAAGGTCTGGAACAGGAAAAGTCTGGTCCCAAGTTACCAATTTAGCCATTGGTGGACTTACCTCTAATTCAGTAGCTATTAATGCTTGGCTTATGAAACAAAAAAAATATACATGCACCTTCCATATAACAGTGATTATATTGCATTTACATAATATAATATAATCACTTCATTCTAAAGCATTGACTTCCAGTAAATTCGGTGAGAAATTAAAGTCGCATTTTTAAACAAGAGAATCAAGAAGCTAATGCTAATCTCCTCCAACATAAAAGAGTTACTGGTAATACTATAATTGTGGTCAGGATATGGGTTTGGGCCACTGCCTTGAGGTAAAATATTGTCTGGTCAGGATATGGGTTTGGGCCACTGCCTTGTGGTAAAATATTGTCTGTTATGTCCTTCGAATCTATCCTTCATGCTCTTTTTGTTCTTTAGAGTTTGTACTTTCCATTTTGGCTTTGGCACTATGTGCAGAACATTATATGTCCAAAACTAAGCTTGGCAAACCTATTTTTATGTTCCCTCAGGAGGACAGGGCCTGTCCAGGTGTCAGGACTTCAATGTGCAGAAAAGGAAAGCAATGCAGACTGCTACATTGGGACTGTCCATTTCCTCTTTCACTCTTTTTTTGTGACATAAAAGCGCTGACTCAATTCATACTAAACAACATGAATAGCATACATGTGTTCACAGACATTGACAAACACCCTGAAGGAGCAACTGGGTACATCTGCAAAGTGAAATTTTCACAAAACATCACAAAGGAAATGTGTCTTAGTATTCACTGTTATTGTAATGTTTCTTTTTAATTCAAACAACCTGACGGTAAATCCATCATCACAGGACTAGTTTTTTTTCCACACCATAGAACAGAGCACACTCTTCTCCATAAAATGAGAATTGGTAGAATGGATTGACTTTGCATTGATTAGCATTTATTTAGAAACCCAGCAGTGCCTTGCTGAAGGACAAAGACTTAATCTAGGCTATGTTTGAGGTAAGTTCGAAATGTTCTATGACAAAACCTATAATTTTAATTATATCTACATCAAAAATAAAATCAGTCTTTTATTAGAGAGACTATTATAAATGTGCAAACTGTATGTTACATTTTTCAGCATAAACATGTAGAAGGATGTACATAACAGCCAAAATTTTCTTGCCGACATTCTTTGACCCACTGTAGAATAAACCTAATCTATTCTACAAATTTTCATTTTATGATATTTCAAGTAATACTCCCATTCTCATGATAGAAGCACTTAATACTATATAACCACCAAAGTGTTATAATCAAAGCGGAGCTCTTCGTGAGGATCCTGTTGCCTCATTGTGAGCTCCTCCTTAGCTTTATGCATCTCACAACGTCCTACAAGAGTTTCTGAGGCTTTGAAATATTAACTTAATTTGGTGCTGCAAGGATATTGTACATCGCAATGATAACTGACCTTCTCGTCTGAGCTGCTTCAATAGACTAACAACAGCTCGTCAATGTCAAAATGTTTGAGTCGGAGATGAATTAAGCGAAATAAGATGTAAGCCTAAATAGCTAAACTAAACAGCTGTTATAGATAAAAGTTTTAAACGAACGACTGAAACAATTCGTTTGCAAAGTATCATTAAAAGCTCAGCTTTGGTAAAGGAAATAGGTACAGGTCAAGAGAAGCATCCTGTGCCCATTAGATTAACATTATAGATTCATATTTAACACAGATATACTGTATGTTTTTTAGCTAATTACAGTGGATATAAGCTCAATTTAACATTACACGCACCTATTAAACATATTGTTTTAGCAAGATCTCTTTGGGACCTCATTAGGCTATTTAGAAATTCCTGTTTAGGAAACCATTTGTCTCACACATTAACTTTGTGCTCAATCACTGTTATAAATATGAGAGCGGTCCTTGATTTTTTTTCGCCTTTAAGGGGTTCCTGGCTCCAAAATGTTTGAAAACCCCTGACATTATCACAAAACAGAATCTAGACAGAGGGCCAGGTTTGGTTGCCAAAGATTAGCCATTAAAGATGCTGTGACTGACCAATCAAAATCAAGAAATGATGATGGTGCCAGAAGAGAAGGATTTAGGAACAGCAGGTAAAATATTTTTTTATTAAAACATTGAGACAAATGGAGGCTCTCCGGTCTAATGGTATCCGTTGTAATGGCGTCAGTTTGTTACTGTGATGTACTCATGTTCAATAAAATACATATAAAGCACTAGCAATAACAACTTTATGAATTTCAAGTTGACGGACTAAGATTGTGCTGTGTGTGCTTAAAAAACAGTAGTACTGTTACCTCCATACCTATTTCTTAATGGGATAGTTCACCCAAAAATGAAAATGTTAATCATCTACTACAGCCTCATTGCTCTTAAAACCTGTATAACTTTTTTCTTTTGTGAAAAATAAAATGAGTTATTCATAACAATGTCTAAACCAGGGGTTCTCAACTCCAGTCCTCGTGACCCATGCTCTGCATGTCTCCCTTATTTAACACACCTGATTCAGATCCTCAGCTCGTTAGGATAGACTCTACGAGCTGAGGATCTGAATCAGGTGTGTTAAATAAGGGAGACATACACAATATGCAGAGCAGTGGGTCACGAGGACTGGAGTTGAGAACCCCTGGACTAAACTGCTCTTGTTTTAAAAGTGAAATATTTTCAGGGAATCTTCTTTCATTTTAGTTTGTTCCTCACACAAAGCTATTATGCCTTAAGACTTAGGACTTTTTTTAAGTTCAACTGTATGAAAGAAAGCAGCTCAGAGAAATAAAGTCATACAGTGTGAATTATTTTTCTGCTGAATCTCCCTAACAATTCATTGAAATGAATTGAAAAAATGAAGAGAGTTATAAATGTTGTTCTTTTGGATCAAAGCATCCTGTATCAGAGATTCTGTCATAGTTCCCAGATTCCCACAGAAACATTAAGCAGCACAACTGTTTTCAAAATGAATAATAATTTGAAATGTTTCTTAAGGACCAAATCAGCATATTAAAATGATTTCTGAAGGATCATGTGACACTGAAGACTGGACACAGGTTAATGATGCTGAAAATTCAGCTTTGCCATTACAGGAATAAACTTATTACACTAAATATAAAATATAAGTGAGAAAAGATATATTTTACATTGTACTGTTACACAATATGATTGTTTTACTGTATTTTTGATCAAAGGTAAGCAGCCACGGCAAGTAAATGTGAATAATAATAGAAAAAAATACAAAAAACATTAAATCCAACTCTAAACTTTTGAACATTAGTGTACATTAGTGTACAACTAAGGGGAATATTTAATATGAGTAAAGAATATCAGCTGTGGTAAATAGATAAGGCAAGTTTATTTTCTTAGAAGTGAAAGCTGATGTACTTTATTTCAGTTTCAGTGTATACAAAAACTGAAATAAAAAGTACAGACAAGGTGAGCTGTTCTATTAGTGATTTTTTAATGATTATCATCAGATTTTTCAGAGAGGTTGAAAGAAAATATCAAAATTTGAAGCTAAACCACTAATGTGAAAATCTGTCTCCCCCTAGTGATACTGGCATGTAGTACACCTACTGTATAATCCTGGTCAGAATCATTGGCACCCTTGAAGCACCTTTATATGTATATATATATATATCTTACTTGTGAGAGACAAACCGTTTATTTTATTGTTATTACACACATGTATATATATATATATATATATATATATATATATATATATATATATATACACTCACCGGCCACTTTATTAGGTACCCCATGCTAGTAACGGGTTGGACCCCCTTTTGCCTTCAGAACTGCCTCAATTCTTCGTGGCATAGATTCAGCAAGGTGCTGGAAGCATTCCTCAGGGAGTTTGGTCCATATTGACATGATGGCATCACACAGTTGCCGCAGATTTGTCGGCTGCACATCCATGATGCGAATCTCCCGTTCCACCACATCCCAAAGATGCTCTATTGGATTGAGATCTGGTGACTGTGGAGGCCATTTGAGTACAGCGAACTCATTGTCATGTTCAAGAAACCAGTCTGAGATGATTCCAGCTTTATGACATGGCGCATTATCCTGCTGAAAGTAGCCATCAGAAGTTGGGTACATTGTGGTCATAAAGGGATGGACATGGTCAGCAACAATACTCAGGTAGGCTGTGGCGTTGCAACGATGCTCAATTGGTACCAAGGGGCCCAAAGAGTGCCAAGAAAATATTCCCCACACCATGACACCACCACCACCAGCCTGAACCGTTGATACAAGGCAGGATGGATCCATGCTTTCATGTTGTAGACGCCAAATTCTGACCCTACCATCCGAATGTCGCAGCAGAAATCGAGACTCATCAGACCAGGCAACGTTTTTCCAATCTTCTATTGTCCAATTTCGATGAGCTTGTGCAAATTGTAGCCTCAGATTCCTGTTCTTAGCTGAAAGGAGTGGCACCCGGTGTGGTCTTCTGCTGCTGTAGCCCATCTGCCTCAAAGTTCGACGTACTGTGCGTTCAGAGATGCTCTTCTGCTCACCTTGGTTGTAACAGGTGGTTATTTGAGTCACTGTTGCCCTTCTATCAGCTCGAACCAGTCTGGCCATTCTCCTCTGACCTCTGGCATCAGCAAGGCATTTCCGCCCACAGAACTGCCGCTCACTGGATGTTTTTTCTTTTTGGACCATTCTCTGTAAACCCTAGAGATGGTTGTGCGTGAAAATCCCAGTAGATTAGCAGTTTCTGAAATACTCAGACCAGCCCTTCTGGCACCAACAATCATGCCACGTTCAAAGTCACTCAAATCACCTTTCTTCCCCATACTGATGCTCGGTTTGAACTGCAGGAGATTGTCTTGACCATGTCTACATGCCTAAATGCAGCAAGTTGCCGCCATGTGATTGGCTGCTTAGAAATTAAGTGTTAACGAGCAGTTGGACAGGTGTACCTAATAAAGTGGCCGGTGAGTGTATATACACACACACACATGTGTGTAATAACAATAAAATAAATGGTTTGTCTCTCACAAATAAGATGCCTAAAATGGTTGTCTGGTGTAAAGATAAATAAAATAAAACATATTTGGAATTTAAGTATTACAGGCACTGCACTTTTTCCACACAGAACCTGCCAGTTTTGAGAAGATGAATTTAATGATCCATTTTTGTGAAAGGATTACTTTAGAAAAATGTATAGAACTACAGTTGATTCATTTTCCAGAATATTTCAACTTAAAAAAAATATTATAAAATGATTGCAACAAAAAACAATATTTTTTCAAATAGATAGAAAAGCATCCCTGTTGCAAGTTTTTTGGGGGGATGAGGAGGAGGACTTGATGCATTGGCTAAGTTTTGTGTCAGTATACAGTTCTTTGGTCTATAGATATTGTTTTATGAATCAAACCTCAGAATATTTTATTTTGCATCTTTGAGGATACACGTTTTTATCTCATGATTATCTTTATAGGTAAAATGTTTATTTTTAAAGCTAAAACTTTATCAAATGTATGTATAAAACTTTAAGAAAATAGTTTATCATCACTATATGCAATTATAGCAACAACAACAAAAAATTGAATATCTGCTTGAGTTAGATATAGAAATATTAGGTGTACTTTCTTAAAGGGATACTCCACCTTTTTTTCATATTAAAACTCGATCAGTGTAACACGACCTAGGACGGTGACGGAAAATAAAACGTTGCACTTTTCTAATCGTGTAAAATAGATAACTATATTGTATGGCGGAATACCACAGCAAGTGCTTAGGAGTCCTTAACAACTAGTGATAAAGTAGGTGCTGTTTGAGAGGCTTCTATTGACAAAAACATTGATCAGCGAGCATAAACCGAAGGTCTGCTCTGGTTCAATTGAGCGGGTTCTTCGAGAATGAACCTCATTGGTTCTCACACATCAAGCGAACATTCTTGAGCTGCAGTATACCACAACTGATGTGTGCGTTGATGATTTTTTTTTAAAAAGCCTAAATTCAATCTGTTCATCATATAACGTGATTGAGTCTGTTTTTGGACTAAACAGCTCAATTCATATGGATCATATGGATTTTACAATCTTGTTATGGACTTTTGGAAGTGTCAAAGTCTCAGTTGCGTAGCGGTCAATGGAGGGACAGAAAGCTCTCAGATTTCATGAAAAAAGATCTTCATTATTGTTCTGAAGATGAACAGTCTTTTGGTTTTGGAACAACTTGACATATTAATGACATAATTTTTTAGGTCTAATTTTTTAGGTTTAATTTAAGGTCGCACTATCCCTTTAAGACAATATAGACACATGTCCTCTTCCATGCAGATTTGTGACATTTCCTATTGATCAGAACTATTTATTTATAGGCCAGATGGGAAAATGGGAATTTTCAATGCTTTGGCTATTTTCTTACAATCACTTTCTAATTTGTGAAGCTCAACAATATTTTGCTGCACATCAGAATTGGTTGTGGCCCATGTGTTTAAGGAGAAAAGCATTTCATATGTGATTTCCGCCATTTTTTTTTACTTCAACGAAAGGTTCGATTTTTGTGATTTTTCTGAATGAAAGATCAAAAGGATAAACAATGCAGATTTATTTTCACAGACTTCTTTATCATATTTACCAAGTGTGCCAATAATTCTGACCACGACAATTATTATCAGCTTGGTTTATAACAGAGAATGAACAATCCCATTCACTACTTACCACCATTTCCTTAACACCCATGATATTGATGACCTTACGGATGACCTCAGGAGGACAAGGAGAACCAGCAGCAATGCCTGGCATAAACAAAACATAGGATTTTAGCAGAACCCTGATGAAAGTGCAGGATGTACTGCTTGATTGCTCAAAAATCTTGATAATATTAATTTAATCTATCACAATCTCCATTTAGCAATAGATTTTGAGATTTTAAAAAGTTTGATTGACTCACCACCCTCAACTGATGACAAATCAATCTGGGCCAGGTCTGGCTGACTCAACATGTCAATAAACATAGTGGGGTGCCGTAGACAAACGTACACCTGTGTAAACAGTACATTTTCTGCCAATTGAATCAAATAAATACAGCTCAGATCTGTTATTCCAGATATGCATGATATACACATGACCTTTGACCCAAATTCTGCATGACTGTCCTCTTTATATGTCCCTGTGTCTTTTATTTATGACAACTTGAATTCAATATGGCTAAAGTGAAAGTGGGACCTCTGGAAGGTTTAGAATTATATTCTAATACAAAGGGCAGATGCACATCAAACACATCAATTCTAATTTTGAGGTTACAATTTTCACAAAGAAAGTTTAAATTCATGCATCTGAGGATTAATTAAAAGAGAATACATGACTGCATACTTCTCTTTCTCTATCGCCACCAGGTTGGCACGTCCATCATAACCAGTAGCTGGGAAAACCACTGTGGAACCATGAACAGCCATGACCATTCCACCACCAACTGATCCAAAACAATGATACAGGGGCACCGGCAAGCAAATTCGCACGTTTTCCTGTAAGAAGATTAAGGTAAAAAATTAGCCATACTGTATGTGCTGTGAATGAACATTTATGAGATTCATTTAAACAAATAATAGTTCTGTATTGTAATATCAGTATGCTAAACAATGAACTGTATTTTTGCAATATACATCATCTGAAGGTCTATTTTCCAGACACAGATCCTATGTTTTATAGAAACAAACACTTCTTTCAGTGTATGACAAGCACCCACCCTCCAGTTGAAGCCTATGCGCATGCCGATGAAATAAGCATTGTTCACAATGTTGTGATGTGACAGAGTGGCTCCTTTGGGCTTTCCAGTTGTTCCCTAAGAAACATAACGAAAAAAAATCAAATTATTTTGATACATTTGACTTTACTGGGCTAAGACTTAAAGCTTAAGTGTATCATTTTTGGAATTTCATAATATGCTTGCTTTTTATGCAGTAAGACAACAGTAAGTAGGTCATTTCTGGGATAATTTATCTGAAACGTGTAAACTTTATGGTTCAAACATTGCACTGTTTCTCTTGACAAGCCTAACACAGCAACATTAGATCAATCAATGCTGTGTGTTTGGGGCGTGACTTAGGAGTTTGACCTACCAATATTGTGATTTATGTAATCTGTCATTTTTGCAAGAATGTTGGGTAATGCAAGTGACAGAAATTACACACTGCAGCTTTAATAGAGATACATATTTAAATGAAAAATTTACCGATGTAAACTGAATGTTTATGGGGTCATCACAAACAAGTTTCTTCTGCAGATCTTGTAGTTGTTGATGATGTTGGCTGCTTCCTGCCTGCATCAGATCTTTTAAGTGGAAAGATCCTGGCACCTGACTGTCAGTCACGATCACAGTGTGTAGGTCTGGTAGTCTGAAGAAAAAAAAACATGTTTCTTAAAAACAACAAAGTAATTCAGTCAGCCTCTGGCCCTTAATAATGATTATGTATATCTTCCTTTTATTACACCACTTGTACCTTGAACTCTTGATTCCTCCAGGTGAAGCGGTCTCCATCTCTGGACAAAGCTGCCTTAACATGTCACAGTACTTTTGGGTCCTGAATTGAGTCGGACAAACTATTGCATTGCACTGTACCTAAAAGAAGCGTTCAGCCATTAATAATGTGCAAAGTTTGCTTATATGTAGTTGAGAATAAAACTAAGCTTGTTTCTGCCTCAGAGGAAAAAGGGTAAAAGTCCCATTTTTCATAAATAGGGCTTTATATCTCTCAATGGCCACTTTATTTTTCAGAATTGTGACTTATATGTTACATTTATTAATTTCAATTGCTATAGATATATGTCGGAGGTCGCACGCCTCTGGAGCAATTAGGGGTTAAGTGTCTTAATGTGGCTCAGGGACACATTGGTGTCTCGTAGTGGATTCGAACCCGGGTCTCTCACACCAAAGGCTAGCCTGGCATGCCAGACCTAAATCAAGATGCCGGCCGCATCCGAGGGTGAACGACTAAAACCGAGTATGTCCAAGCTTGCTCTTACCGCCTCAACTCTGTCGTCATTATGTTAAGCCCGCCCGCCGACTCTATACACGATGTGATTGGCCCTACCAGAGTTTGGTTTTTCCACTTCGAAAGTCAACGGAGAGTTGCTAGACCACACTTTGCGGCAAAATAATTTTTGCTGCCGCTAGGGTGCGTCTGAGATTTCTAGGCTAACCAAAGGCATGTGTCTTATACACTGCGCCATCACCACCCTGTTTTCGCATACTTAAAAAAAAAATAGGTAACACTTTAGAATACGGATCCTTCGTTAATGAATAACTACACAAGAACCAATGAGTAACACAATATTAACAAACTATAGTTTGTTACTATAGTACTATAGTAACTATTATTAACGAACAAGAAACTCTGATTAACGAACTAGTAAGTAATATCGCACATATGAAAGTGGTAGTTCACTATTAAGTAATCAATAACTACTATTTTTTAATACTTCCCAGAGAACTACTGAAAAAGTTTATTAACAATCTAGTAACTACTATTAACTAAAAGAAACTCTTATTAACGAATTAGTAAGTAATTGCTCACAGACGAAAGTGTTACTAGATACTTCTGTGGGAATTACTAATTATTTGGATTTGTATTATAAAGTGAAGATCATTGGAACTAACTAGTAATGACTCAAGTGTTCCTAAAGACATTTTCTTAAAGTATACTAAAGTTCACCAAAAATCTCAAACGGTTGCACAAATCATGACTAGATCATGTAGTAACACTTGAGTAATTATTAGTTAGTTCCAATGATCTTCACTTTATAATACGGATCCAAATAATTAGTAATTCCCACAGAAGTATCTAGTAACACTTTCATCTGTGAGCTATTACTTACTAATCCGTTAATAAGAGTTTCTTTTAGTTAATAGTAGTTACTAGATTGTTAATAAACTTTTTCAGTAGTTCTCTGGGAAGTATTAAAAAATAGTAGTTATTGATTACTTAGTGAACTACCACTTTCGTCTGTGCGCTATTACTTACTAGTTCGTTAATCAGAGTTTCTTGTTAGTTAGGGTTTCTGCAGGTTTCACAAAGTCAAATTTAAGACTTTTTAAGACCTTTTTAAGACCAATATGAATAAAATTTAAGGCCTATATCATGAAAAAAAACTTACAAAGGAAACGCGTAACAAGTTCTCAAAATTATTCGTAAAGTAATTTAATCTATTCAAACTGAACATTCAGCGAAAATCAGTACAAACGGTCCCTTGATTTTGGAAATTTGTTCCGTTTCTGTTTTTATAAAATCCCCTTTTCCAAAGCGCGTAATGTAGGCCGTTTTATCTTTCCCGCACCTGAAGGAAACATCGTTTTGAAACACATATGAAACATCATCTGTGGTATCTGAAATACCCGCCAATAACATAAAACCTCAAAACTGATTGACTGTTGCATGTTGGTCTTATTTTGTAGTTCTAATACAGCGAATTAAGAACTACAACTATGTAATATAAATAAAAAAAAAACATTCCAAAGTGCTGTGGGATCATTTCAATGAGATTTACATGGACATAGGAAAATTAAGACCCGTTTAAAAAGATTTTAGACCTAGAACACAATACTTCAGCAAATTTTAAGACTTTTTAAGGCCTTAAATTGTGATTTTGAAATTTTAGACTTTTTAAGACCCCGCGAAACCCTGTAATAGTGAACTACCACTTTAGTCTGTGCGCTATTACTTACAAGTTCGTTAATAAGAGTTTCTTGTTAGTTAATAATAGTTACTAGATTGTTAATATTGTGTTACTCATTGATTCTTATGTAGTTATTCATTAACGAAGGAACCGTATTCTAAAGTGTTACCAAAAAATAAATTGTAATGTCAACTTTATTTCTCAATTTTTGAGTTATACATTTATAAAATGTGACTATTTACTTTTAAACCAACTTCCATATAAAACTCTGAAACAGGTTTCCAAGAATAAAAAACTAAAAACTTGTTTGAGTGAAAATAAATCCAAAACAGTCCTGTAGGGACAATCCACTGTTAGTTGTTATTTTTTGCATGTATAAACATTAACTTACCTTTCTGAGTGCAAATTCTACCTCTTGCAGTTGATAAGCCGGGTTCACTGAAACCTGTAAAATCCCAATAAAACTTGAGCAGATGAGAGACCAGCCATTGACTAATCCTAGGATAAACCAAATTACAAGACTCAACAAAAACACTCACCAAAATGATCCCTGCTTTAGCTGTGGCAAACTGCATCAGTATCCATTCATAGATGTTTGGTCCCCAGATCCCCAAGCGATCACCCCTTTTCAGCCCGACAGCCAGTAGACCTGCAGCAGTCTGTTCCACCTGCAATCAAAATACTATCACATTTTTACACTGGACCTGAAACTAATTAAAATGTTCATTAGATTACCAATAGATCAATAATTTAATACTAATACATCACATATTAGAAAAGAGAATCAAGGGAATCAAGTTTATGGTTAATAATCTAAGGCACATGACACGAGTTACATTTTATGTGATAAGCGGTCACCCCACTCTTGCAGATTTGCACTTTATACAATCAATAAAATCAGACCCTTGGCAATGTATAATGCAAATATTATTGGCAAATAGTTTATGAACAAAATGACAGAAATGACTCGAAAAAAGATTTGTTCATTTTGATGAACGAGTTCGAACAGGAGAGTCAAAAACGTGCATCACAGATCAGAGCAAAATGAGCATTTGTGCTTATAAAACTTAAACTTTTTTATTTATTTTTTAAATGACCGATCGTTTTGCTAGATAAGACCCTTATTCATCGTATGGTGTTGTTTAAAGCCCTTTGAAGCTGACCTTGAATGACCTGAGTCCATTGAAGAACCTCAAAAACCTTAATTTCTTTTCGACTGAGGAAAGAAAGTCATGGACATCTTGGATGACATGGGGGTGAGTAAATTATCAGCAAAAGAGACTTTTTTTAAGAGAACTAATCCTTTAATTCAAATGTGTTTAAAGGAGGTTTTTGTGTGAGTGTGTGTTTAAGTGTATTTTCATTATTGCTTTATGGTAAATACGGTTTTATGTTTATTTGAGTTTGTGTAAATATTTCCCCCCTTTAAGTTGAGTTGTAAGTTAACAATTAACTTAATTTTTGTGAGACCCCTGTAATTATAAAAATGGTTTGGTCTGGTTTGTTAAAAGAGCTTCATTTTCTGTGGCTGGATTAGTTTTGGTGAGGGATCGGTGAGAAACATCTGAGACCCAGAACTCAGTAATGTACAAATGTCCCATTTATAGTCAGTGTGCGTTTCTTTTTTCTTTTTTTTCCTGTATTTCTTCTGCACAATGTGTGGTCAGTAAGTGTTGCAGTCAATATAAAGACACTTTGTTGACTCCATGAATGTCTCCTGAAAATTTTACCAGAAATAGCCATTCTGGTTTAAAATAAACACTTTTGTGGTTCACCATGAAGTAATATAATAATGTATTCTTGAGGAATAAAAATAAACAAATACTGCACAAAAAAAAGGATATTTCACACTGAATATGTGTGTCAAAACTAATAGCACCAGATTGTGCTAAACATTACTCGTTTGAGATATATTATTGCTTTTCTGTAAATGTTTAACTTCGTCACATTGATACACTTTACCCCACTCCTGCTCTCATTATAGAAGACAGCAGCCACACGTGAAGCACCTATCTGTGCCAGATAGTGCATATCAGTCCATTTAGAAGAAAATATTGGGTTCAGTGTTTAATATGCATTAATAATCACCTTGATGGTGAGTTAATGTGTTTTCTTTGTGACTCACAGTTTACATTCACAGAATAACCACAAAAACTATTTGAATAATAACACTGTATCATGCCAGTGACTGATTTCACTGTGCTTTATTTACATATTTAAATACCCACTGGTGAAAATCAAGTTTTCAATGTTGTTTATAGGTCAATATGGTGTTTGCTGAGTATGACACCTTTGCTGAGTATATTCTCCTTAAAGCTACACTGTGTAACTCTTTTAGTTTATTCTTAGCTAAAAACACTTAGTTCTTTCAAAAATATATGTGCTCATTAATGTATATTTACTTCGTTCAAGTAATAAAGTATTCTCGTAAGTGTATAATATGCCATTGAAAATACATACGGGTAAGGGGTTATAATGTCTATCACCATGTTCATGTTGCCCCTCCATCTTGAAAGTACATTAGCCAAAGAGGGACATACCCGTTAATTCAAGTTTCGCCTTTCGTGTTTACGTTACCTTTTCACCGATAGATGGGGGTAAAAATCACACAGTGTTGCTTTAAAACCGCTGTGAACATAAGACAAAAGCGCGGTTTGAAATCACTGGTGTTTCCGACATCACAAACTACTTTGTAACCAATCACGTCAACGTGCCGGCGGGCTTTAGCATATCAATAACTGCTGCGAAGCCAGGATATCCCGGTATATTTTTTGTTGATATGAAAAAATCAGGTACATTTACCAATGTAACTGACTTTCTATGATGTTCAAATAATTTTCTAAAGATATTTATTTTTAGAAGGCAGACTGAGATGGTGAAGGGTAACATGGTTTGTGAAACATTTACACATTATTAGCCGTTTAATAACGTAGTCAAGCAAAAGGCTAATCATATCATGTGTGTGATGTTATAAAGAGAGATACCATTGTGGTGTGTTTACTAGAGTAAAGTTGAGCGAGTGGATCTCTGAGCTGGGGTGAGTGAGTGAAGGCGGGGCTAATTTGCATATTCATGTTTCTGCGTTTACTAATTGAAGCAAGGCTATAAAGATGAGTTTTAATGGATAAAATCATTGACTGACAGAGAGACTTTAAAAGGACAGCCTGTACACAAAGTAAAAGATATTTTCTCCTAATGTTATATTATGTTCTCTGTAGAGAACACCAGGACCTAACCAGGACCTATTTATTAACAAAATTAAAAAACATGAAACGCCATGAATAGGCACAAACAATATTTTTCGTTTTTCATTCACCAATCAATTTTTAGTTTTTTTTTTTTTTTTATCCAAACATAATGTAAAAAAAAACATAATAATTGGGAATATTTTCATAAGAATCTCTCATTTAATAAGAATATTGATATATAATGTATTGCCCTATTCATTTGCTTGCGTCTCCGACATTCCTGATATTCCATGACGTTAGTCCTGGTGTCCTCTGAGAGGTCATGTTTGAAAGAAATCCTCTGTTTCATTCGGTAATTTTTAAA
>JAQIUQ010007298.1:0-270000 GCA_030378365.1 Hybognathus amarus | reverse complement strand
CAGCATAGAAGAAACACCACTACTCGATCATCTCTCTGCGCCGTTGATTACATCATCCGTCAGCTGGTGCCGAGCCGGCTCTGGGCTAAAAATAAAAAGATTTTTAAAAATAAATACATTACATTATATTGAGCTTATTTCTCCAAAATTTAAAAACTAAAAGTGATTTCTGGCTGGTTTTGTTATAATGCGCAACTCCACACATGATTATAACTTATTTTTATGATCAGCGCAATGCATGATTGTATGTAGGGCTTAGGCTAGTGACCATCGGTTGTACACTACTTTTCAAAATGGGATACATTTTCTGGGATACATTGAGTGGACCCCCCCCCCCCCATAAATAAATGTATTTGTATTATTAGCATGTAATTGTCATTGACATTTAAAAAAGTTATGTAATTACACAATTTGTGACTTGTAATGCATTACTTTACTCATTTCATCAAAAAAGTAATCTAATTACGTAATGCATTACTTCTTAGATAAAAAAAGTTTACATAAAGAACGTTACTTGTAATACATTTATTTACTCATAGAATCAAAAAGTAATCTGATTACGTGAGGCATGTTACTTGTAATGAATTTCTTGTTAGATCAAAAAGTAATCTGATTACGTAATACACATTACTTGTAATTAATTTATTTGTTAGATCAGAAAGTAATCTGATAAAACTACAGACCTGTCTCTCTCCTACCTTTCATTGGGAAAACACTTGAACGAGTTGCTTTCAACCAAGTATCATCTTTCCTGTCTCTGAATAACCAGCTGGATGTCAACCAATCAGGCTTCAAGAAAGGGCATTCAACCGAGACTGCATTGCTGTCGGTCACAGAAGCCCTGCGGATTCGCAAAACCTGCTTCCAAATCATCAGTTCTCATTCTCCTGGACCTGTCTGCTGCCTTCGACACAGTGAATCATCAGATCCCTCTATCCTCCCTCTCATCTCTCGGCATCACTGGATCTTCCCTCCACTGGTTTGAGTCCTATCTCACAGGTAGGTCCTTCAGGGTCGCATGGAGAGGCGAGGTATCCAAAGCACATCAACTGACCACAGGGGTTCCCCAGGGTTCAGTGCTTGGACCCCTCCTTTTCTCCATTTACACCACATAAATTCGAATTTAAAGGCTGTAACCTCAGCAAAACATCAACAGAGAATTGTGACCGAATGGACTGAAATTTCCCCACCGGACCAGCTCTGACGGTTATCCTCTTCTAGAGCCAGAAAGAAGACCTTCTAATCATTAAACTATTTTAGGTAAACTGCTTAAAAGACAGTTGTATGCACAAAAGCTTCTTCTGTTTTGCAGCCTCATTGTATCTATTTTTTATACATAGATTAATTATTTTTGTGGTAGAAAACGTTTTGGCACCAATAGCAACAGTTGGTTAATGGGACCTTGAGTCAACATTGGGTTAAACAATGTCTGGAATCTCCGTTAGATGGCAGTGTATTAAATCTGAATGGTTAAAAAAACAGAAGAAGAACATTGACCATCATTGGCCACTGTTGAGGCGGCGATTGCAAGAAATAAGTTAGGAACAATCGCGAGCATTTCTGTTATGTGGTTAAATCTGAGAAGTATTATTATCCGAAACGAAAGTGTCTTTTAAGTTGGAGTAAACTCTGTGGAGAATGTAAAACAGACCTGTGTGACATCCTATAATGGAGCGGTGCAGTGTGGAGTATCTGTCTGAGTTCAGTGACTGTCAGTCACACTCAGCGCGCATCATACAGGACGACACGAATCTGTTCTTGGCCTGCGGACACAGAGATGTGCTCGTGTTCAATGTCGAGGAGAGGAGAGTCACGGCAAGTGCATGTTTGTTTGAACTTTTCTGTTATACTATACCTGACGACTTTTCTGCAAGCTGACTCAATGCAAGTTGTTTTGTTTTTTCAGACCGTGATGCAGTTTGAAGATTCAGTGAACAATTTGGCATTAAGTGACGATAAAAATCGGCTTTATGCGCTTTGCGCGAACGGTGGGCTTTACTGCACCCGTCTACCACGGCTCAGGTAACGTTGGTAATATCTGCCATAACATGTTTCTTAGAATAAAGTGTTATTTCATCCGTAAATGATGATTCTGTCATTAATTACTCACATTCCATGTTGTTCTAAACCCGTAAGACTTTCTTCAGAACGCAAAAGAAGATCTTTTTGATGAAATCCGTGAGATTTTTGTTTCTCCACAGTAGGGGTTCAATCTTCAACTGGCTGGCAGGAGCCGCCACTGGCAGGTCACGTGTCCTGTCAATGGCTGACTGGCAGGCCACGTGACCTGCCAGTGGCGGCTGGCGGCTCCTGCCAGCCAGTTGAAGATTGAACCCCCACTCTTTCTCCATTGACAGCTACGCAACTGCCATTCTGACGCTTCAAAAAGATAATAAAGAGAGATCTTAAAATGAATCCACATGAATTGAGCGGTTTAAAACAAATTTTATGAAGAGACTCTCGCTTTATATGAACAGATTGAATGCTTGAGCTTCCATTAAACTGATAACTGTTCAAATGTGTGAGTTGAAGAATATGTATGTGTTATGTATAGACCGTTTTGCAAGATGTAAACAACACTGGTCCAGAAACACTTCCTGTTTCAGTTTGTAACTGTTTTCTTTATTTCACATGTAAAGAAAACATCTTAAAGATGTTTGTTTAACTTTCTGATTCAGTTTTATATGTTCTGTTGGTTTTATTTTATCCCAGCATTTATGTAGTGTTAAAAAAAACTGAAACAGGAAGTACTTCTGGATCAGTGTTTACATCTTGTTTACAAAAAAGCTTGAATTAAATCTGATCATCATATAAAGCATTCATGTCTCTTCAGACATTTTTGGGCATTAAACTGTTTAATTCATATGAATTATTTTTGTACATATGTATCACATAATGTAATCTCTTTATGAACTTTTTAAAAGAATCAAAGTGGTAGTTGTGTAAGACATAATTCTATTCCACTTCTATACTATAGCTCACTTATAGCAAATAACATACTTAACCTTAATATTGCAACAGATTTTTTTGTCCAGTCAATTAAGAACTGGTCAGCAATGATAATAAAGGGGGATGGGGTTTAGCAAACTGAATCAATTCACATTTAAAATTCTTTTTTTTCCCTACAACATAAATTAAATGCAGTCTTCCAGTCATTTTATGTGAATTTTCCTTGCAGAGTTAGGAAATTTGTCCATAAATATGTCAATTTCAATAGAGCTTCAGATTTTCCTTAGTCACTACAATGTGGAATTTTATTTTTATAATTTGTTTTCCATGCTTCTTTTTTACTAGTTCTTCCTCTGTCCTGGCGAGCAAAAGTCCTGACCGTGTGCTAAATATAGTATCGGATGATTCCATTGTCCTGAAAACTTCAGTCTGCAAGCATTTACCATAGTTGAGAAGATCCTTGTGACTCTTAGTCTTCACAAGTCCATCTGGAGTTTTGATCTCTATGAAGAGCCTGGATCTAGACCGCTTCGGAAACTTGCTTGTTTCCAGGTTGCAACTGTAAATTCATGCCGATTAAACATAACAGACAAAGAAAAAAGTGTGAACTGTCCTCCAGTGCTGACTTGCATCTATCCTAAAGGCTCCACGTCAGTCAACTCTCAACATCCTTATCTTGAGCCCTGTCTTTTCAGGCTCTTATTTGGAGTGGATTCCTCTTTAGTTAAATCTCCAGTCATACTATGTGGTTTACCTGATGGACGTATTTGCTGCTTTCCTTTGCTCGTCCCCACCCTGGCTGGTCCAAGAGGAGAGCCGAGATCTCCAATCAGAGTCCTTCAGAGCTTAGAGCAGCCAATCGTATTTGTTCGGAACCTGCGTCTCTGGTGAACACGGACCTCAGTGTCTCATCGCAGTTGGTCAAAGAGGCAAACTTCTAATGGTCAGAAGCAAACAAACAAGCTCGGAACGAAAAGGAGGCAGATTATAGTAAGAATGAAATGAATGTGCTTTTATTACACATTTTTTGCTTTTGCAAAAGTGTTTGATTTTAATTTGATAGTCAATAAGGTTGTTGACAATAAAGAAAAGGAAAGATCTCAATTTCTTTTTGTACTGGTTTTGTATTGTTTTTGAAAAATTTTATACCATTTTTAAAATGTTTTATTTTATTGTCTGAAAGTGTAATGTGGTGTAACCATTAAATATAAAAAAGTAATAAAATATATTTCCTTGCATCTTGAATATGGTTATGGTATACACGTAATTATATATTATTATACTAAGTACAAAATATTTTTTTCAATGCTTTTAGATCGATATCTTGACTTCATAAATATAATTACAATTTTGGGGAGTTGCACCACATGACATTTTACAACCAGACAAAAAATCAATAAGCAGTTTTGTTAAAATATTTAATAAATAATAATGCCAAACCATTTTGGTTTTGGTTTTCTATTCAAGAATTATTATTTTTTCTTATTTATTTTGATATCAGGACAGTTGTAGGAATGCTTTATTTATTCAATGCTTTTGAATAAATAGTAGATCAGTTTTGATAATCTGTTAAATTCACATTTTACAGGTTTCAATGAGCATAGTGTAAGAGGACCAGTGCTGTGCGTTTGTGTTGACGATAAACGGCTGTACTCACAGTTCTCTCAATGACCTACACACACTTCAGTTCACCTCAATATCTTCATCAGAAGCCACAGGAACTGACTCCCAGCTGCAAGCTCTGACTTCAGACAGTCTTGGTGTATGCAGAGTTATAGCACTTGCTCAGCCATATACTAACCCTACAGGTACTGTACATGCATTGCATTCTAATCCATCTTTATGCTGTTTACACGACTTTTAAGTGTTTTAATTCTTAAGTCAATTACACAAATTGTTTGTATTTGAATTATAAGGATCTGTTCAGCTTATGGGCGTGTCTTTGAGTGGAAGACTGCTTCGAGTGACCCTTCCTCAAGCATCTGAAAAAGGAAACGTGCCCAGGTTACCTCCATCTCTAGCAGGCAAGAGGGTGAAGGACCTCCTGGCTTCCATCGGAAACATTTGGGAGAGGTCTGTTTCATGCCTCATCATAAGAAAACTTCTGTTTCTCCAACACCTAAAATTAAATGTCACATTTTGAGTCAAGGAGAAATATAACAGTGTCAGTGATCTTTTAAAAATCTATTTTAAACCTAATTTAAAAGTTCTGTACCATTTGTATTCATGGAGGTTTCTTTCTCTTTTTTAATATACAAGTTCCTGTTTGTATGAATATTTTAAAAATAAATTAATAGAGCCACCAAAATGAATGCCACGTCATTGATCCTTTTGTTACCGTCTTCTGCAGGGCAGAATCCTTGAAACACAAGCTTCAGGAGAAAAATGAGTCTCTCAAACGTCTGAATCAAGTCATAAATGTGTGCAGCCTTCTGTTGGACACCCACGAGAATGAAAAACAGTTTAATATGGGCACCAAACATCCAATCAGCTGTCATGGTGTGACCAGATGGAGCTCACTGCTCCAAAGAGACTCTTTGACTCTTGCATGTGTGCTTGAAAATTCAAGTGGATGTACATTAGAACATGGCTGGACTCTATGCATTCAGGTCCACCCATTATCCCAATATTCGAATATTGAGAGCTCATCCAGGACATACTCATTTCCATTGAAGAAACTGGATTCTGATCAGAAACTGGATGTAACCATTCCTCTTGAAACCGTTGATGGGCTGTCTCTGCCAGTGAAGGTCTACTGTCTCTCTCACCTTCTCCCTCTCCAATCTGTTTAGCCCTGAAGCAACTTCTCTTGGTGTTTCCCAGCTCCTAACAGAGATGGGCTCCATCAGTGCACCTTTGAATTCTTTAACAGTGGATTGGCTTGATGCTTTAAGGCTAGAGGGATCATTTTCTCATGGTAACAGCAGACACGACAGTGTCAGGGATGGCATTCAAGCCTTCCTGCGTGCCAGAGGAGCGTTAACCAAAGATTCTGATACTACTTCCAAGTCAGTACCCGTTGCAGTGCTGATCAGAGTATCATCCGAGCTTCTAAAGGCCAAACTGCACATTTCGGTAACCAGCAGTTTAGACACATGTGTGTCTGTGCTAAACTGGTTGGTATCACCAGAGGTGATGGGACAAACAAAGTCTGTACAAAGCCCAGTGGTTTGTGCCTACAGCCCAGATGGATGCGCTGTCAAGATTATGGCCAAAGAGGTGCTGATTTTATACTACACATTTCTCATTTACGATCATTAAGTGTATCATTTAGAATGAGCCACTCATGTCTTTCCTCAAGGCGACACTGGGAGATTTATGTTCTGAAGGACCTCTTGAAGTTCTGGAGATTCGGGTTGGAGAGTACATCTGTCGCAGCGGTGTGTGGACTGCATCATGCCATTCTGAGGCGCCTACAGGTAGTTTTATAATAAAATATTTCAATTTTTCTAACATTCGACTTGCAATTGAATCTGATTTGGGGATCATGACTTTTTCCAATAGGTCTTGTTGAGAGACTCGACTGTAAAATGTTGCCATACAAAGCAGTTAAAAGCACAGAGCTTGTGTGAAGCTGTACGGCACGTTGAGGTAGATTCGATTCCCTTCATTTTATTTGTTCATTCTTGCATGCTTAGATTAACCATTTGCATTAAAGGGGTTATGAACTGGCTTTTTAAATTTATTATATTGTTGTCTGAGGTCAACTTATGACGTTCGCTTGGTTTTTGCATTCAAAAACTTCAAAATGAAGAAGTAATAGGCTATTTTGTACCCTAGTTTGAGCCTAGCTGAAAAACGCTCAGTTTTTATGGGTGTCTCGCACTGAAGACTTGGAAGTAAATGCCCACTGCTGTGAGTGGATAACAGTTTTGCATATTATAATGAGTTTCAACTCACCGTCGATGCACTTCTAATGTTGTCAAATGGCAAACGGAATGATTCGCCCATACATGTTCGAACCCAGAGCCGCGTGTTGCACAATTCCTGTCAGATCCAATATAGACGGCACTGCACCGTTCTTTAATCGGTCGGCAAATCCAGTCTTGTTTACAAAACGATCCTCAGTGAAATGAAGCGAACAGACGGACAATGTTTTATCTCATCAGCTGGAACGTCAATTAAAAATAAAGTTTATCCATGCAGTCCTATTGGAATCCAGAGGAAGCTTATGCAGCGACTGTCTTCTTCAACCAAACTGCACAATATTCTGTATTGCAGTAGCTTGATAAGGTTTTTCATCACGAGGTAGGCCTATGTAATTTAGCTCTGCGTGTAATGCGCGAATCAGTGGGCGGGGCTAAACTGGGTGTGTTGAAGTAGACGTTGATCTTCTGCGGGGGTGGTGTTTTATCCTCTTTGACGCCATAGTTCCCCACTTTGAAAAACAAGTCGTTTGCTGGGGCTGGTGTCAATAAAAGCGTTTAATGGACTAACAAGGATGTTTTCTGTTCTGAAACTTACAGGATATTCTAATATGATGACCTCTTAGATGTCAAAAGCTCAAGGAAAATTTTACTTCTCAGTTCATCACCCCTTTAAAGTCTAAAGGTGTCATTTTTTTTTTTTTTTTTGCCTTCAACATTTGTGGCTGCACCTTTACTCTGTGATTAGTATTAATTCACGTATATCAAACAGTTTTGCTTAATTCAATAATTCAAATATTCAAAACTTAAATTAAAAAAAAATGTTTTTTCTTTTGTCAGTGTCTTTATAAAGATCTCCAGGATGCTCGAAATCAAGCAGCTCTTGGTGGCACAATGAAGACGGAAAAGAGCTCTGAGATCTTGTTCCGCATTTTTCTGCAGCTGAGGGCAAACCCACTGGTCATTCTCTGATTTGAATACACACACAAAATTGCGTATTACATATATTTTGTAATTCAGTAGAGGTTGTTTCATACTGTTTTACTTTTAGGATACAAAGCCCATGCTTTCCTTTTCATGTGTCCCATGCATCGTTACTTAACAAAATGAACAAAACACTGTCTATGTAAGTAAAATGATGGAGAACTGTACAAATTAAATCTCCACACACATCTACTCTAAAATGAGTTGTTAAATCTACATGAAAGGCACTCTGCGAGTGTGTACTGAACACTGGGTAAAATCTATCCACAAATCTAATACTTTAGCCAACTGGTTGTGTCTCCAGTTTAAAATGTTTTTCTCTGAGTCGATAGTATCTTCCTTCTTTGGCCATGAGCTGCTGGTGTGTTCCCTGCTCCACAACTTCACCTCCTTCCATGAAGATAATGTGGTCTGCTTTCTCTACAGTCTCCAAACGATGAGCTATTACCAGCACTGTCTGATCCGTTATACTATTGAGAACATCTTGAACCTGGGAAATAAGATCATAAATAGACACTATAAATGTTACTGCAGCTTAAAAATAATTACTATGCAGATTTAGTATTAATTCCATAGGAGCTCGTACTGCTTGTTGTGTGCTACTGTCCATGTGGCTGGTGGCTTCATCCAAGATAAGAATCTGTGGGTCCCTTATCAGAGCTCTGGCTATAGCAATGCACTGCTTCTGCCCCGCCGACAGCTGGTCGCCACACTCGCCAACATCTACAGAAAAGAAAAAAAAAAAATTAACCAACTTGATTTATTTTTGGGATACACATATCAGTACCATGTCACTGATTTATAAATGTCTGTGTAAATATAATTGTATTCATCAACTCACACATCAGTTGTGGTAAATGGAAGCTCAAGCATGTTTGCTTGGCGTACGAGAACCAATGAGGTTTGTTCTTGTGCGTCAAGCAAATTTGGTTGAGCTTCTGTTTGTTTTCTGATCAATGTTTATATATGAATAAAAGACTAAATTAAATCTGTTCATCATATATAGCGTTTGAAAATTTGGACAAAAGCACTCAATTCATGGATTTGAAGCGTCAAAGTGGTAGTTGCATAGCTGTCTATGGAGGGACATGAAGCTCTCAGATTTCAACAAAAAGGACATGAGTGCGAGTAATTAATGACAGAATTTTCTTTTATGGGTGAACTCACCCTTTAAAGTCAATCTTCAAAAAACACTAATTTAATAACATTCTTTGGCAAATCTCAAAATGAACATCCCTTTTTACTTACAGACAGGGATGGGCAGTATTTCAGATACATGTATTTAAAATACGTATTTGAAATACAAAATACTATTTTGTATTTTAAAGCCTTTGGAAAAAATCTAATGTAATTTGTATTTAAATACATTTAAGATGAGTATTTTTGTATTTTCAAAATACTCAAAATACTTTGAGCCAGTCAACCTCTTTATCAGGGTACTGTTTTCATGCATCAAGGATTTGGACATCTTGAACCAGTATCTACTTATTAGACAGCTGTTTGTGAGGTTCAACACAATCATTCCCTCTTCAGCTCCTGATAGAGCGCTTGTTTTCCTTTGCGGGTTTAATCATTAGGCCACACAGACGATGCCTTAAACCCAAACTTTTTGAAAAGCTGGTGGTGCTAAAGGGGTATCCCAGGTGAAAAAGACGTCCAATTAAGTGTATTAAAAATGTACTTAAATATGTTTTTAGTACAATACAAATATAATATAATGCATTTTTAATATACTTCATTGGACATCTTTTTCACCTGGGATCGAATAGATGGATGTCTGAAACACATAGGTACACTACCTGGAGGAGTACACCATCAGTTATTTAAAATATAATTGACTTTTTGTTATTAAGTTCTTGCTACTGAGTGCGAGGTAATGATGGTGATAAAACATGATAAAAGATGTTTGAAATTATTATTATTTTTTTTCGTTTTGTATTTCCTACAGGGCTGGGGAAGGAAAGAGGTATATAAAATGAAAACGAAAGTTTCTAGTTGCACACATCTAAATAATTGTTGGCATTTAGAATAGGCCCAGATAGATTTCAGCCTAATAGGGATGCCTGCACTGAATTCGCCAATTTCACATGTATTTTCTGTATTGTCAAAATACAAAATACTGTATTTGTATTTAAATACATTTTTCCACACAGTATTTTCGTATTTGTATTTAAATACATTTCCATGTATTTATGCCCATCCCTGCTTACAGAACAGTATAATGTCATGCCTACATTCACTTCTATGCTTTCTTTAATTTTTTTGGTCCATTTTATTTTTTATTCAGACAAAAAAGTATAAAAATGTGATATTGGCTATAACATGAAAATAGTTAATGGCTCTTTTGTATCAGAAAGAATTTTAAAATCGGTGCTTCTTTAGTTATATCTACCTGTGTTGTATCCCTGTTCCAATTTGCATATGAAGTTGTGTGCATTGGCTTTACGAGCAGCTGCTTCTACTCTTTCAAGTGTGCAGTCCTGCAAACCGTATTCAATATTATATCTCACAGAGCCAGAGAAAAGCACAGGATCCTGGGATACCATCGCCACCTGAGCCAAATGAAAGAGAATAATTTGTAGTCTTATAAACTACTGTCTCACCAAACCATCCAATGGAATTGAATGTTTTCACATCTCTCCTGGGGCCAGTTGTTTGAAAGTTATCTGATCAGATTTTGGTTATTGGATTGTATCAAATCTTGAATATATATTATTTAAAAGAAAAAAAAGTATTCTGAAATCAGATTAGATTGCAAAATCCAATCTTGGTTTTGATCTGGATTAAATCATCAGTTTGTATTCAATACGTTTTTTTAATAAGTTGGGATACATTTGATGGAAAAAATTTGGAATCAGGATTTTACTGATTCCAGCAGAAGTATGGATTTCAAGAACAAATCTGTAATAAAACTTTAAAATGGTAAAAAAAAACAACTTTCCTCTTGATTAGTTTAACTGTTAAAGTAACAAAACTTAAGCCTTTTGGTAGCCTACAAGTAAAGTAAAAAAAGATGTTTAGCGCCAAAAAATAATCCCCAAACAGCTTGAAATATCCGTCAAAAAATATATTTAATAGGGCTGTCAAACGATTAATCACGATTAATCGCATTCAAAATAAAAGTTTGTGTTTACATCATATTTGTGGGTGCACTGTGTATAATTATTTTATATATATAAATACACACACATGCTTGTATATATTAAAGAAATATTTTCATGTATATACTGTATATGGATTTATATATAATTTATATTATATATAAATATTTTATATATAAATAAATAAAAATGTCTTAAATATACATGCATGTGTGTGTATTTATATATATACAAAATAATTATGCACAGTGCACCCACATATATTATGTAAACACAAACTTTTATTTTGGATGCGATTAATCACGATTAATCGTTTGACAGCCCTAATATTTAATTTAAAGTGTTTGTAAACTACATTGCCACAATCATAAGAGATGAACCAGTCAAACATTATTTGCGAGCAAATGCAAAAAGCATTTAATTTTGCCTCCATCTCATATTATTTAAATCAGTATGTCCCTTTAGTCGCTCCGTAGAGCTCTAGTAATGTGTGTATCTGGATCAGGGTGATTAAAAGCAAAGGTGAGCAAAACATGGGATTTCTAAATCCAGATCATTCTGATCCAGACTACATTTTTGACCAACTGGCCCCTGAAGTTAATGGTTGTAAATGCTGGTGAATCAATTCTTGCCTTTTTATGCAAATACTGGTGTTGGTAACTGTACAGAGGTTCTCCATCCAGGAACAGCTCACCCTCCTGAGGCTCATAGAACCTTTGGAGCAAGCTGACGCAAGAGCTCTTCCCACCACCAGAGGGCCCTACCAATGCCGTCAGCTTTCCTGGTCTCAATTCCAATGTAACAGACTGCAACATTTCAACAATGAATACATGCAAATCACAACAGTTCAATCTATGATTAGCTTTTGCGGAATAAACAAAAAATGTACCTTAAGAGCCATTTGATCAGGACGGGAGTGGTAGGAAAAGGTGACCTTTTCAAAGGTTAGTCTTCCCTTAAGCCTCTCTGGAGCCAGATGGCCTGCCTCTTTCAACTGTGGCTTCCTATCGAGCAGCTGGAACACCTTCACTGCTGATCCCACAGTATTCAGCATGTCTCCATAGATATATACAAGATGCTGAGAATATAATTATGGCCAGAATTTAGTCTCGTCGAAATGAAGGGTCATATAACTGTAAAACTTACCCGGCCATCTTACCCTCATGTTGGTCACCATGTCCTTCTGGTAGAACACAAACGCAAGAAGGCTGCCACTGGTAAGCTGTCCAGACGAGATGAGATTTCGGCCTTGGAACAGCATTGCTACCTTCAAGCCCACTGTAATGAACTAAAATGCAATGCAAGAAGATAGCCATTTGTATGAATCAATGAACTATAACAATTTCTATTAAGGAGAACAGTGAATGCAACTTAGGACTGGATATGATTTACCCTGCGTATTAAGAGATGAATTGCACTGTAGAAACCTTTACGCCTCAAAACCTGGAACTTCCTGTTGAGAGTCTGTTCATAACGCTGATTTTCCTGATGCTCTGCCTTAAAACTGCGCACAGTCTTCATCGACCCAATGACAGAAGACGCCAACTCTGTAGTCTCTGCATTACAGTCCTGAAGCTCTTTGGATGTTTTCTAATCAGGAAGGTAAGGCATTATGAATTCATTATGGTCTACCCCAAAATATTAGGATAGGCCGTTAGGAAAGACACGGGAATGAAAAGGAAACCAACTTGAGGAGGGTTACTTACTTGGGATAAGTTGTTGTATGAGTTCTGAATGAAAGCAAGAAGTGGCATTTCAATGCATGTAAGGAGGGTTAACTGCCAGGACAGGCCCAGCATGAAGAACAGCATGCCGCATGTCTTCACCAGGCTTCGCAGTAACACATTCACATTCATGGCCACAGAACGTCCCATTTTGTCAGTGTCAGAGATTAAACGTGATGTGAGGCTACCTGTAAGAGAGAGAAAAATTGTCATGATATTAAATAATGGCTATATTATCACATAGAATAATTTGGTAGCTTTGTCTACTTTTAGAATAATAGTCAAATATGCAGCAGAATGCTTTTTTTTTAACTTAACGTGGCACTTCCTATGTGAACACTCAAAAACAGTGGATATGATTAGAAAGGTGAAATGGTCTTCAAAAATCTTCAAGTGTTTCCCACTTTTCTTCATGTCGAAGAAATGTCACCCCATGTCTTTGTCTTGTTTAGTTTTAGGGGCTGTTTACTATGAAAGCTTGTTTCCGCCATAGAATGAAAAATATAAAAGGTAATTGCGACTTTTTATCACAATTGCGAGTTTACTTCTCGCAATTCTGACTTTATTTCTCAAAATTGTGAGATGGAAAGTCAGAAAGCACGATATAAAGTCAGACTTGTGAGATATAAAGTCAGAATTGTGAGTTATAAAGTCGGAATTGCGTGATATAAAGTCAGAATTGCGAGATATAAAGTCAGAATTGTGAGATATAAAGTCAGAATTGTGAGATATAAAGTCAGAATTGTGAGATATAAAGTCAGAATTGTGAGATATAAAGTCAGAATTGCGAGATATAAAGTCAGAATTGTGAGTTAAAGTCAGAATTGTGAGATATAAAGTCAGAATTGTGAGATATAAAGTCAGAATTGTGAGATATAAAGTCAGAATTGTGAGATATAAAGTCAGAATTGCGAGATATAAAGTCAGAATTGTGAGTTAAAGTCAGAATTGTGAGATATAAAGTCAGAATTGTGAGTTATGTCACCCCATGTCTTTGTCTTGTTTAGTTTTAGGGGCTGTTTACTATGAAAGCTTGTTTCCGCCATAGAATGAAAAATATAAAAGGTAATTGCGACTTTTTATCACAATTGCGAGTTTACTTCTCGCAATTCTGACTTTATTTCTCAAAATTGTGAGATGGAAAGTCAGAAAGCACGATATAAAGTCAGACTTGTGAGATATAAAGTCAGAATTGTGAGTTATAAAGTTGGAATTGCGTGATATAAAGTCAGAATTGCGAGATATAAAGTCAGAATTGTGAGATATAAAGTCAGAATTGTGAGATATAAAGTCAGAATTGTGAGATATAAAGTCAGAATTGTGAGATATAAAGTCAGAATTGTGAGATATAAAGTCAGAATTGT
Organism: Hybognathus amarus; assembly: GCA_030378365.1. Lineage (NCBI taxonomy): Eukaryota > Metazoa > Chordata > Actinopteri > Cypriniformes > Leuciscidae > Hybognathus > Hybognathus amarus. The sequence continues at coordinate 256,012 of JAQIUQ010007298.1, read as the reverse complement.
GAGATATAAAGTCAGAATTGTGAGTTAAAGTCAGAATTGTGAGATATAAAGTCAGAATTGTGAGATATAAAGTCAGAATTGTGAGATATAAAGTCAGAATTGCGAGATATAAAGTCAGAATTGTGAGTTAAAGTCAGAATTGTGAGATATAAAGTCAGAATTGTGAGTTATGTCACCCCATGTCTTTGTCTTGTTTAGTTTTAGGGGCTGTTTACTATGAAAGCTAGTTTCCGCCATAGAATGAAAAATATAAAAGGTAACTGCGACTTTTTATCACAATTGCGAGTCTACTTCTCGCAATTCTGACTTTATTTTCAAAATTGTGAGATGGAAAGTCAGAAAGCACGATATAAAGTCAGACTTGTGAGATATAAAGTCAGAATTGTGAGTTATAAAGTCGGAATTGCGTGATATAAAGTCAGAATTGTGAGATATAAAGTCAGAATTGTGAGATATAAAGTCAGAATTGTGAGATATAAAGTCAGAATTGCGAGATATAAAGTCAGAAATTGTGAGTTAAAGTCAGAATTGTAAGATATAAAGTCAGAATTGTGAGTTAAAGTCAGAATTGTGAGATATAAAGTCAGAATTGTGAGTTAAAGTCAGAATTGTGAGATATAAAGTCAGAATTGTGAGTTATAAAGTCAGAATTCGAGATACATGATATCTCACAATTCTGACTTTATAACTCACACTTCTGACTTTATACAATGCATTTCTAAATCTCACAATTCTGACTTTATAACACGCAATTCGACTTATATCACGCAATTCTGACGTTATAACTATCAAATTGCTACTTTATATCATGCAATTCTGACTTTTTATCACGCAATTCTGAGAAATAAAGTCCGAAATTGCGAGATATAAACTCGCAATTGTGAGAAAAAAGTCAGAATTGTGAGATAAAAAGGTCACAATTATTTATTTTATTTTTATATTCAGTGGCGGAAACAAGCTTCCTTAGTTTACACAACACATTTTCAACTAAAAACTGAACACTTTTTTGGGGGCCTGAAAACACAAATTAAAAAAATGTGATTCAAAGTACAAATTTTTCTAAATGATACAGTTATTGTTTTCATGTAAACTACAAAAACGTGCATTTGTGAAAGCAGTCATGATCAATACGTCATTTCATGTTGTGTACAATTGGCAAATCAGTAGATGTAGGTCGTACCATTAAGCACAATGTGAGATGATCAAAATGAATTTCTGACACTATCTGAAAATTATCACAGGCTAAAAGTTCGAAAGACCATGACAACGGCTGTATTTGAACTTTCTCACTGTACGATTGTAAGACCATCGACCACAGAAATCACCTACGATTGGCCATCTTTTATTGGGGACAGCTCAAAATCGTACAATGTGCACCTGGCATAAGCCTTCAGTTCTCTTCTGTACTTTGAACCTATTCAGTTTGAAACCAGTACAAACTCGAGAAACATTCAGATGTTTCTCTGCAACATCTACAAGAAGCAGTTCTATGACTTTGGGCTTTACTTGACACTGTGTTTATAAATTGCAGCGCTTGTAGTGTTAAAAATTCATGATGAAACAGAAGTAGCATGAGGTCTTCCGCATTGTGAAGCACATGCGAGTGAAATTAATTATCGAAAAAAGTAAAAATATGATTCTAAGCATTGGTTATTGATTGGATTTTAAGATGTGGGCGTTGCACTCAAAATGTCCAGGCTTTCCTGGGTCAGGGTTTAAGTGTACTTAAAGATTGGAGTCCTGCATAAGTCACCAGAGGGAAGTCTGTTGTTTTCACTGAAAGGTCCAGTTATGACATTCTTATTACATATTACAAGGTCAAAAAAGAAACACATTTAATCTGCCCTATTTACATAGAAAGACAATTAGTGCTAAACTTCAACTTCCAAAGAGTTGGAACAAGGTATCATACCTGGTTTATTATCCTCAAAGAAGCTTATCTCCTGCTTCATGAGATTCTGGAACAACAGGTGTCGTATTCTCTTGTTGAGTCTGCAGAGGCTACACATGAACATCCCACCGCGAAGACCAGAGAACATAGAACTGATAGACACAATCATTTAACATTTTAAGTGCGAGAAACAAAACCAATTTACACAAAGACATTAGTTTTTAGTAAGACTTTTGCTTTGGACTGATGTCACACTGACCTTCCAAGTGAACACAGTGCCATGAGTCCAATGGCCCATAAGAAATTGTTGTGCTGGTACTTTCCACTCAGTATGTCAATAACTTTCCCAATGCAGTATGGGATGAATGTCTCAACTACAAAATAAAAGGTTTTACTATTGATCTAGTTTACAATAGTTTATTTTATGTAGATAAAAGATTTGGATTTAAAATCACAGACTAAATGACAATATTTTAGTTTCTTCAACCAGGAAAAACACTCACAAAGCGCCGCCAGGGTGAGGAACAGGAAGGCCGCTCCTAGATGAAGATAGTCTGGCCTGGAGTACCGGATGACCCTCATTAGGAGTGCTCTGGCCTCTTCATCTTTCTTCTGGTTCCTGGAACCCTTCGATGGCCCACCGTGTGGGAAGGCCATCTCCCACACCATATATATGAGGGTAGATGTAGCAGTGCTCAGGATCACCATGCCAGGATCAGGAACAGGACTAAAGCCTCTCCCAGTCCCGTGAAGCATTGTCTGAATGCTATCAAACATAGGAGGTAGGAAGCTCAGTAGGGCTACCCAGCGCTTCAGGTGAGGCTGACTGCTGCTGTCAGAGACATGTGTGATTACTGAATAAAGCACAACGTAGCTGATGGTCCTGAGAGCCCACAGGCACCATAGATCCAGACTGCCCTCTCCATCCAGCCACAGCAGTGCTATCCACACAAAAGCCCAGATGACAAGATCACAGCACAACACAGCAACATGTTCTGCTGCAGCTCTGGGTATGGGGTACGCCTTTGAGATCATATTAAAACTGAGAAGACAAAAAGAAATCAGATAAACCAGACTACAATGGTTCCATAGCCCATTCACACTAGTCTTTTGGTTGGTTTTAGCTGATGGGCAAGTTGGTCTCTTCGTCTGGCCAACTAAAGAATCCTGAAACCCATTTAAATCTGCTAAGACTAGCAGGTTTAGGATGTTATAGCAGCAATAATCTTCTCAAGTACTTTTAAATATATTGTATAAGCACTAAACATTATAAAGTTTTAGTTTTCTTACCATTCGTCGTTCTCGTCGTTGCATTTTGTCGGATCACCTTCGGTTTCACTTTCACATGTGGGCGGCGTCAAAACAGTTTTTTTTATTCTTATATTATTTTATAATAATAAGAATCGAGAAAATAGTGGGAATACGCTAATAGCTTGTTTAAAATGAGGCAGTATCGGTGTGCACAAAACGTTTTTATCTCAATTACAGTAGCTACAGCGTATGACGAATCATGACGTACTACGCTGACCCGGTCACGCTCGTTCGTTCTTCAAGTGGCCAACCGAGAGCGCTGTTTAGCCGTTAAAGTAATCTTGTCCTTTTCTCTGAACATGCATACTGTATGCAAACAAGGATTTTAACATCGAAAAGTTTTTATTATAGGCATATTCTAAACACATTAACATCAATATTGTAAGTTTTGAGTATGTGTTTTAGGAGGATATCGCTATGTCATGCCTTGAAAGGTTAGCCTAGCATGCATGCTATGGCAGAATGTAAGTTAACACATAAAATTCATGGCACCAAAAACATTTCTCCAAGCATTAAACATAACGTGGGTAACAGTTACACTTTATTTTGAAGAAAATAAGCCAAATAATTATTCTGCTTGTTTATTGATAGCAAAAGAAAAGGCAGAGCATTTATCTGCATACATCTTAGTTTTATATTTAAATTGAGTATAGAAATAAACTCTTTATTTGTAGTAAATACTTTATATTACACATAATATAAATTATACTCTCTCTCTTCTCAAGGGGCTTACAGCCCTTTAAGCTTTTAGAAGTTGGTCATTTGCTTTGGTAAAGTAACACAATAACAGAGCAACGACAAGAGAATTTACATATAAATCAGCACAAAGTGAGATGTGACACTTGTTCTGTTCAGCAGTACATAATAATTCAAGACACTCAATAACAACGGGCCCTTTGTACAAACACAGGGAAATCCTTGAAACTAACAAACACCCTAGGCACATATTTAAGTCTCCTCATACCCAAGCACTCACTGAAAACAGGACAACTTCTATGTTTTAAATGTGTCTTGGTTAAAGAGGGTCTGTACTAAATTGTAGTGAGAAAGGACCCACGTGGAATAACAGAAAAACTATTTTCTCCATTTATTATACAGTAGCCTACTGAATTTGTAGAGTCATTAGACCAACAATCTTTCAACAAGGGCCAGGTTTGTCAGTGCATGAGTCGTATGACACAAATTATGTATTAAACAACACAGTGTTATGTAGAAGTTTGGGGTTGATAAGATTTAAAATTTCTTTCAAATAAATGCTATTCTTTTGAACTTTCTATTTATCAAAGTATACAGAAAAATATATCACTGTTTCCACTCAAATATTAAGAATAAGATAATATTAAATAATAATAAATGTTTCTTGAGTACAAAATCAGCATATTAGAATGATTACTGAAAGATCTGGCTGGAGTCATGGCTTCACCATGACAGGAGTGAATTTCAAATATATTAAAATAGAAAACAGTTATTTTATATTGTAATAACATTTCACTGTATAGGCCCTGTATTTTTTATTAAATAAATGCAGCATTAGTGAGCATAATAAACTTATTTCAAAAATCTTGCAAACCCCAAAATGAACAGAGGTGTAACTAGTGAAAAATTAAGAAAATTCATATTAAAAAGCATGATATGAAAAAATTCCTGACTTCAAATAGCTTAATTCCCTGGGCAAATAACGGAAATGTTCTGTCATTTTAGATTAGGAATGAAAAAGGGTTCGAATATTTTCTTGAATTAAGCACTAACGGATGGCTTTGTTTCGCCATGGCATATACTGTATAAGGCAAACCAGTGATGTGAGAACAGGATCTTTAGAAATGTATCATAAACCAAAGTACAAAACAAACAGGATGTTACACTCACTGAAATGATACAGTTATAAACAGCACATTCTATAATAGCAAAAAAATGGGGTAACATATTTTTGTACCTGATTACAAAAAAAATAAATAACTCTGATCCCGGTCATATATTTGTGATGTTTTATGCTTCTGATGATGGCTTATTTGTCTTGTCCCCATCTGTAGGCACACTGCTGTACTGGCAGTCTGTGGACATATTGATTGCAGCAGGTTTAGCTGGAGACCCAGACGCTGGTAAACTGTTCTTCAGGGCTGCATCACGGGAGTCCAGCCAGTAGAAGGAAACCATCAGGAATAGAGCTGATAAGGCCACTGAGATGCTGCAGGCCAGGAACACGTATGTGTACTGTCCGGTTCTGTCCACAAGCACTCCTGTAACACAGGTACAGAGATATGATAACATTTAACAGTTCCTTTCATATCTAAAGTAGGAAACAAAACAAAAAACTGTGAATAAACCTGTACACTCCTAATTAAAAATAAATATTTGATCATTTATTTGATCAAATAATACAGTAAAACTGTAATATTGTGAAGAAATATTACTACAATTTAAATTGATGCCAAAGCAGAATTTTCAGTCTAGTCTTCAGTGTCACAAGAACCTTCAGAAATTATTTGAATATTCATTTAAATGTATTAATCGATTTATTTAAATGTATTTATTATTTAAATTTTGTTATTATTTAAGAATTTATTATTTAAAATTATTTAAACATACTTTACAATTTTTGATCAGTTATTATTAATGCTCATTTATTAAAAATGGTTCTTATTGAAAGCAGTTGTGCTGCTAACTATTTTTTTTTCAAAACGATTTTTTTTACTCTTTTTGAAATTTCCTGGACGTTCTGACAAAATGTTATTCGCTTCTGTTGATTTGAAATGTTTAATTAATCTGAATGATATTTTTTTCTTTTTGTTTGAATGACTGATTCAATGACTCAAAGACTTCACTTGTTTCAATACTGTTTGTATCCGAACTATAAACTTATATACTTCTGTGATAATATGAATATTTGCAACACAAAAATAATTATACAGTGTGGTTGAAAAGACTGTTTGTTAAGGTTTAAGACCTTATGTAGCCCCACCACATTTTGTCCTTAGATAAGGTAAGCCAAACATATGTGTATTACTGTAGTAGCACTCCAAGGTGCTAGGTTGTGCTTGGCTCAACTAATAAAGGCATTTCTGTGTGAGAAAGAACCAGTTAAGCTTGACCAGATTGAGAACACAGCCTCCGCTCCCACCAAATCCAGATTAGTGCTGTTACAATAGAGACATTCCATTCTTTACTCAAACACAGGCACAGAATGCAATCACATGTTTCATTCTATATCATAGGGATTTATTCTTTATACAGCAAGAATGGTTGGGAATGCCTTTAACATTTTTTTATGGTACTTTAAATTGACAGGAAGGTTGAGACATGACAGGAAATAATGTCAATTTCCTGATCCAAGCAAGATATGATCTTGATATAAGAGATGCTGGATTTTTAGGTAAACACATTATGTGTTCATAATCTCTTGCTTTCTCCCTCTCTGTGTTGCGTGCGCTACACTGGAGCACAGAATGTTCTGTCTCGCTCCCGCTATCAATATGCGAGAGACTTCCGCATCTTCCGAGAGACTGGGATGTCTGAATTTAAAAATAAATTTACGGATATTCAGTGAAAGAAATAATGACCAGTAACAGTTACTGGTCACTATTTCTTCACTGAATTTCCATACATTTTGTTTATTTTTAAATAATAAGTTTAAACGACAAGGCATATGGTCATACAACTAGGCCAAATAGAGGATGTTCAACCAAAAAAAATAAATAAATAAAATTTCCAATTTTAGAAAAGTGTAACACTTTACTTAGTTAAAAGTCAAGCTGTTTGCAGAGTTGAATGCTGCACAGTTTGATGTAATAAAATAAATAAATTTAAAATACAAATAAAAACGATGTATATAGCACCTTTAGCAATAACGTATAATAAAGTGTCTCACAAATCATATAGCCTATTAAAAAATAAAACACAAGTCTATGAAAAATACGTTTTTTTGTGTGTTTTGTTTTTTTAAGAGACAGATTTAGCCAATCTAAATGATCAAGTGTTATGACAACTGAGGTACAAATGTTAAAATAGGCTCATAAAGCTGAATGCCCAATAGCTATAAATGCAGTTTACTTTCCAAACTTTATTTCAGGTCAACCACCTTTACAAAATGTTTTGTTTATCAGGGGTGTGACAAGACCTGAATGCCCTATTAAAAGAAAAAAGCTAGAAACGCCCATGCTATATCTATGGAAATCCATTTAAAATAGTCCCTGTCTGTTTTCAATGGATGGTCTCCTGAGTTTAGATGCCTATCATGTTTGTGCATTCAGGTCATGTCGAAATTATAGTATTTATGAGCTGAACAAACACGAACGCCACCACAGTCATAATTATGAACAAGAAACTCTGGATTTTCTTTGATCTTAGAGTTTACGAGAGGGAAGCGTCTAACTGAGAAAGATCATTGAATGCAACATTGTCTAGTAGACAATCATTTTTCAGAAATTAATTAAAAACATAAAAAAGTAAAACACACCTGATGCACAATCGTTGATCTTCATTCAGATGTAGAGTTAAAAATCTTTCTGCATTTTTGTGTACTTACTGTAATGCCTGTTACATGGGTCTAATAAACTTTGGTACGACATGTATGTAGACTGTGGGATGATGACACCTATTGAATCGTAGGCTACATCACAAGTTGGTTTAGAAGAATAAAGCATTATCAGCATGTGCTAGTGGTAAACTAACAGAGCAAGATGAATAGCATTTTTGCAATTGTGGTTTTATGGAGAATATGGACTGAGGCTATATTTACACGGAAACGATTCTGAAGAGAAAACGTCATCTGCGTTTAGACAAGCGTTTTGGGTGGGAAATCCACGTGGTTCATTCTTAAGGTGATGCAAATGTGTGTGAAATTCAATGTAGTATGCACTCCAGGCAGCTAGGTGGCGATGTGAAGCACTGCCACACAACAACACCAAGTCCATGCGCCTGCGAACAACCTTCACTGTCAAGCAGACTTTTGCGTTTTTACCCTTTACACGGGAATGCGGCAGTGGAGCGTTTTAAGATTTCCACTCTGGAGGGTGGCTTCACATTTTTGCGTTTTTAAGCCCCAAAATGCCATCACCGTGTAACGAAAGCACATCGATAAATTTTTTACATTTTCACCCGCGAGCGTTCTCATGTAAACAGGGCCTGAGAATAAGTAGTTTTAAATTTTAGCTCCACGTCGTATTGATCATACGCCAATTTATGTTGCATTTTTATTGGCTTGTAGCACTAAACACTGTGATGATCATGCTAAGTTTCTGACACTGCTAAACTGATTGCAGACTATCTTTGGTCGCAGACCGTGGCAACGTCTGTATTTGGACTTCTCTCACTGTAAGATCTAGGACCACAGTTTAGGAGCCATGACTACAGATGTCACCACGATTGGTCAAGTTTCGTCTGGAAAAGCCCAATATCGTACAATGTCTACCTTACACGGACAAAAGTGACTTAAACATACCTGACGCCGTAATTACCGACTCTCCAGCGCTTAAATACAAACTTCCCAGGAGGACTTGAACACACCTCATTTGAGTGGTACACACACAGGCAGTGACATGGTGCTGTCGACTTATACTACACATAATTAAAAATACAAAGTTTTCATGTTACCTGCGAGAGGAGGTCCTATCAGCAATGTGACGCTTTCCATGATGGATAGCAGGCCGAGCGCAGACGGGAATAGACTCATATCCACGGCATCCATCAGGACGGTGAACATCAGTGAGCCTACCACGCTCATGGACAGTCCGTATATCAGCACGTAAATTAACAGCACATTGAAACTGGGAGAAATGCAGCAGATACTATTACTGAGTCCATTTATTAGAAGTGCGACTGAGAAAACGTAGATGTGTCGACCTTTAAACCAGGAAAGGCTGAAGAGCACTCCGGCGGGAGGCCGCACAAAGATGTTGACAAAGCCTAGGATGGAAAGAAGTAGGGCGGCTCGGCTTGGATCCATTTTGTGAGCTGTTGCATACGGGACCAGGTAAATAAGTGGCACCACAAACCCCAGCATCATCCAAGTGATGCCCAATGAAAACACCCGAAATCGCAGGTTACTGTAGAAGAGATCAAAGGCCATGTGTTTTCTGAGGAACAATGCAAAGCTCTGACAGATTCCCAGCACACATGCCTTTTTGCCTGGGGGCCTGGGACTGTTGGTCATCATTTCTGACTTTTTGGGCTTGCGAGGCCTGAGCGGTCTCATAACGGCTCCACAAACACAGCAGTTGAGCAGGACAGCACCAAGCACCAGAAAGCTTCCTCTCCAGCCCAGCTTGCTCTGCAGATAGTCACCTAAAAAGGGCAATGTACACAGACCTAGAGCAGTACCAGTGGAGGACATCGCATTGGCAAAAGGACGACGGCGCACAAAGTAGTGGCCAAGTATGGTGACAGCTGGCTGGAAGCTGAAACAGAAGCCCAAACCTGTAAAACAAATAGTAAAACATGACTGACTGATGGATTACAAACTTGCTAACTGAATTACAAACTACAAAACAAAACTGAACTTACATTTAAATTTACATTTAATTTGCTGCTTTATGCTAAAGTACATCCATTTTTAACATTTGGAACTATTTGCGTGGGTGGTCATTTAAATAAAACATTATTAAAACAGCATTCACACTCGCAATAGTGGTGTTGTCCTGAATGCCTTTAGCCAAATAACAGCCATGCTGATCTTAAGCAGGATTCTTGTGTGCTCAAGAAAATGATTGGGCCAGGCAGTAAAGAGCTTAGTGATAACTCTTTATATAATCACAATGACATTTATGCTGTTGCTCTTTATACAGTACAGATCAAGCAAGATGTCATAATCACTTCTGGGACTTACTGACCTGTGATGACCCCAGTAGTGATGTATAAGTCAACTATTGAATGTGAGAAAGAGCTGACCGCCATCCCCAAACCACTCAGCGCTCCCCCAAACATTACTGTCGCCCGGCACCCGAAGCGCTCCACCAGCACACTACACAGAGGACCTGGAAGGAAAAATGTTTAAACATTAAAAAGAAGAACTTTCATTTGAGATGGCTTACTCATTTTCAACAACCAGCTACTCAAAACACCACCAATGAACTGCCTTGTTCAAATATCAACATACAAGTAATTGACATATGGCAGTTTTAGAGGTACACTTAAGTGTGTGTAATAAATGTTGGATTTAGCTGTTATTCTTTTTTATTATGACTATGACTATGCTACAATGACAATTGTGATATGGGTATGATAAGGGTATGACAAATACTTTCGCAAGGCACTGTATTTTAGATCATTAGATCATTATACGACTTTTAATTACCCTGTCTGTTGGATCTAATAACCTCTTAAAATAACTTTTTTCCTCACATCAATCTTTACTCCATACACCATAATGACAAAGCAAAAAAACAGATTTGGGATAAATTTGTGTATATAAACCCTGAAATAATTACATTGCATAAGTATTCCTACCCTTTTTTGGGATAATTGAAGTTTAGCTCAGGAGCATTCAAATGTCACTTATAGATGTCACTAAATTTTGAGTGGAGTTAACCTGCGGCATATTAGATAGAATGGTATGATTTGGAAAGGGACACATCTCTCAATGAAAGGTCTAACAGCTGAGAATGCATACCAGAGCAAAAACCAAACCAAAAGGTACAATGAACTGCCGGTAGAGCTCAAAGAAAGGATTTTGTCAGGACACCGATCTGGAAGAAAATCCTGTAGGTTCAGCAGAATCATGTAGCCTCCATACTCCCCAATGGGAGAAGATGTGAACAAGTAGGACTCTTCTTAGAGTTGGGCTCCTTGCCAAACTGAGGAATCAATGGAGATGGGACTTGGTTAGAGTGGTGACCAAGAAGTTGATGGTCACTCTAGTTGAGCTCCATGATCATATATGGAGATGGGAGGATAGGAAGGACAAACATCCCTGCAACACTCCACTTATCTACTTTATGGCAGAGTGACTTTAAGACACATGAAACCCAACTTGGAATTTGCAAAAAGGCACCTAAGGACCCTTTTAAACTCTCTGGTCTGATGAACCTCAGTTCCAAGCATCATGTATGGAGGGAACCAGGCACTGCTCATCACCTGCACAATACCATCTCAACAGTAAAGTGCATGGTAGAAGCATCATGCTGTGGGGTTGTTTTTCAGCGGCAGAGTCTAGGGGACTCGTCAAGGTAGAAGGAAAGCTCAACGCAGCAAATAGAGATAGCCTTAATGAAAACCTTGTCTGGAGCATTCAGAACCTCAGACAGGGCAGAAGGTTCACCTCCCAACAGGAAGAGTGGCTTATGGACAACTCTGTAAATGTCCTTGAGTCCAGCAAGAGCCTGGGCTTGAACCCATTTGAACATCTCTGGAGAAACCTGAAAATGTCTGTCAACCGATGGTTCCCATACAACCTGACAAAGCTTGAAAGGATCTGAGGAGAAGAATGGCAGAATATCGAAATGCCCAAAAGATTTGAGACTGTAAAGGTGCTTCAACTAAGTACTACATTAAGGGTACAGATACTAATGCAATGCACTTATTTCAGTTTCTCTTTCTTAATAAATTTACAAAGTTGTCACAAATGTGTTTTTTGCTTTGTCATTGTGGTGTGTGGATTGTAGATGGATGTGAAAAAAGTCATTTAAAATTAAGGCAGCAATAACAAAATGTGAAAAAATTAAAGAGTATTAACACTTTTGCAAGGCACTGTAGCTTTATCAGATAATGACCACAACTTCCTTCTCACAGTGGAGAGAAAATAAATGTATTTATAGCATATCTCCAAAATATATATTTTTAATAAATAAGTTAAATATTTTGGTAATTTAATTAAATTGTTGATTAGTGTTTAATTTCAATTGCTGGAAAAGTAACAACTCTCTGGAGTGGAGGTATTTTTGCAACTATAAAAAAGCAGTTTGTAGGTTTATTCTTCCAAAAAGTTAAAATAAATACTGTGGCACTTTCAGAATAATACTCCATTATTTAAACAGCCTGATTTCACCACATTGGCTCGTAAGTTTTGGGGTGAGACTTCTTGTTTGTCCGATCAATGTGCAAATGTCTGAGAGTCATTATTTTTTCAATTTTGTTTTGTTTTGCTAGAAATTACAAACTGCTAAGCACCTTCTAAACAAAAAGTGACTATCACATTCTTACCTCCGGCATGCAGAACTGACGTCATTATTGACGGCACCCAAGATGTCTCACTGTTACTGGCTTTAAATTCTTCCTGAAGATCTAAGTAGAAGATGCCAATGCATGAGGGGAAGGCCAGTGTTAGAGCTAAGACAAGGATGGTAGCCACCAGGACCACCCATCCCCAGCCTCCATCTGGAGCATCGCAGGTAGCTGGAAGATCTTGATCAGAAGGGGGTCCTGGTCCTTGTTTTGCTCCCTCAGATTCAGGCTCATCTAGCTCCCCCTCCTGCTCCTCCAAGCTGGAAGGTTGTTGAGGTGCCATGTTTCCTAAATGATGTTAATCAAGTCACTGCCGTTTTTTTCCACCTGATCCGGAGACTTTGGGCTCTCAGCACCAGAAGAGTGGGGAAACACATTCTTGTATATTCTATATCACCAAAATCATGTCCTTGCTAAAAGCCTATAAAAAGGGGAGGGAGAGGGGGTTTATGCAATAATCTTATTGAACAAAGATTCATTTAAAGCATGTTCTATACAAACAGGACAGAATTTGTAAAATATAGAAAATCATGCAAAATATTAGGTGAAGCTACAAAAGTGAGTTCTAGTATGAACTTGTAAAACTTCTCTTTGTTTACTTTTCAAGTTCAAGTGGACCAGAGTTGTTGGTCACATCCACCTTAGAAATATTTCAGTTTGTTTCATCTGTAGCCAATTTAATATTAACCAGACAAACATTTGTGACAACACATCTGGGTATAGTCGTTTTTTGTTTTTCTTGAAATCTTTCAAGTCAGTGAATTCGTTTTTTTTTTATTCAGTTGAATGCAAAGGAAGAAATTTTGAAGAAGGTATGGTAACCATACAGTGACTTCCATAGTAGGTTATTGTTTTTCTTAAGTCAGTGGCGGCCAGTCTGTCAACATGTTCTTTAAATTATTATTTTTTTTTCAATGGAAGGAAGAACCTGAGGTTTAGAACAACCTGAGAATGAGTAGTCGCCTAATGATAAACTTTTTAATATAAAAAGACATTTGTGTGGCTCGACCGGCGTTACGATGTAGCCTTATGGGGTCACTGAACAAACAGACAAAAAGATTCGACTCACTGGGATGAATCAAAACCCCCACCACTTATATTTTAGTTCACATTCTCCTTTCTGGTGTTTTTGTTGCAGCTGTTAAGGTGTTCTGAACATGACACATCTGCTTTACCGGAAGAAGCGACTTTATACATAAACAACAAAGAAACTAAACGAAAAGCCGATGCGTTGCCTATGTGATTACAATAGCTGCAAAACACTTTAGAAAAAAAAACGTGTTGAGACGTGTATTTGACTCTAATGTAAGCTTCTCAAAACAAACAGTAGTTATTGAAATTACCTGAAATTAGCCACATCACCGGTATGACACAAGTCAATGTCAAAAATGTAATCCTGTTCTTCAAGCCCGATACGAGTGGGAAATGCGTATTGCCATATTTAAACACGGTAAAATTCAAAGCTTGAAAAACAAACAAACCTTTTAGCACATTTTCAGGCATCCAGTGCCGCGTCTCTGTGCTGCTGCGGAGGCTGCGGCGACTGCCATATCAGCGGTATATAGGAAGGAGGAGGCACTGAGTGGGAGCAGTTTCAGGCTCCAGACGATTAAGCAAAGGCTAATGTAACAGCCTGTTCTTTCACATATCGCACGATGACTACATAACACAATTGGAGAGAGCTTGTTGAAATTGGTAACGGCTCCTTTAACAACAGTCTACACGCAGGGAAATTTGAGCAGCACCGGGGCGATGGCATGGCATTTCCTCTTGCCTTTCCCCAGAGCGATCGGTCTCCTCCGCCTAGTGCCGCGCTGAAGGGCGGGTTTCACTATGCTGGCGTAGTTTAGCAAATATAACTCACTGACTTTATTTGAATGCACTTTTGTAGTCCATTCATACGGCAATACAAGTATTATGATTATTAAAAGTAAAATTAGCCCCAATAAAGTACCAGGCTACTGATCCCATGAACGCAATGTCCTTTGTGCAGTCAGGTAAATCCAAAACAAACATCTTATTTTTACCCAAAACCCGCTCGGTTATTTTCCAATAGGCCTACTCATTTACAAGTTAAACATATTACGACCATTTCAATGTAAATTTAGATCAACTTAAATAAAGTATATAGCCATTGATTGAGCTGAGATAGTTAAAGAAGAAAGAAAAGCCTGTGGAACTTTCTTCAGTGGAATACAAAAGATGTTGGGTAGAATTTCTGTCACTATTAAAGAGTGGTGACTGAGACTTCAACTTCCCCTTCCACAACTTCTCCTTTTGTGTTCCATGGAAGAAAAAACATATATGGTCAAAATTACAATTTTGGAGGGGGTAAATTATCCCTTAAAATCATATAATCTAGCAGTATAATTTACAGGGTTTCCATGGAAATGAAACATCAGTAAATTTTAAAATAATGCTTTCCTGATATGGCAATTAACATTTCAATTGTGATTTTAATGGTCTCAAAAAATATTTAGTTGTCCTAAAATGATGGTTTGTGAGCAAAAACTAAAATATAATATACATTTATATTTTTCTAAAGGCTCAAAAATATTTAGTTGTCCTAAAATGATGGTTTGTGAGCAAAAACTAAAATATAATATATATTTGTATTTTTCTAAATGTCAAAATGTTTTTTAAACAGAATACATATTCAAAGTTTTAATGTAAAAAAGTGTACATGCCACAAGTCTGAAACACAAACACATTTTATGATAAAAATCAAACATCATTTTGCAATCTGTACATTGCAAAAAAACTGCATCAGAAGACAAACTTCAAAAATGAAAACAAACAAAAAATGAATATTGAAAAGGACAGTCTGATCAAGACTATTCATTTCCAGAACACTTAGCTCCACAATCTCCATAGCCTAGTGACATATTTGACACTTTACATCAATACTATTGGACAATGCAATACACCCAAAACATCTGATGAAAGAACAGGTTTTAGCACGTTTAAATGTATGTGTACAGTATAAAAAAGCATGCAGGTGTTGTAGACTAACTATCATGGCAGGGAAAAAACAAACTATTCAGTTTAAAAAGTTAAAATTTAACTTTTATCTGAAAATGTTGACATACTGCACTTTTGGCCGTCTCGAAAACATTGAAAGTCAATTTTTTTAAACCAAATAGAAATACACAGGGTGTTGCAAAAATATATTTTGCCATAGCGAGCAAGTTTTTCCAAGTTTGATTTTAGTGATCTCTACAAAACAAAGAAAATAGGGCCAGATTTTACACTTAAGTGTTAGTAATACTATCTGTAAACTGTCCATGCACCAATTCACCTTTACAATATGACAATATCCCAGCATATAACATTACATACTCAACACATTGCATGCTTCCAAGTTGCCGTTCCAAAACGCCAACCTCCTGGTTTTTCAGAATAGCATAAATATTTTCTCAAAGAAAATATATTTTTGTTTGATCTTAAACAACATGTGGCACAAGACCTAAAGGAGAATGGCAGATTTCTTTAAGGAAACGAGACAAAAGTCTCAAAGTCTCAAGTGCTGTAAAGCATCAGCAGTCAATGTGACATTCATATCAGTTTCCTGAACCGTCTTAAATAAAACTTGAGACTGCACATGACATTTTGACATAGGGTTCGATTCTAAAAATAGAACAATCTGAAAACAAAATCCACACAGTGAGAGCATTATAATGTAGGTAGGTGCAAAATTAAAAGTGCATTGGGGCAGAAGTGAAAAAGCTAAATATAGATGAACCACTGAAACAATAACCTCAGGGGAAATGGGTACATTCAGTATCTGAGTCAAGGAACAGAACTGACTTAGTCAAAAAAAAAAAGCATACAATTTTAAGTATTCTGCATTTTAAGGAGAGTAATCTAAGAGTGAAAAACACATAGGGCACAACAGGTCAAAGGCACAACACCAGACAAACAAGTGGGTTGGAGAGTGACTTAAATGGTGCCTTCTAGATTTGAATTCAGGACTCTGCTTTGAAACCAGACCTGAAGCCTATTTGAACAATGGGAATGTACAATAGGATCCTGTGAGAGAGCCGAGGTCTCGTTAATATTTGAGGCTGAACAAATAAACTCTCCTCAGATTGGGGAAAACGTCAACATTAAAAAAAGGAAAACCAACGACCACATAAAGTATACTGTAGCTCACAAACTCAAGTACTATGCCTTCTTGATATGATAAACAAAAGGACACGAGTGTAAACTGCGATAAAGAGGTCAAATCCTTAACGGCATTTAGATAGGAAGAGACAACACTTTAAAACACTGCAGACCACAAAAACGTCACCTAAAGTCCACGCACATGATGCCATCTTACACCAATCCCTATTCAATAGCTTATCAAAAGATATGAATAACCAAAAGTCAGCCTGGATACCATTCAAATACTGACAATTTGTGATATAGTCTCAGTAAATTCAGAAAAACCACTGTATTTTCTAAAAAATAAAAAAAAAACAGGAAATCAAGTTTATTTAAGGGGAACTGGTTTCAAAGACTGGGCTTCAATGTTAAAATGATTTACCTCTAGTGATAAAACTAGTTTTGAGAGAGAAAGACAAGAACGTTCCACAATAAATGGAGCCCTTTACATTTAAAAACATTCCACTGGCGTGATCAGACTTTGTTGAACATACATTTTTTAAACAGTTAAATAGGCAAAATGTTACGGGGAGAGCTATATCTGAATCTAAAATGTCAGAAAAGTGTAAAAAACAAAAGATGCAACAAAGAGCCACTAAAATGCAGTTTTGCCCTGACTCAAAACTTGTGGCCACTTTGTCTTACAACAGTCTCCTGAACCACCTGGACTATGTGGGCTTGATACCTCTATGCAAGAAATCTCCTGTTTTTTTCCAGTCATCGACAAAAAGTTTGAAGGAACCACACAACAAATTCACATCTCAAAAATTACATTAGGGCTCAATACTGAACCTCCCCCAATAAAATAGAGAAACTCATCTTGATAAACAAAAAAAAAAAACTCAACCACTATGGTACAGATATTAACAATGACTTGCATTCGGGCTCTTCATAATACATGTTTGTAATATACATAAGCCTCACATGCCCTACAACCACATATTTCTTTGTTTTGTTATTTATTTCCTGTTTTGATGCGTTGAAATATCCTGCGACAAGGCATAAAATAAAATAAAAATCAACCGGAGCGAACTGGAAATGTGAGACATCTTCACAGCGATGGACACATGATTTTGGGCATCTGACCGGACAATTGGCAGTACCAGTTCTCCCTTCTCCTCTAGTCCTTTCCAGATGAGTAAATGGGTAGTTAACGAAAGAAACATGCCACTCCAAAGAAGTTCAAAAGCCGCTGTCTTCTTTTTATCCATTGCGCCATCTGCTGTGCTCTTGGTCTGACCAGGCAATGGGAAGTGAATGCTGAAATGATGCAGATTTGGCTGATAATGCGCTTGTATTGACAGTCGGAGATGGAGTCTATCTTCGCGCCGTTTGGAAGTCCTGAGGAGATTATGGTCATGTGGATGCAGCCGAGCCAATGGGGGCAACTGATCCCCCTTTAAACATTTAAAGCCAGCAGCTGTAAAGATTATGATGATAATGACTGGGATATGATCATGAAGTCTGCATAAATAAGCATTAGGATGAACGATGAATCCTTCCCTGTAATCCTCTCTGATCAGTCTTGTATCAAATGAGATGATCTGAGGTTTGACCTCATTTTTCGATTAGTCGATAATAGTGATAGTTAGGGGTGGTGCTGATTGGTTAATGTTGCAGCACTGCAGGGAGGAGGGGGGCTGAAACCCCCACAGTGGAAAGGCACAAGGGAGGAGGGGACAGTGAGGTGAGGGGTGGCGGGCTAATGAACTTGAAGTCAGCTGTATAGTGGACGAGGGTCTGGAGAAAGGAAGTGAGGGATGGGAGATCTGTCTGGGCTCCTCACATCCTGGACCCCCTCTCCTGAAGGATCTGTTGAGGAAATGTTAAATAAAATTCTCCTCAATCTGTTATGGAAGTTAAGGACCATTAATAAACACTAAATAATACCACATTTATTTTTTTTAATTTATTGTATTATTTTATTTATTTGATTAACTACTTCTGGTATTATTACTACTAATAATAACAATAATAGTCAGTATAATATTTTACTTTATTTAATAATTTAATTGAATTTTTTTTCTGTAAATAATAATAATTGGGCTAAACAATAGAAAAAAAACTGCTCATATGATTCTGATAAAAATTCCATTTGTGATTTAAAAACATTGCCAGGTTTGCAGTGCTTGAAGGGCTGCACATTTTTATTATTATTTCTTATTCATTCAATTTATTTATAACTTTTTTGTAAAAACAAAAAAACAAAAAAAAAACAATTATAATAATAATGTAACTTCATCTTAGTTTAATAATTTATTTGAAAACATTTTTGTAGCAAAATATTATATTTTATAACAAAATATCATATTTTGTTAAAAAGAAAAAAGAAAAGAGTTTTCAAAAAATGTATTTAACTAAATAAGGTAAAAAAAAAAAATACCTTAGCCTTCTCAGTGGGCTCGATAACAATTCCGTTAGTGGAGTTGTTGAGCTCCCGGAAAACGACGCACAGGAATTCGGCCTGGTCCTCGTTGCCATAGTTATAGGAGGAGCCGATGCTTATAAGCTTGAGATGGACAAGTTGAGTCAAGTTTTTACCATAGCAAACATATAATAAACACAAGCAGCAAATTACAAAAGTCCCAAATAACAGTGTTTATGTAGGGTCTCTCAAAAACAATGTATAGCATCTACAATCTGTTGTTTGGAGGGACATGACTTATAAGAAACAACCTGATAAGGAGCTATCAAGAGATCTGCAGTATGTTCAGAGTTCAAATATGCAACAATAAAATACTGCATGTCTAGACATAGGATCGCTACCTCTACCTGTACATTATATGACGGGGTTGTGAAGAGAAAACAAAACCTACCTGTTCAAACTTCCATCCATCTGACATGGTGGAAACCATTTGAGTGAGCTCCTCTTCTTGACATTGTAATACACGATACACATGCTTCACAGGGCCCTGTAAAAACAATCATATTCCATAATGAATTCTCACATAGTTCAAGTATATGTCACGCAAAAATTAAAGTTCTATCATTATTTACTCACCCTTAAGTTGTTTCAAACCTGTATGAGTTTAATTCTTCCATTGAACCAGAACAGGTTATTAGAAAGAGCATACTTTTTTCCATACAAAAGCACAAAGTTCATTGTATGGAAAAGTGCAGCATGAACATTATTCAAACCATCTTCTTTTGCATTTCACAAAAAAAGAAAGAAATACAAGTTTGAAACAACATGAAGGTGAGTACCCTAAAAGGAACAGTCTCTTATCATTTAAACTATTACCTTAAAGCAAATTCTCTAAGTCAATGCCTGTCTATTTTATTATAGGAACATTGATTCAAATAAAGTTCCTAAATAGTTTCGAATGAGGAATGCCGAGTGCAGTGCCCTCTGCTGTTGAGTTCACAATCATTCATCGATTCATGATGCAATTCACATTCCAATGATAAGTACTCTTCTTTTGGCACAGACTGCTTACAGTCGAAGAATGAAATACCTCCTTTGAAGTAATGCCAGTGATACTAGCAAATTTGCTGATTGACTGGATTAAAAGAACCACAAAGTGTCCTGTTCCTCGGGCTGTTATTTTTCCACATACCTGAGACGTTCTGTTCTCATTGTCTCGTATTCTCTCCTTGACCAGCCTCACAAGTGACGCAATGTTGTAAAACTCTGCTTCCTCTAGAACACCTGCAGTAACCAGAGAATCAGTAAAAATCTATCATGTGGTTACCGCTTTGTATCCAGAAAGAAATATCTGGAAAAATATAGTCTTAAAAGAATGGTTCACACCAAAAATGAAAAATCTCTCACCCATTTACTCACCCTCATGTCCAACCAAACCTGTATAGCTTTCTTTCTGCTGCGGTACACAAAAGAATTTGTTTCAACTATTTTGTCCATACAACCAAAGTCAATGGGGTCCAAAATATCATTGGACGCCATTGACTTTCATTGTATTGCCTTACTTTGTGTATAACAGAACAAAGAAAATGATACAGGTTTGGAACAACATGAGGGTGAGTAAATGAAGTCAGAGAATTAAACATTTTGGGTGAACTATCCCTTTAATGCTACATCCATGCCAATAAAAGCAATACAAAAATTATGCACTACAAGTAGACCAAATTGGTAACAAAACAAAAACATCATGCAATAACTGCCATTGTTACAATTTGGAGCAATGACTCACAAAAAAAGACACAATTATTGGACACATAGACTGTAAGCCTTTCAATATCTCACCAGTCCTGCAGGAAATTATCTCTTACGTGAGTACACTGTGGTCCCTTTCCACAAAAAAATTGATGTTTCTAAATGAAACTAGGTCATTACTGTTCCATTAAGAAGTTTTTGAGGGCAGCATGCCCAGATCATCTCACCCTCCTCAGCGAGGTTCTTGTTGATGATCAACTTTCCATGCCTCAAGTAGTTCAAGATGGGTCCGAAATATGTGGGATCCCTGTCAATCAAATATGCTCCTGTCTCATCCTGTGAGAAAAGAAAACTAACAGTGTGAATAGTGCTATTTGCAATTGCAATTCATAGATTTCGATTTCCTTTACCATCACTGTTTTAGTCGCTGCTGTTAAAGCTGCAGTCCGTAGCTTTTTTGGGTTAAAAATTATCCAAAATAAACACTTGAGAAAATACATAACTATCCAGTGTTCAAGGCTATCTGCTTGCTGTAGCTTGATTCAAAGCGGTAAGCTTGTAATAATGTTTTTAATTCCAGTGGTACTGGTTGATTTCCGGAAGATTAGAGCATGTCTTTGCATCATTACGTAGGGATGCACGATATATCGGCATCGGCCGATATATGTTCATTTTTAATGTTATCGTTACTCGGCCTGGAAAGAAAATGTGGCCGATATATTAAAGCCGATAAATAATGTATTAGTCCCTTCAGCTGAGACACTTGTTGAGCACTGTTTGTTTTTGAATTTCTTGAAATATGATTGAAATCTCTTCAAAAAATTAAAATACGGTTCAGTACAACATGTGCAGCACAAATCTGTCATATCGGCTATACAACACTATAATGAGAAAATCATAATAATTGTGCGCTTGGGACATGGATTTAATTGTGAGACTTTTGTTTTTGTAATCAGGCTCTCAAAATTAGATACAAATTTGGATTTAAGTTTATCGGCCGATATATCGGTTATTGGCTTTCAAATATAAAGAATTATCGTATCGGCCAAAATGTTCAAACCGGTGCATCCCTAATTACGTCACATCTGTACACATAAAGGAGTCTCGGCTAGTAGGCTATATTGAGATGTGAGGACTGTCAACAATTATGAATTGTCGCAGTCCAAAATAAAAGTTTGTGTTTACATAATATGTGGGTGCATTGTGTATAATTTATATATATATATATATATATATATATATATATATATATAAATACACACACACATGCTTGTATTATATATTTAAGAAATATTTCAATGCATATACTGTATATAGATGTATATATAATTAATATTACATATAAATATAAATATTTTATATACAAATAATATTTTTTTCTTAAATATACATGCATGTGTGTGTATTTATATATAAAAAATAATTATACACAGTGCACCCACATATTATGTAAACACAAACTTTTATTTTGGATGCGATTAATCGTGATTAATCGTTTGACAGCCCTAGTTGGAGGTTTTTAACCTTTTCTCACAGCACTTGATATGATTAAACTTATCAATGATGATCTGAAAGATTAAGCTGACGATGACCAGTGATCCAGCGATCTGGTGCAGTGACTGACAGCTGCACACTCTCCTCAAACATTGTGTTCATCCACGCTGTGTCGTGTCAAGGATTTGTTGAAGTAAAACTCACGTAAAGTTGATAATTCTGCGAATGACTGAAATTGCAGATTTCGAACAGAGATGGCGACAAAGAGGAAAAACGTCAGACTGCAGCTTTAAAAGTGTTAAATCATTTGTGAAAACAGACCTTGACAAAACCACTGATTTCATTAACATGTTAACATCACTTAAGTTAAAGTAGCGACTGATTACCAAGTGATTGAACATTAGAACCCAGTTTGCGAGACCATTTGTGCTCCAGTATTAGGGCAAATTAGAGTAGCAACAACAGCTTTTTTCAATTGAGAATCTTAAGTGACTTTTTTTTTAAACTGAAAACTGTGATGTCTATTTTTACATGAATTGACACCTTGGAGAGGAAATACTGTGAGCACTGTGAAACGCTTGTACACCCCGCAGTTCAAGTTAGTAGAAAACTTAACATGACTAGATGGTCTAGAGATGGTGGAGCAAGCTAAAACTTTCTTGGACCCGCAAGAAATATGAAATGCTACCAGCATATAGTCATATGAGATCAAAATTGACAGTTCCTATTTATGGAATATTGCAGCATTTAATTTATCAGTGTACAACTTTCTTTTAAATTCATGTTCCCTCATAATCTTTAATCAAAATAAGTTCCCCTCCCTCTTGCAAGGACATTGACATCTCTTCTGTGATGTTTTACCGGCTTGAGGATGGGACAACCGGTCACTCTCATGAGATCACAGCAAAGGCAAACCACAAAGAACCAATGATTAAACCATTTTCCGATGGAAAAATAAAGTCCCACCCTACGTTTTATCTTTTAGGAGAAGCCGATTCACTCGGATATACTTCACAATAGGGAAGAAAAGGTGGCCGTGCTGGTCCTTGAGAATGTTAACCTGTTTCTAGCTGGTCTAAAATGGTAATTGCCTGGTCCAAACTGGTAGACCATCTTGCAACAACAACACAGAAGTTAGCTTGTGATCATCTTAAGTTGGTCAAGGTGGTTTATGGAACATGGTAACTAACTAGTGAAAGTGAAACAGATAATGAAATTAGACCATGTAGAAACCAGCTATTTTTTACCATCTATTTAACAGGATTAATAAACCTAAAATGAATATTCTGTCATCATTCAATGACCCTCATTAACCACCACTTTATTTCTTCTATGGAACATAAAACAAGATGTTATAAGAAATGTTTTTTGTTGTCCACAGAATGGAAACCAATACTGTTTGGTTACCAACAGTCTTCAAAATATCGTCGTTTGTGTTTCCACAAAGTAAGTCATACAGGTTTGGAACGACATGTGTGAATGATGACAGAATTGTATTCATTCATTTAAGCTGAGCTTCATGCACTATGCATGTATAATGTGCAGTCCAACACACACAGCCTTTTATGTCCGAAATATAGTCATTCCCAATGTTACCGTTGCATACAGATGAAATATTGCATGTAATTATGTGCTTTAATGATGTAAACAGAGCCTTACCTTATCCGAATCCAGATCTGGATCGTCCTGACATAATCGATACAAAAACGATTTAGGATCTCTGCACAGGGTCTGTTTCGTTGTAATAAAGTACGTTCCCCCGACATTCAACCGAACCCACCGAGATCCTGGCTTCTCTGTGGCTTCTGGTGATGGGGAAGTGGGGTTGCTCTTCATTGGAAACCCAAACACAGCTCTGGAGCTGGAGACCCCTGGACTGGACAAGCCAGTCCGGGGCGGAATCACCAGAGTAGGGGAGGGGAGTCTCACGTTCACTGAGCCTCTGATTTCACAATGCTCGGTCTGCTCGATGATGCCAGTCGGGTTGGGTTCAACGTGCAACTCTGCCATGTTTTTGCAGCACAAACAGTCAGTTCCGTCTTGATCAGAGACCAAATGCCTTTATTAAGCGCTCCGCAGGGCGCTGTTACGCTAAACGGCCCGGGTTTACACGCGCTGATAACGACAACGGCAAAATTGCTGCGGTGTGTTAGTAACGCTCACGCGAGGCGACATAGCGTACAGTGCCGTAAAACGCTTTACTGGTACGTTTTGTTTATCCAAACGATCCATGCAAGCTACAAATATTATGGGTGAGACTTAACATATCACTTCCCGTTCAAGTAAATCCATATGTGACAAAATAAAAGTCTGGAGAATGGTATTTTTGGCATCTTTATTTCAGACATAATGTTCGTAGAAATGTTGCCTTTAAAACTAACCGAAATAAGTTTAAGTTAAAAAAAAAATTAACGCTAAATAGAAATACATACATAAAAAACTAATAAAAATGTCAAGGTAATTCAAAATATCAATAAATAGTATAATAATATACATAATAAAATAACACTTCTGTGGATGGATTAATTCAACAATCCCACTGAAAG
This sequence comes from Hybognathus amarus, assembly GCA_030378365.1. Taxonomy (NCBI): domain Eukaryota; kingdom Metazoa; phylum Chordata; class Actinopteri; order Cypriniformes; family Leuciscidae; genus Hybognathus; species Hybognathus amarus. The sequence goes on along the minus strand of JAQIUQ010007298.1, from coordinate 231,357 downwards.
GAAAAACAAGTTTAAAAGTTTAAAATGTATTTATTCTGCATGGAAATAAGAAAATGGAATGGAAATCAGAATGAGAGATTTTCATTTCATTCATATACATATTGGTTGGTGATTATTTAAAAGGAAACAAATATCTTATTAGTGTTATATTTTATTACATTTATATTACCCCCCCCCAAAAAAATTATTTTGCATGTTTTTTAAAGAATACAATAGCTATTCACAAACACAAGCCATCTCAGTTGTTTCTATATGTTTACATTGCATTGCAAGTAGATTTTAAATTGAAAGGAACCAAAGAAAGTTTTCAAATGAAATTCATGCACCAAATTTAAGATTAAAATTGAGAGGTAGATTAAGTACAGAATCCCATTTCATTTAGAACTCTTTCAGTGTCTCTCAGTAGGTTGCGCAGAGGCTCCAGCACTGGGGTTACGTGTTGGTCCATCCACTCCTGAACTGTAGAGACTGAGTACAGAAGACACATCTCTCCCCTCACCTCTTGAACCAGAATCTCCACTTCATCAAGAATCCTATTGGAGCAGAACAATACGGATATATATTATCATATAAGGGACTTGTTTAAAACATAAACTACTGCATTCATAACAAAAGACTTACATTTTTGCTTGTGTTTTAATCTGTTGAGCAATTAGTGGGTTAACCGTCTTCCTTTGAATGTGATAAGGCGTGAACCAGCCCCTCACAAACCTATTATGCAAAAAATGAATATAACAGTCAGTGAGAACTTCAAAAGCATATTTTAAAAGTGAAACCCTAATAGCCCTGAACTCACATATTGTTCTGAAATTGTCTCAGTTCTGCAGACTCCAGCAAAGACGTCAGCTTAACTATGAGTTCAGCAAGTTTCGCCCCAACAAAGGAGGAAGGCATCTTGGAAGACGATCTGGGACACAAAGGCCAAAGAATATGCTGTAAATGAGTCTATTTCAAAGTAACCCTTGAGGTTTCTTAGTGTTACACACTCACATGCTTTTTTCTTTGAGGACACGTGCATGAATGAAAGGTACCTCTCTAAGTCTCCTACTTCCACAGTGCCAAGTGTCTTAACCACCTTCGTTTGAACCTCTTCAGTAAAGCAACCTGAATCACAATGAGCAGCTATAGTGAGTTTAGCATTCTTAATATGCATTTGCTCCCACCAATTTGGCATGCAAGCTATAAAGAAAAAGAAACTTAAAAATGAAAGAGACTGACCGTGCAGAACAGTTTGCAAACAAGACGCCAGAGAGGGCAAACTCACGGGCATCAGTTCACACAAAACAGACAGGTGGTCATATCTTAAGGGAAAAAAACATACATGTTGTTGCCTTGGTCAATAAGAAGACTGATTCTAGTGATAGTGAGGATGTTATCTAACCTTTGCCATCCAGTTAGTGCAATTCCCTGTAGCTCAATGCCAGCTGACAGGCTGGATACCACTTTGAGCCACTGCAAATGATTGTCCACATGCCTCTGAGTGCTGGTCACACAGGTGTTCACGGTGGTCGAGCCTTTAAAAGAGCTGGCGGCCCACTGCTGTGACATACCCGCAGACTTGTACAGCTCCATTAGCTCAACTGGAAAGAGTGCATGTGAAATGATCAAGCATTATTATGAACAAATAATTCAAAGCATTTAACAGTAACTTAAACATAATGTAGAATTCTTTTGAGCAACGTACCAGTGTTTTTGACATCCAGAGCAGGGCTGTAATCCCACAACATTGGTTGCACTAATCCCACAAGACCGCTTTCTAGAATAAGATCACAAATTGGATAGGAATTACTGTTAAATTGATTTGGTCATTACTAACAGACAGCATATTATGTATTTACATTATTTTATTTCACTTTGTGGAAGATGTGGAGCATTTAAGTGCAATATTTGAAAAGCAAGATGTGTCGCATCAGTCAAAAACCAACAATTAAAAAAAGTGCATCCCCCTCAGTGAACAGCCCTTTAGACCTTGTTTGAAGGTGCTCCAAAAATGTCGTTCAATTGTCTTTTTATGTATAATTGTATGCTTTTTGGCAATTGGCAGATGGCTGACACAAAAATATACATTATGTCATTAAGAGGTTTCATAAAAATGTAGGTTTGGAACAACATGAGGGTGAGAAATCACATGACACTATTTATTGAATGTATCCTTTCCTATTGTACACAGCAAAATCATAATGATGAAATAATTAAATGCTCACCTTTAATGGTCTCAGGGGTCATGGACCTGAGCATATCATCCCACATGATCAACTTAAGTTTGGGCACACTTTTCTGAATTCCCTTCGCCACTTTAATGACATGACTGAGGAACAGCTTGTGAACGCTCCGGCATGGAGCACTTAACCACTGTTTGGATTCATCTCCGAGACCAAGCATGTACACCTATGAAAATAAACAAATGTTATTTGATCAATAGACCAATATTAAACTAGCAACCTACTGTATATTTTTTCAAGATCTGAACAGATCTCTAGGCAAAAGTTTTTTTTGACAGAGGGTTGGGTTTCACCTCATCGGCTCCGATGTGCAGGTTGGTACTTTTAGGGTGCAGCTTCATGACTTGTTTTAGCATCTCTAGCACCAGCTTAACTCCTCGATCATGGTGAGGGTTCAGAGTTCCCAGACAGTAGTCCACCTCCCGCAGATCTCTAAACACCTTGTGCTTCAGGACAAACTGATTGAGAAAATTGGAAATATTAATGTTTGAATATGCACTGATTTGATTTTGTTACTACATTTCTTTTAATGCATAGTATTTTGATATCAAACTGGTTCATAGTTACTTCCAAATGTCCAAACATCTGCACCAGGGGAATGATCTCCAGCCCTCTTTTACTGGCAGCATCCTGGATCAATGCAATCTCCTCACGGCTGTTTGAATATTATTCATTTTTTATCAGATAAATTATCACACACACACAAAAAAAATCTACATTTAAAATATATACCCTCACCTGTATGGAGGCTGAGTCGTAGACTGCAGAACTTTCAGCTCTCCTTCATAGGGAAACATATCCTCATATTCAATGAGCAAGCCATTGGCACCAAGATCAGCAAATAACTGGATCAACTGAGGAAACATAATCGTGTTTAAGCCTTAATTCGTTTGTTTTATTTAGACGGTTATATTAGAGTAAAAGGAGTTGTACCTGAATTAGGTAGTCAATTCTTGGAGGTGCCCCTTTTAGGTCCAAATGAACTAACTTTTTGCAACTGCGCAATGACAGGTCCATAGCAGGTGCTGCACAATAAAAAAGCTAATAGCGCCTTTAAAAGATTGTAACTCTTACACCATATTTGAATTACGAGATTAACAACTGAGACGGGATAAGGTGCACAGATTCGCCTTTCATGTAATTCTTACTCAGCCTTGTTCCTCTATCCAAATATACGCACTTTCACTCAACGACAACGATGCTTAGCATGAGAAAGAACGCTGTTTTTTTTACTGTACACTCCTACAACCCTGTTAAAGAACGACGGGCATTGTAGTTTTTTGTGCATTCTTAAACCCGCAGCAATGCAGACATAGGACTACAAGTGAGTTTACATCCGCTCAGAACCGGAAGACTTGAACTGATTCCCTGCAGGGATGTTATTTTAGAATAAGAGTATGGTAACACGCACACAAACACACACACAATAATTCTGACATTCTGAGGAAATTTAAAGATAGTTTTTTACTGAATTTATACTGAAATATGAAAACTGAACTAAATAATGCTTATTTTAAAAAATCTATTAAAAATCTTCAAGTTAAATGTTAAGACAACTAAGAAAGGTAATTAATATAAATATATATAGGCCTATATAAAGACTTCAGATGCAAAAGCCTCTAAGTCCGTCTAAAGTTTTTGTTTAATATTAACATTTTTTCAAGCTTCTATGTATAGGTTTCTGGGCCGATGCTGGAATTTAGTGAGTTTGAAAGTGAAAGTATTTGATGAGCGTAGGCCATATTATGTGCGGAGAGCATTCACTCAATATTATCATCTAATTTTTGACAAAGGTGGCTTTTAGAGGCTTCATATGGGCTATTTACACTTTGAGAGCATATTCATTAAGGATAGCTACTGGAATCTGTAGCAACAGAATTTGAGCATAATATCATGTCGAACATGTCAATGTACAACATTGGTGATATTGACATTAATAGTTTAATCAAATAAAATACAATGTTATTGGTGGCAGCTTAGTTTTTAAAATATATCAGTTACTCCTGGAAGGTGATTCAATGAACTGTGGCTACTTAAAATTCACAGACACAAAAATTTAGGCAATGTGTGTGGTCATAATTGCTTACTGAATATCAGAAACAGAGTACACATAACTAATAGTTGTCTCTGTACAAATTATCACATTTGCTCTTGAAAATAAAAATAATTATGCAAAAAAAGCTTACCTAATTACACAGATTTTCAAATTGAATTTTCCTATACTGACTTTATAAAAATTAGTTTGTTTGTTTGTTTGATTGGTTTATATAAACACATCGTATAAAAACAAACAATTGCTTGTTTGTTTGATTGGTTTATATAAACACATCATATAAAATCCCCTGCAATCTGGGTAAATTTCACACAAAAGATTTTTGTGAATGCAATGTAGAACAGAATAGAGAATAATACATAAGAAATGAAACCATTTTTAAATGAATAATATATACATAATAAAATATATAGCCTAATGATACATGCAAAATAAAATGCAATAAAATAAATATAATAAAATAAACGTTTTAAAAAAAACATTAGGTGTGTACAAAAAAATGTTTTGACAGTGTCGTGCAGCATGCAGAACTACGCAAACGCTTCTGCGTACTTTGCATTGAACAGAAGGGGGATCAGTGGGAGCCTTGCAGCACCACGAGGGGGCCTGATGCAGTAACACAGGAGCATCAGCAGTCCAAAAGAGCTTCACAGGACAGGCGGGAGTGCGCAGCGACGCGAACGCGCATGCACTCACCCACAGAGACCTACTGCGATTGGAAGCGCGAGGCGGTCAGATCGTGTGTTTTGTGTTGCTGCCGCGCAGTATCTTTTCACGCAAGTGCCAAAGACTGCAAGGGAAAAGTTTATTTCAAAGACTCACCAACTAACGGGCATGACCGCTCCCAGTATTCCCTGAATGCCAGGTCAGTATGAGCAGATTTTGCGTTCATTCCTATGCTCCAAAGGCGCATTGTTGCAAATATAAAGAGTTGCATTGTTGGGACCGCTGGGGACTGATTGTTGCGTAGCGGTTTGCTACCTTGAGGCCAACCTCGAAAGCCGCTTTGGTAATCTGTGGTTTGGGGGAACCTGCTATCGTGCTGCGGCAAAATACTCCCATCGGGTTTTTAAATTACAGCCATGTGTCTCATTCGCATTTGACACCGCAGCTAGTTTTTTATTACCTAGTTATAAGGTGATTTAGAGGGTTTACTCAGACCTGTGTTTATAATATGTGGTTTGTTTTGATTACCACTTGGCTTGCAAGTAATATGCTGTCATCAGTCAAAAGGGCGCAAACGATTCATCAAAGTTATGATGAGTAACGTTAACGTTAGGCAAGTAGAGAATTAGTGTTGGCATGTTTATTCTTGCTATTGGGGGAAAGTGACATTATTGTGATGGCACATCATTTGTTTAAGAAATCTGTTATGTATCACAGTAAACATTTCTTGTGCAGAACTGTTTTGGACTTATGTATTTTGTTTGAACGTATGCGGCCTCCCTGTCGCCTTCGGCCGGGGAGGGACTGCACTGGCGACCGTGATGAGTGACCAGTCGCTACTCAAACAAAGGCGGGTTACCAGGGGAAACGGGGTTCTCTACTTACGGACTGGGTCGCTGGAGGAATTGTGACGGCTCACGTTTGGGCTCATCTGCATGCGTCTTGAATGAACCGCTGCAACAAAGACAAATATAGCCTAGTGTTTGACGTGTGAGTACCTGACGGCTGAAAATCACTTCACAAAGTGTTGTCGATAATGCGTAATATCCCGCCTGCAAGGTCACTTTGTGTTCACGGCTGCTAAGTGGCTCAGTAGATTAGACAAACAAACCCGTTTTATGCTGGCTGGGGTTGTCCAACCTTGGTGTTTGTTTGTTGAAGGTAAACTCGAAAAGAGTAGGGAGCCACTCAGTTTGAAGTCAGTATGAATGACAAAGAACTATTTTGGATTTTATTTGAGTAAAATTAATTGCTTTTTAATTACTCATTTTAATGAGTATTCCTTTGAGCCTTTCTACAGCAAGGCAGAAAGACAAGTAAATGCTTTGAAGAAAATGTATAGGCTAGGACTAGGTAGCAGTTGCTGCATTTGTCAAGCTTAGCCATTCAATGTTTTTGTAAAGGAGAAATAACAGTGAAGCATTTTTCCTTTCAAGGTTTCCAATTGACATTTTATTCTGCACATCCTTTCCCTGACTGTTCGTTGAAAAAGAAAACAAACTTTTTTTACTGAAATTCACATTAATTTCAAACACTGTCAAAGGTCTTGTCTCAATAGGCTACAGAGTCTTATCAATTCTGTGTTGATCACATGACTTATTTATTTAAAAAAATGTACAGTCTTTTAGTTCAAATGTGGGTGAAAGTCATGTCATGGAATGAGAGACTTATGTCTGATCTATAAGTGATGGACACTGTGGCATTCAGTAGTGTCATGTTCTGGTGTGGTATACGTATTCGGTATGTGGATAATGCCCGGTTTCACAGACAAGGCTTAAGCCTAGTACCAGACTAAAATACATTTTGAGATGTCTTAACTGAAAGCATCTTGCACTGACATCTTAAAATATATCAGTGCCATTGTTTTGTCTCAAGATGCACACCAGTAATGTTCTTTTCTAAGAAACGTTTATAAAAGCTAATTGTCCTAATTTTACTAAGGCCTACTCCTTGCTTAATCTAAGCCTTGTCTGTCAAACCATGCTTAAATATTGTTTCTACTGGGATCATCAAATAGCCTACTACTTGTGTTATTGAGCAGAGAAGGAGTAGCGAGCTTCATTCATCTTGTTTACTTATAACTTCCATTCTCCACACATTACATCATCAGAACTCACTAATGAACAAAATCCTTCATTCACTTTCTCTTAAATAGCATGTAATAGTTTGGGAAACTTTTGAAGATTTTTTTCTTGTCGTGTGCAAATCAGACTAGGCTAATCAAACCAAATCACTTAATTTTGCGCAATAAAACTTTTTTTTTTTTCGAAAGAAGATGAGTGTGTTTGTAAGGGTAATCCAGGCTAATCTTAGGATCCTCCTGGCTCAGACTGTGGGATTCAAAATGTTTTCTGTTATCTGTCAGCTATATAAACACTACTTTAAAATTTAGGATTTTAACAGTTTTTAAATTTAGACCTACAGCTAGTTGTGTTTAAAAAAGAAAGATAAAGAAATTGTATTGTGAACCTCTCATCATGACGTTTGCCTTTGATACTAGGTTTATTTTGACTTTTAGTGCTGCTAAATGTTATGTAATGTTAAAGACCACTGTGTAGCAATGCTTAATTTGATCATGCCCAGAGTGTAAATGTCACACTACAAGTCTTGTTTCCGTTTGGGGAAAGTGAGATTTAACAGAGGCATGTATTTTCTCAGAGTTCAAGGCATTTTTGCTATGGCTTCTTTTGTTTTGAATCTGGTTAATCTTTGGTTATTCTGGCTTTATTTTTTGCAATAGTATAGAAACCTAAAGCTGAGGAAAAATGATTAGGCTTATATTGTTACATACATAAGGAACTGTGCTGTCAATTTTTTCTCCTTTCTGAAGTACGTTAGCATTTGAAATGGAGACATTTAGGCTTGACATTAACTTTGTTGTTCATGTGGCTAGTGTTTTTTCAAAGTTATTAGCCCCTCAGCATTTCACTGGCCACAATTTTGCCAAAAAACTGCCATAAAGATATTTTAATATTATATCATAATTTGGCAGCAGTTATGATCCATTATACTGTTACACATACGTTTTCTTTCTCTCAACTGTTTACGTTCACTTAAAAACACAACTGACTGTTTAAATTAATACTCGGCAAGACCAGCCTTTTGAGTATTTTGTGTGTATTTAACATAATAAGCATTAAAAATATCAAAATTTTTACTGAAAGGCAGGCACTTTGGGGGTGAGCACAAAATATGCGGGAATGAGTAAAATGATGCACAATACGTGAACTCCCACGCCGAATTTTAAGCCCTGTAACAACAGAGGAAAAGAAACGAGTGAGTGAGCGAAATTGTTAATGTTAACAACGCCAGCATTGCAACGCCATACTTGTAATGTCCTTCCGATATGTATCCTTGTTTTCGCATGGGTCCGGTTGCAGTCTCTTTTTCTGTAGCCACTCCGAAGTCCGAACAAAGTCTTTTGCATTTTACAGCGGGTGAATTTGTTGAATTGAATTGCACGTCACATGTAAGCAACGAAATTACATCCATCCAGAAAGTGCTTTAGCAAAAATGTAGATATATTTCAAAATATAGGTATATTGTAGATGTGTTAATGTATACCATATGAAGGTATGTTATAAATATACTATAACTAAGTATATGTACAGGTTTATATGAATGGTTATAAATTTAAAAGACTTTAACAGACTATAAATATATATTATGCATTAATAAACAGCTGCAGATCTATAATTATTGTATTGTGTTGTACAGTATGATTTTCTGTATAACAGTAGTGCAGTTAAAAATCGGTTATATATATATATATATATATATATATATATATATATATATATATATATATATATATATAAATTATACAGTAATGATATATGTTCAGTCCATAAGTTTTAATGTGGGTGAGATGTCAGGAGGCAGAATTCAGGAGTCTGACAGCTGTAGGAAAGAAGCTGTTCTGGTACCTGATGGTCTTAGTCCGGTGGCTCCTGTAGTGTTTCCCTGAAGGCAGGAAGATGCTGGATGACTGGGGTCTTTGATGGTTTTGCCCTGGCCTTTTTCAGACACCGTTTCCTGTGAGAGGTCCTCTATGGAAGGAAGTGGTGCTCCAGCGATCTGCTGGGCTTTCACCACCCTCTGCAACTGGGCTTTGCTGGGCTTTCACCACCCTCTGCAACGCCTTCTGGTCCTCAGCAAAGCAGCTCCCATTCCAAACTGTACAGTTGGTCAGGATGCTCTCGATGGTACAGCGGTGAAAGTTCACCAGGATGTCTAAGGACAGGTGGTTGTTCCTCAGGGACATCAAAAAGAAGAGGCGCTGGTGAACCTTCTTGACCAGCTTGGAACAGCTGGTCCTCCAGGTGAGATCCTCGGAGATGTGGACTCCCCGGAACTTGAAGCTGTTCACATGCTCCATGACTTTCCCTTTGATATAAATGGGTGTATGTGGGTCAGCAGCATTTGTCCTGAAGTCCACAATGAGCTCCTTGGTCTTCTCAGTGTTGAGCAGCAGGTTGTTCGGTGTCGCACAGCTCCGCCAGATGAACCACCTCCTCCATGTAGACGGCCTCGTTGCTGTCTTTAATGAGGTAGATCACCGTGGTGTCATCTGCAAACTTAATGATGTTATTAGAAGAATTGACAGGTCTGCAGTCATGGATGAGGAGGGAGTAGAGGAAGGGTCTCATCACACAGCCTTGTGGTACACCGGTGTTCTTTGTGATGATGGATGAGCAGTGGTTATCCAGCCAGACATGTTGGGGACCAGTTGCACATGAGTTCCCTGATGAGTTGTGAGGGGATGATAGTATTAAATGCTGAACTAAAGTCTATAAACAGCATTCTGGTATAGGTCTTTTTATTGTTCAGTTGTGAGAAGACAGAGTGCAGCGCTATGGAGACTGCATCCTCTGTGCTCCTGTTCTGTTGGTATGCAAATTGGTGGGGGTCCTGGGTGGAGGGGAGACAGGATTTGAGGCGTGCTAGGACCAGCCGCTCTAAGCATTTAGTGATGATTGGGTTGAGAGCTACCGGGCGGTAGTCGCTAAGGCTTGATGGTTTGGAGTTTTTGGGTATTGGAATGATGGAGGTGGATTTGAAGTAGGCCACGGCCACAGTACCACAGCATAGACCAAGGACAGATTGAATATGTCGTCAGCACCCCTGCCAGCTCCCCAGCCAAAAAAGCTATGGACTGCAGCTTTAAAGGGCAACTCCACCCATTTACATTAAGCTTTCCATTGTTAGAAACCCAGTTATACTATTGAATGGTCATGCAACACTTTATCATTTTCCCTGAGACGAGAGAAATCTGCTATTTACCTTTTTCACTTCCTCTCAACAATGACGCAAAAATCGTCATTTTACGTCTATTGTTGGCGGAAGTGTAAGAGAGGGCGATTTCAGTAAAAACTACAAGCCCGAGTCCCCACCTTTCAAACCCGCCACAGGGGTTGGACCTATTGCGCTAACAGATCTATCACAGATCAGTGCCAATGCGTCTCGATTTCACTGGCAGAAACAGTTTTGAAAATGTGGACGAAACTACTGAATACGCTGACGGATGCGTTATGGAGGATTGGGATTAACATTACACATCTTTTTTGTGGACGCTAAGCTAGCAGGCTCTTGTTCTGTGGAGAAAGCTGAGTAGTAGGGGTTACCGTCCCTCTTTTCCTGGACATGTCGGCCGTCGAATGTTCGGCATTCAGCTTTTAATTTCTGAAGTCGCCATTCATTGTTTACATGTAAGTTACAGCTTTTGTTTCAATCTAATTCAATCTCCTTATGATTGGTGAATCGACTGTTGTGTTTCACATGACGCCAAACAAGTGATCGGTTGATGCGTTTTAGCATTGCTAAGAATTCCTGCTCCTCAGTAGAGATACGAGACCGGGTAACTACGTCCTCAGGTGCGCTCATCGGTAATCACTGCATCGGCCTCACGCCGTTATCTCACACAGCCGGCACTTATACCGGTCTCGACACAGTAAACATGATGAATGACGACTGTAGAACGCAAAGCCGAATCGCGACATTCTGGGCGAATCTCGAAACACATTTTCGGACAGACTCATAACGGAGAATCACTGAGTAGACTGTTGTTTACATACTGCGAGGTTAGCGGTAGGCGTGCCTCCTAGGCAGCAGAAGCAAATTAATTCTGGGAGTTGATGTTTTTCATTCACATAAGCCAAAAATACATTTTCTGTCTTTTCTCCAGTCTAGAAAGCTCCAAATTAAAAAATAATTTCACATTTCTTCTCACATAAATGACCCATTTTAAATACACATTCATCTTTCCAGAGGTGGAATTGCCCTTTAAATGCATTTATGGTGAGATTACTAGATTTTATGTAATTAAAGGCATTTATGACAAAATTCATTGTCATGTCAATGTGTGCTCATTTTGACCACAAACTATGCGCTGTCACTTTAATTCAGCGTGTGCAGCACAGCAAAAATAGACTTGGTGTGTAAACGATCTCTGCACTATGCACCGCTCCTGGAACGGATGCAGTGTGAAAATACCGTGTCAGGAAGGACATTGTAGCCGGAGCTATCTCTTCCGTTAACATCTATGGCATGTAGTAGTATAAGTATATGACGCAGGCACTGGGCGACTCCGCAGTCGATAAAGTAGTCAGAGTATAAACACTCATTTTAGGCATAGTTTAGAAAATGTATTCATGATGTAGGCCCTACTCGTTCGTTTTGAACGTACGGACTGCAGCTGCTGGTGATACAACAGCGTTCTGCTGCACATGGTGAATTTAACTGAGTTTAATATGACCATGCGCTCGCACAAATGCGACCACATAAAATTTGAACTCGCACATTCTCAAAAAATGGTGAAGTCTGGAACACTGAATGATATGGGATTTCTGCTGGAGTCACAGTCTCACTCATCTTGCTGCAAAGTTGGCAGTAACTTCTTTATGTGTTGCGCTGGCCGCATTAACACTGCACTCACACCCAGAGGAGACCTTCCATCTGCTCCTTGTTTATAGAAGCTCCACTTTGGGTAGCAGTCAAGTCCCCAAATGGGAGACACATGGTAGATTTAAAAATTCTTGTGTGCTACATTTTCGATTGAAGTAGTCTTATTTGCTCAGTATAATGAAGATCTGCTTTACTCTTTAAAAAGTGTTAATAAGAGTTACCTCAAGCTGTTTTAATGTTGGTGGAGAACTGCCATCAAAGCTTTCACCTGTTATTCTCCCCTCTGTGTTAATGTTTCTTATTAAAATGTCGCCATGTCCCTTACTTATCGGAAATTATTGAAGGTCTTTATTCCTCAGACTTCCTTCAAGTGATAACAGCGCAACATGAGCTTTCAAACATGCTTGACTCCTGGGAATCCTGTGTGTAAGTGTGGATGCTAGATGCTAGGGAGAAGATGGACTATGTTTAGCTCAAATTATGGTTCATGGTGTCAAGGGAGGATGGGGCATTTTAGCGGACAGGCTTGTTCTAAACTTTAGGTTGGGTTAGTTAGTATATGGTCTGACAGTGACAGTAAAGACATTTATAAAATGACAAAATATTTCTATTTAAAATAAATGCTGTTATTCTCAACTTTTTTATGTATCAAAAAATCCTGAAAAAAAGCTTTACTTTTATTTTTGATCAAATAGATGCAACGCACCTACCCCAAATATTTGTATGCCTAGAGACTCAATTAAGATGGCCAATCACTTGCTGTTTATATTGTAGTTTATTAATAGTTGTGTTTTAATTGTTGTACAGAACCCATCTCTCTGCTCTCTCACAGAATAAGTTGTTCAGTGCTGGATGGTCTGAGTTATTTTGGCATGTGTCCCTTACAGTATCAGTTCACGTTCACATAAGGTGTCATTGAGGTTTTTGCATTTAAATACATGAACGCAGGGCAGTGGAATGAACAAGCAAGGTCTAAAAATGCGTTCTTCTAAAAGTTCTTTAAACTTGAGCGCCATGTCATTCAGGAGAAACTGCATGCAAATGATGCGAGGCTTGAATGCAATGGTCAAACATGTCTGTCTAGTGCACGTTTACATTTAAAAACTATTAAAAAGCAGTGCACTGAAATGCAAAAACAGATTCTGTGTGAACAGCCCCTTAAAGTAAGATGCAGTCGGCAGTGTTTAGCAGCTCTCCTTTACCAGCCATTCTCTTCATTTGTCTTTTGTACTTTTTGTATATTATTTGGTGTTTTCTGTTGAATCGGGTTCTCTTGTCTTGGTGTTTCCCCATATACAGCCTGGTCTCATTGTTAATATGTACTTTTTTGTATGTTTGGATAGATGCTGAAACGGATAATATGGACGTATGCTGCAACATTTAAACGTAACAAAATTACGATTTTACAGCTACAAAACGTTAACTATTGATTCCATACCATAAAGATATCTGTATAATTTCTAGATAAATGTAAGATCCCTTAACCCCATTCTCAAACCTAAACATAACCATTTTTTACAGAATATAAAAAGGATAAAACGTAATTGACAGGGATGTATAGGGAAATTGTTTTATTAGAAATAGAACATTAAAATATATTCTGAGCCACTAATTATACTCCTACCCTAAGCCTACCCATAACCATCTATGTAGACTACAATTATGAAGAAAAACATAACATACATACAATTATAATCACAACAATTTATTTATTGCGAAAATGTCAAAACTGGTACCAAAAGTCGTTCACATGATGATGTGTTGCAGTCCTCTCTGGCAGTATTTAATAGTTTTGTATGAGGTACAGAGCAGAATTTAAGTTAATAATCCATGAAAATGTTAATCCGGCTTCAGTTCGCTCTGTGAAGGCGTGCGTGCTTCTCAATTTCAAATGTACTACACAGTCACTGACTGAAACACGGCATGTCGCGTGTGTGACGAAGCAGGATAGAGCCGATGAGCATTTGATATCACTGCCGTAAAACATGACGTAACGCTTCTTGAGGGCGCAATTTTTGAGTTCGAATTCATCACCATCATCGGAAACTGAAGCCACAGTAGAGAAATTACCGTATAGACAGAAGTCAGTAGCTTGCGCGCGATCGGGGGGACGTCGAGGCATAAAGTCAAGGGAGAAGCCCATAGAGAGTTGTAAAGTTGCTCCTAACTTATAGATTCTAAAGATTTACATCAAAGAATTACATGAATGAACTTGTGAATTTATGTTGTGTTTTATAGGAACAAATGTTTTTTTTGTGTCTCACAGTAAATAAGCTATATTACAAAATGGTTAAATGAGTAAAGAAGATATTTTTAATGTTTTAAAAGTGTATTCTTGTTTAACATCATCCAGGCAAAACGAGCAAAATGTTAATATTTATGAGTATTATATTAATAAATGTGACTGAAAATTTAATTAAGACAACAGTTGAATGCAATAGAGTCAAAACATTAAAACCACAATTTTAATATGCATACATAGTAATACGTACAAATTATTATGTCGTAGATTTGTTCATACGTAAATAAATTACTTTTTTGTGCTGTCAATACGTTTTAGTGCTGTAATTACAGTACGTCAGTATTATACAGTACGTTTCTGCGTGTATAAAACGTAAATAAATGTACGTATCATAGAACAACACTTTATATAAAAAATACACACATATTCTCATGAGATCACGTTGCTATATTGGAGTGCCTGCGGTAGGGCTTGATGAAGTATGCAGGAAATGAAAGAATGTGAGAGATTGAAGTTGCTGCCAAGACTGGCACGAGTCTTTACTGCAAAATGCAAAGACAGAGGGAGTAGACAGACTTCAGCTCTATGCTGAAGTCTAAATCAATGCTGGGTCAACTGTCTTGTATAGTGGAAGAGATGTGTGGTTGTTGAGAGGCTCAAATCGTTTCAGCAACAGGCTTCAGTTTTATGTCTTTCTTACGAGGGTTCAAGACCCTAATGATGTTTTAGTACATGTGGAATGGTTTATCATCACTGACATGTCCCTTTGATTGTCTAGTGTAAATGTTTAAAGGGATAGTTCACCTAAAAAGGAAATTCTATCAAACAACTCACCCTCATTGCATTCCAAACCTGAAAGACATTTGTTCATCTTTTAGACATTTGTTGTGTTTGAAAATCAAAAGCTTTTGGGTGAAGGAAGCTGTGTCCTGTCCTGCTGTATGATCAGGAAGGTAGTAGCGATATTTTAGAAAAGACAGGCAAAACAAAATAAAATATATTGTAATATAGATAAAATTTGTACTATCATGCAAAAATACATTGGTTGTTGAATATAATATACGCTACGTTTGATTTGAAAAATAATTACTTTAGGTAAGGTCGATGTAGCCAAATTGGGGTCTGAGGTAAATCATATTGGTTCATTGTGATAGTGATAATTCCAATAGAAACAGTTTGGTTACATCCAAAAACCAACACGGTCTCATGAAGATGCGTATCTATACCACGAGTGTCATTTCTACGTGGCATTTATGCGCCAAAAATGGTTTTTGCGTGTATATGGTACGCACTAAAAAACCCTGGGTTAGGTTTAGGGGGGAGGGAGGGGGTGGAGATTCGTGCATATTATACACCAAAAAGTGCGTATCATATGTACGTGAAAATCGCGTGCCATATACACGCAAAAACTGTTTTTGGTGTATAAATGCCACGAGAAATGACATTCGTGCCATAGATACTAACTTTCATGAGATCGGGGCTGAGGATGCTTTAGTAATATAATGATTTGATGTGGAAATGTGCCACATGATTAAAATAAATTCAACTGATTAGTTATTATTTTGTGCTTAGTGTATTTTTTGTATGCGACATGTGCTTGATAAACGATGCAAGGTGTTCTCAGTGGAGAGATAGGTGTAGTCTGTGTTTGGTTACAGTATTCAGTTTCATTCAGTCTTAGTAACCTCTATCAGTTCCTTTCCTCCATGGCTATTTTGAGATGTGCCTTATGTCACATCAAATCCTCATCTAAAAATTGACAGCGCCGCATGGTTTTACACACACCAAGCAGGTTGTATAATATTTGTTGCTATTTTGAAATGTTTAGTAAACCCACCAGCTTCCATGTCTAACCGTTTAAGGATAGACCATGTGGATTAACTATAAGTAACTAGGTTTCATGGCTTAGTTAAGAGAGTGTGTCTTAAAATGTTAATTAACCAAACTTGCATTATTGGGATAACGTCTTGTCTCATAACTGTTTTCATGTTATGGATGATATCAAAAGTATATACAATTTTGACTAAATAAATTAAAAATAAAACACTAATATCAAAATCAATGGTTTGAAATGCTCTACTGTTCAATAGTTTGGGGTAGCATAAGTGTTTGTTTAAATGGTTATATTTAATTTAATTTTAATTCTTTTTATTTTACATAAGTCTCTCTAAAGCCTTATTTTATTTGATCAAACATACTGTAAGACAGTAATATTTTTAAATATTGTAACAATTTAAAATAACATTTTTCTATTTGAATAAAGTACACTGTAAATAAAGTTGTGCAATAAAATGCTAATCATTGCGATATACTTTTCCTCGATAAAAGTTCGATAAATATTCAATATAATATACGCCAAAACCAGAATTCATAGACGAATAGAAAGCCGAACAGCCTTTATTTGAAAATGATTTTTTGTTAAAAACAATGTAAGTCACGTTTACTTTATTTGCTGTCACGTTTAATTTAATGCATTCGTGTTCGATAAATTATTTATTTTAAAAAAGATCGTACTAACCCCAAAACTCTGAACGGCAGTGCATTTAGTAGACTAAACGACGTTTCAAAGATTGTGTAGGGCCCTATAATTTCTGCGATCACGGAATAAAAAGCACACTCTTTTTACAACAAAAATAACAGTTAAGGGTAAAAAAAATGAATTCCCAAAAATTAAAACGGAAAAAACGGAATTTGCAAAAATTAAAACGGAAAAAACGGAATTTGGGAAAAAATAAAATGGAATTTGGGAAAAAATAAAATGGATTTTATAGGGCCCTAATTGTGCATCATCTATCAGAGGTTGCTTAAAAATCCAGCCAATCAGATTAGAGCTTGCCAGATCAGAAAGTACTTTCAGTTTTTGTGCATAGTATGCATCAGAAAATTACACCTTTTATTTCATATACACAAAAGGGCTAAAAGAACAAAGGAATCAGAGGAATAAAAGGAAGAGTGTATCCAGACGCTCTTTATATCTGGCCCAAGGCTGTCACGCTCCATCATCTGTAAGCACCATATGTGAACATGACAGTGTATATTTAACCTAAGAATGCTTAAGGGGGATTGTGTACATGTGAGAGTGGGATATGGGGGCAGACAGATGCATGTTGATGGTAAAAAGAGATCCGCAGGCAATAGTTTGGAAAATATCACTCGGTTCACTCAGTGATCGGTGTGCGAGTGAGCCGAGTTATGTTCCTTGAGACCTGTCATTGTAATTTGATCATTAGATTACTGATATGTTAGTTGCCATGGCATCCTCACGCATGATTAGGTTACCATGCGTCTGTCCTTGATGCTGGAAAGTATTGTAGCACTTTTTTTGTGTAATGTGTGATTAGATCGAGTCTGTTGCGATTGCTATTGATTAACAGTACCACAGTTTTCAATCCTTGTGTGCTAACAATCTCATTCTGTCTTTTTGCAGCCGTGCGGACACAGCAAGAGAGAGATGTGGATCCACTCACAGTCTGTCTTCTGAATAACGCACGGACAGATTGAGACATGACGGAACGGGATGGCCGTTGTGATTTGTCCATCGCCCCGGGGCAGGTATATATCGAGGTGGAGTTCGATTATGAGTACAAGGCGAAAGACAAACTCATCTCCATACGGCAGGGCGAATGCTACCAGTTGGTTCGTAAAACCAACGAGGACTGGTGGCAAGTTCGGCGGGAAGAGGGCACCAAGGCTTTTTACGTCCCCGCTCAGTACGTCCGAGAGGTCCGGCGTGCCCTTATGCCGCCGCCCAAACCTCGCGCAAAGCCCCCCAACGTCCTTGAAATCAGCCAGTGCCGATCGTCGAATGAAATCTCAACCAACGCGCTCCTACGGAAAGGTCCAGCTTTGGCAGGCCACCTCCTTCGACGACACCTTCCCCATTGCCAGGGCAACTGACCCCGCCTTTGTTGATGCGGGACACCAATCAGAACCCGGGGATGAAGAGCGTTGTTGCAGAGCTGACTCTGCTCAACAACAACCATCATAACTATCACCATGGCAACCCCACACTTCCACGAGGGCGGGCGGAATCCCTCCACGAGAGCATGGTTGCCAGGGGAAACTCCCAGGTGTGTTGACAGTGGACATGGAAGGGAGCGTGTCACCAGGAAATGGGTTGGAGAAAATGAGAAATGACTCTGAATCTGGAGATGAACTCAGCAGCAGCTCTACCGAACACATGCAGGTAAGGACGAGTGACATTCGCCGTCCTCCTTCCTCTCCCACGCATTTGTTCTCTCTCGCTCTCCCTCCCAAACTTACTCATGTTCTGCCTTTATCTCTTTCAATGTCGTCTTTGGCTTTCATTCTCTACATTTCAAGCACTTATCTTTGCCAGAAATGCTCCTTTTCATCCTTTGATTGTCATTATCTGCTGTTCCAAGAATTACTACTAGACTAATCTAACATTTGCTCCTCACTTCTTCCCCTTTATCCCTCTTTTGGTTTTACCTCTGACATTTACGATTGCACGTCTGCTTTTCTGTCAGTTAAATTGGTTTCAGCAGTGTTTTTCTCTCTCTTCTTGTGTTCCTTTCCTTTCTGCCGTGTGAGACTTGTTTAGCAGGAGATGCAGTCTGTCCTCTGCTGTGGTGATGGAAATTGTGGCCACCTCTCAGGGTTTGATTAAGACAGTCTAGACGTCAGACTCATTGAGATCACGAAATTGCAGCACTTGTTGGGCTTTTTACAGTCGTTTCTAAATTTAAAATTGCTTGAATTAGTCGACAATCTCTCTGAATGCACGGTACAATTATGTGTCATATTATTTATTGTGTGTGGATGTGCATTTATGTAATGTATATATTAAAATATGTATATATGTAATATATATAATACATGTAAAAATAGTGAATACTTTTAATAATATATAATTATTACATTTTATAGTAAATTAGATAATTGTTCTATATTAACAATCATAAATATATCAAAAATATTTTTATATTGTGTTATAGTTATTTAGTTGTATTTATTAATAGTGTAGCATAGATTAAAAATACAATATAACAAAGTTACAAGTAAGGTCTAACTGTTGTATTCAGGTACATAAATGAAATAATTTGGCCTACACTACACAATAACACTATAGTGTTTACTATATAAATGAAATATAGATTAATATTTGTTAAAGCTAATATATATATATATATATATATATATATATATATATATATATATATATTATTTGTTTTTTTTTTTGCTGTGCTTTGTTGTTTGATTAAAGGCCAATTTATACTTCTGCGTCGAGGGTACGCCGCAGTGTACGACGTTGGCTAACGCACGCAGGCGACGCCGTTGTGAGCATTTATACTTCTGCGTTCAGGTCTTGGTTGCTCTGCAGTACTGCTCCGAAACGCTAGTTGGCGGCGGAGGGTTTTAATGTTCCACTGTTTAGATTCCTCGAGTTCGGCTGAGGTTTACTACAAGCCTGAAAGAGAGTGGATCATGTTGGAGTTGGAGCTTACTGACGTGGAAAAACAGTTCATTTTAGTGAAATTACTAAAACTGAAAGGCAGAAATGAGAGAAGACGTCGGAGGAAATGGTACGTGTGGAAATGCGTGAGAAGGTACGTGCGGAAATGCGTATGAGGAAATGCGATGCTACCAAGCCGACCAATCACCGATCTTGCGGTCCGCGTCGATGCGACGTGTAGTTACATTTTTGAGGAGGTGCGCGGTCAGGCTACGGCGAAGGGTACGCGGTATGGGACGCGTACCTGTGCGCATGCTACGCCGTACCTACTACGCGCACCCTACGCAGAAGTATAAATTGGCCTTAACATTGACACAGACAGCAGCAGGTCTATCAGGTTGCTGTCACTTTAAGACCAGATGCACCGATACAATATAATGATACACATCTGTTTTCTTCAACCGTTTATGTTCAATTAAGACATAATGACTGTATTTTACGGGAATACTTGCCAAAATTAGTATTTTGACACAATTTTGTGGATATGTGTTCGTTCAGGTGCAAGGAGATGCGAAAGAGAAATGAATTCAGTGTTCAAGCACTATCTGAAACGCGCCTCTCTGTGGCTACGTTTACACGTGGTATTTTCATAAACGGACATTTCAGCCTCCGTTTTCAAAATAACACAGTGCACACCTGTCAGTTTTAAGAAAAGTGTTTGTTTACACGAACCTGTGTATAAATGCTGTCAACAGCATGACAAACCCGTAGGTGGCAGTGTAACGAGAGGCTCAAGCCCACGTTCAGCCAGTTCGAACGAATCGATTCGCAAGGTCGCACTTTTGACACAAGTGCAAGTTCTGTCGCATGCTGTGACAGTCGGCTGCCTAAAACTCTGTTTTCTCAGTTTACTTGCAAACGTGCAAATGAAGTTCTCTGGTCAGGAGTTTTTAGAAAGAATCATTTTCAGACGTGAATTCTCTGTTTGTCCATTTGTCAGAAATAACCATGTATGTGTAAATGGGGTCTGTGTGTGCATGCTTTCACTCTATGATGATATTAAAAAATGAAAGCTATATATTTATGTAATGCCCAAATAGGAGATTTTGAAGACTTATTTTGAGCAAATTGAAACATGAAATGCATGCAGTTTAATCCACTACTTAGGTGTCAAGGGGCTCTGCAGTTTGAGGAGTCCACAGTAATATGTACTAAGTTGTTTTTAAGTGATTGAGCTTTTTAGTGTCCCAGGGTGCATCATGTGGAGTTGGGTGTTTAGTCTTTGTTACTATCCTCCTCCCCCATCTCTCTCTCCCTCTCTGAAACAGGGTGCTGCTGGGGAAACAAAGGGGATTGTGGGAGAATAGAAAGTAGGTCATATCTGACTAGATCAGGTTGTTGCCCCCGTTTTGTATGTGTGAGCGAGATGGAAAGATGCGCAGAAGATCATCATTGTGAACAATAAGGACAGTAAGCATGAGTCTGTAAACCTGTAGCTTGTCATATTGAGCTGATCTTCTGGAATGCCACATTGAGTGGATCTATTATTACTGATCTTGGTTGACAACATCAAGAAGATTTCTAGCCACACCATCCTCTTGCTGTCAAAGAATGAGAATAATCATGATGCTTCTCAAAGTCAGGTTCTAGACAGTAGCTTAACCATGCGCACACATATATGGGCTTAAAAGAACATGCAGTACTCTGGGCTTTTGAGGGATTTGTCCATGTCAGGCTTTGTCCATTAGGGTCAGCTGCTAATATTAAACCATGTGATTACTTAATCAGCCCTTTAACAACTATCCCTTACGAAGAATAGTTGGCCTTCTGCCATGTGTGATGTTTCGTTTTAAAGGAGTTCACCATCAATTACTGAGCCTCATAAAAACACAAAATGTCATAATTCTTGTGAAGCCATAAAATAACATTGTATTTTATTGTAACTAAGTCATTTGCTGAAATTGTTCCCCTCAGCCAAATTACCCTTCTACCTCTGAAAGTTGTTGTTAGTTGAGATCATGAGGAAGCCTCTCCATGTTTGAGATAACAGTATTGGTGTATTTAAAACTATGTAAATTGTCACTCCCAGCAGCAGAGCGTGGTGAGAATGCACAATCTTTAAAGGCTGTTTTATTACCTTTGAGCATTTTTTGAGTGCCTATGTTTAAATGTCACAACTTGTCCAAATATTATCGGATTTCCATGTGTTACACACCAGTAGAAAGCTTGAAGACTACACTTTCAGAATCAGTGAATAACTCAAAATGCACCAGAACTGACTTGTGTCCCTAATTCCCATGATCAGTGACATATTCTATTTTTCTACTCTACTTTTAATAGTTTTATTAAAGGGCACCGATTATGGCATTTAAAATGTTCCTAATATTGTTCTGGGAGTTCCCAGCAACAACAGTTATGAATGCAATGACAAAAAACACTTTTGTTGTCTTATAATATGCATTTAGTTTTACCTGATTTGCTCACCGACTCCCAAATGATTCGTACAACGACTAATTTTTCCAAACCACTCCTTTCGTGACGCTAATTGGCAGTGATTGGACCCAGTCAGTTATTGTTTGTTAGCCCAACGCATGAACATATTGATAAAGCACTGCAGTACTACAAGGCGCTCTATTCTTTATGACAACTCCAATAACAGCGACAAACATTTCACATGTTTAAAAAAATTGACATTGGAGACCTAGAAGCTGCGCTGAGTGCAACTTACACACACGCACGCACACACATACTTATTGCGCCTTCCCTCCTCGTGCCCCAACACTACAAAACCCATAAACGCAACAATTCTTAATAATACTTACAGGTTGTGATTTGGAGGAGGAAGCTGATCCATATACACATTGGTAAGTTACTGAGCCCTCCTTCAGGAACAACCGGCTTGCCAATCCACATCCACATTTATGTTTTTGAATGATTCGTCATTAAAATGATGAGAATACAATCGGGCTATACTGTTGTGGTATCGTTGCAAATATGAACTCTAACCACCGATTCTTCACATGCGCGTCCCTAGTAAATGAAAACAAAGTGGCTGAACTATCTTTGCATTGTAGAACACCGCGTCTTTCTCGACATGACGTCTATCATGAAGTATTTGAATGTGTTCTAGACTTCCGTCTGCGCGCGCAGTAACTGGGCGCGGCCAATATGCATCTACGTCACGACGAAACAGCTAATGACTCGTTTCAAAAACAATTCATTTCATAGACTCAGAGTCGACTCTCACTTTTGAAAGACAATAACTTTATATACGGTGCACTTTCAGATGTAAGTCTGTTTTCATTCCCTTAGAGCTATATTCCACACTACACGAACAGTCATTTTCAAAAGTCCATCATAGGGGCTCTTTAATAATCACAATGCTGGAATAAAGAATGCCATTTATATGTTCTTGGAAGGTTGAGTAAATGATGAATTTTCAGTATGGGGGAACTGTTTGTATAATTACTTTTAGCCCAAAGTCACACACTCTCTGCCTGCGTCCCTCTTGACGTTGATCCCTCCTCTCCACTTATGAAGGGGAGCTTCTGCGCTCTGAAAGGATTGAGGTCCAAATCTGTTTCCCTCAACACTCCACCAGAGTGGCCCACAGAGGACAGATTTAGAACCCCAATTTCTTGCCTTTTTTCTATGCCTCGACTTTCATCTTCACCCCCTGAAGCAGATTTGCAGGCGCACATACAGACACACACACTTTCCGGCTCTCACTCACTTCGCCTCCCCCACTCTTTCACTTTTATGGACTTTATATGTTAGAGTGTTTCCTTATTCTACTTTTTTTTAAACCTTTTTACGACAGACTCAAATAACTTGAAATAATAATAAGCCATCAGAAGACACACAAAAGCTTGACCTGGGGATTAGTAGCATGTCACCTCTCTAATAAAAGATTACGAATAGCTTTTATAACAGAGAAAGGGGCATTTCTAATGGGCAGCTGCACAAAATTAAATTCAGCCCCCTCAGCTGGATGTTTTCCTTTGTGTGACTGAACAGTTATTGTACTTCAGCTTCTTTAATGTTTCTCCTTTGATTTGGCGTGTATTGTTATTTTCACAATTATTGAATCATTGACGCTTCTGTTAAGCTCTCATGTTACAGGCCCAAAAGAGTCTTAGAAGCGTGTGTGGGTTCGGCTTTAGTCCGAATCCTGTAGCTCCTTCCCTGACAGTAAAGGAGGCCCGAGCATTCCTGTCATTCCTGTCCCAGCACACACACACCGACTTCAGTTGGATAACCCAATAAAGGCCCACCGATCCTAGTAAGCGGAAAACAGTACAGCTCACTTTAATCTAATATTTACTTGTGTATCAAAGATCTCTCGCTCTCTCTCCTGTCTGGTGTTGTTCCTGTCTGTCTGTCTTTATTTTTGACTAAATATGGACTTTGGGCTGAAAGATGGCAGTGGACATCAAATCGATGTGTGTTTGGGGTGGTGTGGGGGTGGTTTGGTAACCTCGTGGTGTCAGAGCATCTCTCTGTCTCAAACTCATTTTGTCTGTCTGCTGTCGATGAGCACAGCTGACATGTTTTCGGGGCAGAATGTGTCCAGAGGGTGAGGTAGGTTTAGTCTAAATAGACTAACACACATTTAATATAAATAGAGACATACTATAGACTTCTGTTGTTTTTTATTGAAAGATGATTATAGTTGCCTAAACCAAAAAATTTTTTTTGAAAGTAGTCTCTTCTGCTCACCAACCTTTTTTTTCAGGATTCTTTAATGAATAGGTAGTTCAAAAGAATGGCATTTATTAATTATATTGTTACTGTCACGTTTGATGAATTTAATGCACCACTGAATGTGTTATTTAGCGTTTTTAATCCAGCGTTTTATTTAATTGGAATGGCAATTGGTTGATATTAATTTGTTTGATGGAATTGGAAAGTCAGTTAGAGCGCATTCAGCTACCGATAAAAGTGTAATAATCTATTTTACTACTGTTATCTAAACAGTGGATTGGTAATATGTCTAGACTGCTGACAAGTAATAATGGCACCATCTTTCTATCTATTGCCTTGACATAAATTATGTGTTTTGCAAAGTTTGCTACTTCAGTTGCTGTGGTGTTACTAGATTATTGTGCAGAGATCAGATGCATTTTAAATAATTACAAATAGAAAAAAACGAACAAACAATTTTTGGCCCTTGCACAAAATGGACAGATAACATCATTTCATGGGACATGGGAAAGTGTGAACAAACCCTAACCAGGTGAAATCACTCAATCATTCTGATTGGATTATAAAAGCAGAATGGTTGCTATACAAGTTGTGAAGAAGCGCTGTGTTATCTAGGAATGGTTACCTTTAAAAAAGCAAGACATTCATCATCACTTTGCATCAAAATGACCTCACATGCAAAGAATATTGCACCTGAAAAAACCATTTACCGGATCATCGAGAACTTCCGAGGAGAGATATTCGACTGCTGTAAAGAAGGCTTCAGGACGTCCCAGACTGTCAAGCAACGGTCTTCTCCTGAGGAGTTGGCTACGACAGCTATGTGTCACCACCAGTGCAGATCGTGCTCAGAAGGCTATTGGCAGCAGGTGGGTGTGAGTGCATCAGATGCACCAAGACTTTTGGACAACGTCCTGGTTTCAAGAAGGGCAGCAAAGAAGTCACTTCTCTCCAAGAAAAACATCAAGGTCAGACTGAAATTCAGCAGGAAGTACAAGGATTGATACATTAATTCTCTGATGAAGCCCTCTTCCGACTATTTGAGACATCAGGGAAAGCGATACACACCATGAGTCCTGTGTCATGCCAACAGTGAAGCATCCTGAGACCATCCATGTGTGGGGTTACTTTTTTCATCCAAGGAATTGGGCTCTCTCCAAAACACTGCATTGAATAAAGAATGGTATTGAAACATCCTGCAAGAGCTTCTCCCAGCGACCCAGGAGTAATTTGGCGATGATCCATTTATTTTCTAGTAAGATGGTGCACCATGACACAAGGCAAGAGTGATAGCGAGGTAGCTCAGTGATCATTACATGGAAATTTTGGATCTGTTGCCAGGCAACCCCACTGATGTGAATCGTCGTCAAGCTCTGTTTGAGTCTGCGCGTAAGGGACGGAAGTGCTAAAAAATCACCAAAAACGGGCTTCAATCGTCTCAATGGAGTTCCAATGAGATCGCTCTATCCATTTCTTTTACGGTCTATGGGAAATACAGGTACATGTAGACAACAATGCCTTGGACTACCAACCTGAAGCTGCTGCCGTGATTTACATTATTGGATGTTAATAACCAACGTAGGATCTGTATATAGTTCGTTCTGCTGCTTTTTTTACATTCTTAATATATATACATTCTAAAAATGCTGGGTTGTTTTAACCCAATTTTGGGTAAATATGGACAAACCCAGCCATTGGGTTAAATTTTTAAATGACATTTTTAACCCTAATGGCTGGGTTTGTCCATATTTTACCCAAAATTGGGTTAAAACAACCCAACATTTTTTAGAGTGTATATATATATATATATATATATATATATATATATATATATATATATATATATTAAATAAATTTATACATTTCACTGTATATAGTCTAAAGTATGAAAGAAATGTACATTAGAATAACACATTTCTACATTAAACACTACAATACGCCATCGCATTCGCGACTCTCCAATGATTAAAGGCGACGCTTCCGGTCTTCTTCCCACCGGAGCCATTTCAGCGTATAAGGCAAGAATTAAACTTTATCTGCCAGAGGCTAATATCCAGCATGGCAGAGCAAATTGCTGAGGTTATAAAGTAAGGGTCAACAACACTGAAAAAAAAAAGTGTTGACTCTTTGCATTAAAGGTTTTTGCCAGTAAATCTTATGAAATGCTTATTTTTTCCAGTATACCATAGAAACATGTGAAAACAAATCGACAATACAAAAGAAGCAAACTTTGCGAATCAATATATGTTACTGCAAATACTTTTCTCTCACTGTTTCCCATTACATTTGGTGTTTAAACCAATTCAGCACAGCCACAATACACCCAGGGACATTTAACTGTGGGAAAGGCAAAAGTCAAACAGATGAGAGAGATAGCGAAAACAACATTGTGCCACTGACTGAACTTGGGTAACCCGTCCCTCGCAGGGGTTTATGACCTTTTGATGATGTTGGACATTATCTCAGCAGTCCATGAGGGCTTTTGTCAGAGGGAACGTTCTACATCTCGGTTTGCTGAGCTGAGGTGCATCAGTGACAATAGTGAACCGCTACTGTAGAATTATCCGGAGTGATCTGCCCACTCACAAAGAAACAAGCCACTCACATATTAGAGAACTTTTTTATGCAAACACTGTAGTCAGCAAACTTACTCATGGATTTCTGTTTCCTTTGGGAATTCCCTGCCATGAATATTACTTGTGCTTAACTAGTCTGAAAAATATAAGTGTTCAACATCTGTGTGTGTAGAGGATAGGAAGTACCACAGGGGCCACAGGCCTCTACTGTCCTCGCCTGTGATTGGCTGATGACCCTTCTCCTCTGTGTTTCTTCTCATGAGTTAATTAATGAAATGGATTTCACTGTGATGGATGTCTCAGTGCTGTGTGTGTCCTGCTGTGTCTGAAAGGCCATAATTTGTTTGATGTCACTCTCCAGCGTAGAAGATTGGCACCTGGTTAGTGGTTAATGCCTTCAAAGCCGAAAGTCGGTTTGTTGATGCTTGTGAAAAACCCTTGCAAAGAAATAGTCAGGTGAAGAACATGTCCAGTTCAGATTGACTCAAAATCAAGAGAAAGATGTCAGAAATCCTGCTTTACTTATAGAAAATGAAGCTTGTTTTTAGACTATATTTTCTTCATTGCCATTTTTTACAACAATCAAACATGCTTTCCTCAAGTTCTCATTACTCATTAAACATTTCTGTCTATAAGACAAAACAAAACATCATATATTATTTAAATGTACTACACCATTCAAAATTTAATCCAGAAAGAATGCATAAGTTGATCAAAATTCACAGTAAAGACTTTGCATTGTTACAAACAATTTCTATTTCAAATAAATTCTGTTCTTTTGAAATTTTCATCAAATAATCTTGAAAAAATGTAAAAAGGTTTCCGCAGTTCAGCTGTTTCCAACATTAATAATAAGAAATGTTTAATACTAAATCACAATTAGTATTAGAATTATTTCTGAAGGAACATTTGACCCTGAAGACTGAATTTTTTTTTATTTTTGGGGAAAGAAGTTAGAAAATACTTTTATTCATCAAGGATGACTTAAATTGATCAAAAGTTACAGTAAAGACATTTATAATGTTAGAAAAGATTATATTCTAAATAGGTGCTGCTCTTTTGAACTTTCTATTCATCATAAAAGTTTGGGGAAAAAAATGGTACATGACTGTTTTCAACATTGAAAATAATAATTTATGTTTTTTGAGCATAAAATCAGCATATTAGAATGATTTCTGAAGGATCATGTGACACTGAAAACTGGTGTGTAATCAGCAACCGTAATGATGTTGAAAATTCAGCTTTCAAATTACATTTTAAAATTTATTAAGATAGAAAACAGTCATTTTAAATTGTCATAATATTTCACAATATTACTGTTTGTCATTTTTTTTTCATCAAATAAAGCAGCCTTGGTGAGCAGAAGAGACTTCATTTAAGAACTTTTCTAAAACTTTTCTGAAGATCTAAAACTTTTGACGGTAGTGTATATGCTTCAAGGGAGTTTTTCCATGTACTATCCGTGTGAAATATGACCCAGACATGTTTTCGTTTGATTATCAGTCTCTTTGAGATGTGTGAATGTGTTTTAGTATTTGCAAAGCTGTTAGTTTTAGCAAGCGTGTCAAAACAAAGAGAAAATCCTCAGGGTGAAGAATTTCACTGGTTTCAGTACTTCACATTGTGTGTGTACATGGAGTCTTTACACTCACTTTTTGCCAGCTTTTGTTACCGTGATTCTGGCTGGAGGGCACAGGAAGTCATTACTAAAGAAGTTTCCTCTGTCCACTCTCTGTTTGCACTTTCAGTATTACTGTATGTGGTAGTTTGTGTCTGCAGTGTATTTGTGCTAGCAAGACTAAAAGATGCACTTCCTTTAACACACAAATAACCCTGCCGGGTGTTACCCGTTGGCCTTCTTGCACCAAATACATGGATCACAAAGATTTGTTTTTTTGAGCTGTAGATTATGCTCGCGCTAATCTTACTATTACATAAAGAGATGCTTTTGAAATATTAATTCTTTTTCCCGGCATTGACAGAATTTTCTAACACTGACTTATGACACAACGCACAATGCTTGGAAGTTTCTGGCAATCCATGTTTTTACTGTTATATGGTAGAGGGAGCTATTACGCATCTAAAAGAGTACAGAATCTCCAGATAAAAACACAGAAGAAGAAGAAGTGGAAACAAGTGATGGAACCATGGGTTAGGGACATGTAAAATAACAATCATCACATTAAACAGCATATAAATCAATACAGCCTAATGTTGACCTAGGAAATGGTTTAGGACTGTGCAAGCTTAGGGGATGTTGATGGACTCGACCTACTCTACAAATATGTTTTGGTCATCATTCTAAATACGATCCAGGCTTAGTCTTTTTTTTCACCATTTTCTCAGCTTAAGCAAGTTTTTGTTCTGTTTTAATCAAAACAGAGGATGTTCTTGTGCAGATATTCATACAACAAAATATTCAGGGGGCCATGAAAGTTTGTGAAAATGATCAGAAATGCTGGTGGAGAAAGAGTAATCGCATCTCATCCTTTAGCGTCAAATAGGTGACGCTATATGACAAAATGGCAAAATACTGACGCACATGACACCCGTTATCGTTAATATAACACACGCTGTGATGGGTAGGTTTAGGTGTGGGGTAGGGTAGTCTCATATTCACGCTGAAAGGATATATGACGCCTTGGGTTTGCGTGTTATATTAAATCGATAACGGGTGCCATGTGCGTAGTATTTTGCCGTTCTGTCATATAGCGCCACCTATATGACGCTAAAGGATGAGAACGTGCTGAAAGAGTTAATAGCATACACAGACCTGAACACTCAGGGCCCTATTTGCACCCGGCGCAAATGACTTTATACACTTACGCATTTATTATTCCTATTTGCACCCGCTGCAAAGCAGGCTTTTTTCCTCCACAGATGCACGTCGGGTAAACTAGGAAATGAACTTGCGCTCTCTGGGTGGGTCGGCGCAAAAGGAGGTGTGTTTCGCCACAAACAACCCCTGGTGCTATTTTGCAGTTCCAGAAAACAATTGCGCCACTGACCAGAAAAAACCTGGTCTAAAGTGAGTGGCGCGTTGCACGTACATTCAGATGCTATTTTAAGCGCACATGCTTGGCCATAATACAACAACGCGCATACACTGTAGATGATTCTCTCATCTACACAGATGCATTTTACTTTTTGAAAATGATACATTATTATAAGGAAAAATATATAAACATGAGGGAAATCATTGTTGTGTCCATGACGATGGGAAAAATAGGCATGAAGCTTACACATTTACCCAAATTATTATATGCATGTTTAACCGAAGCTAATTTGGGTGGGTTTGTCCCATCCCCAATGACCCTTCTCTTTCTTTTTACAGCCCTGACGAGAACATTGATCTCCTCGGCTGTGAACTGATGCTGAAGCGCGCCTGGTAAATGCGCCGTTACAATAGAATTGCGCCATTGAACAAGCACACCTCGTTCATCATGCTCTTAAAGGGAATGTGATATGACGCTCTTATTGGACGTTTCTGTTACGCCCAAACCACTCCTATGAATAATGAAGCTACTTCAGACCAACCCCTTTTAAACTTGCGCCCGCGCAAGAGTCATTTATTCCGCGGTAAAATAGCAACAGCGCCCAAGACCCCCCACAAAGTTACTTGCGCTTTGCGCTTGCTACTTGCGTTTCAGATCGTTAAAATAGGGCCCTCAGGATTCAATGTCAGTTCTTAATAGTTCACCCAAAACTTCAAATTTACTCACTCATTTACTTATTTACAAATTAACTTACTCACTCACTCACTCATTAATTTCAACTGAGACTTTTGTTCTATGCAGATGTAAAACTATGTTTCTATGTAGAACTATGTTTTGTTCACAGAAGATCATTTGAAGTGTTTTAACTATTTTCAAGCTTTTGTCCATACAATGAAAGGCAATGGATTTCAAAACAATATTGCTGAAATAAACAAAAAGTACAAGACATTTTTCTAAATGTTTTATCTTGTTCCACTGAAGGGTTGTTAATCTCTGGTACATAGGGAGAAGCGTGTCAATGAGAGTGACAGTTTGTGATATCTTCCAACAAGACACTCCCCTCATGTAATCCTCATAAAATCAGCTTGTCTGATCCTGTGTTTTTAACACGGTGTCTAGTCAGATGGTTTGGAGACCCCAGTCAAAGACCACTCTCGCTATCCGTCCTGTCACCTTCTGGATCGCTGGCCACTGAGTGCTTTAGCTCTCACGTTTCACTCTAACTTCTCTTTCAGTGCTGTTGGGGAAATTGCAAGATCTTATCAGTTCAGAGCCTGAAGTTAAAAACATCTCTCAAAATGTCAGCTTCTGAGTCAGCCAACCTGGAAAGATTTGGAGTGAATTTATATTTGTATAAAAGCATGTTCCCCTTGTCTTCTTGCATCCAACACAACCCACCCCCATATAAAAGCCTCTTATGGTACCTCCATAAAGAAGAGGGGGTTGGGGGCAGATGGGAAAGAACTGGATTAAGGAGAATGTGACACACTCTCTTAGCATGACATGGTTGTATGTGCATACATTTGGTGAGGATTTTAAAACAACAATCTAATCTAAGTCTACAATCTAATCTGCATTCTACAGTGGCTTTGGTGTTTGTTGAGTTCCAGCCAATAGTGTTAATTGTCTCTTAAAAGGGTTTTTTCTATCCCTCATTTTACTCATTTTATACTCTTTTATGTCCTTTTTTGGAGAGGTTAATAATATCTCTTCTCTCTGTGTGCAGTGTGTGATGGATTGCTGTCTGCTTGTGCAATTGGAAAGAAAGTCTTGGACGGATGTTTGCACTGGGTGCCCTAAAATGGCCCTTTATACTGGCACAAAGAGAGCCTAAAGAACCAAAGCAAACACTCAAAGAGCTGCTTGTGTTATGGTGTGTCCCTCTTACAAGATTTTAAAAACATTTATCGGATTTTTTCCCTTTGCGTTAATGTACCACTGTTAAAAATCTAGTCGATAATTATTTTCAAGTTGTGGTCAATAACAGATGCTGATATTTAAATCCAATAATAAACTAAAATCAGTCAATTTCGGCATCACAACATTATAATGCAAGTATGAGAAATGGAAATTCATTTTGAAATTAGCTTGTTATTAAATTAATAATTTTATAGACTACTTATCTTAATATAAATGTAAAAATCTGGTAAATGAGCTTAAATAATTAAATCAGCCAGTTGCGAAATCACTAATATTTGCTGCTAACAGTGTTTCTAATATATTGTGCACCCCTAGTTATAAGTGTAAGCAATTGTGAAGTAAATCAAAAAATGGTCAAATTGAAATTTGAATATTCAAGTCAAAGAATCTGGAAGTCATGTCAGCCAGAAAAGCCTCCCAATTCGTATTCTTATGCACCATATATTAAGTATAAATTTTGTTTTCATGCTGAAAAGTGCATTTTAAAGCTACAATGTGTAACTCTTTTAGTTTATTCTTAGCTAAAAACACTTAGTTCTTTCCCAAATATATGTGCTCATTAATGTATATTTACTTTAAGTAATAAAGTATTCTCGTGAGTGTATAATATGCCATTGAAAATACATACGGAAAAGGGGTTCTAATGTCGGTTGCCATGTTGCCCCTCCATCTTGAAAGTACATTAGCCAAAGAGGGACATACCCGTTAATTCAAGCTTCGCCTTTCACGTTTACGTTTGAGTTAACACTCATGGATGTGGTCGAACTGGAAGCCATGGTAATCTTGGACTACATTGGCCACCGTAGGAGTTAAAACGAAATTGGAATTGAGAGGAACAGAAACTAATATTCACTGGATGGTCATATACCTTTTCACCGCTAGACTGGGGTAAAAATCACACAGTGTAGCTTTAAATACCCTGATGATGAACTTAAATAAGATCATCGCAACTTTAATTATGTAGTGTAGGAGGAGGGGCATCGGACTCTGAGGTCGATTGACAAAATAACCACATAAAATACATACACTGACTACATGGATGAGTACATGCATAAGAACCGTTTATAAATGCATAGTGTATAGTGCGTCATTTGGGACGCAAATTTTATATTTCCCAAACAATATCTCTGTGTTCAGATTCAGGTCTCTTATTTAGGGCTGTGTGCTCATTTTCATGCTGTGTCATTATAAGTATCAAGCCCCGGAGTAATAAAATTGAATCCCATAAATGCATGCACAAAGTGGCCGAAAGCCCAGTTATTGGCTTTGAAACCACAGCAGTCTATCCTGAATTAAATGTCTGCTTTTAGCTTCACCTCCTGGAGTTACTTGCTGAATATAAGGCAACTGGAGGGGAAGTGTTGTCATCACTGAACTAGACAGAGAATGAGACTCCAGAGGCCTCCAAAGGGCTGAATGACTGACAAAAGCCACATTATCAGACATCTGAGGGGTGAAGAGCCTCCACGTATCTTTACCATTCCATTTCAGATTAAATACTCTCATCCAGTCAGTCAGCCAAAGGGCGAGAGAAGAGAATGGCACAGATGAATCTGAGTTGACAGATGTGAAATACTAGTTTTGATATCTGTTTGAGGCTAAATGTGTGGGAGGGACAAAGTGAAATGTTTGAGAGACTGGAAGAGACGCATACCGCGACAACACATTTTTTGACTTATTAGAAACATATTGGAGATAGCAGTCATTTAATTTTGTGATATTTGATTTGATTTACATCTGAATCTCCTGCACAGGCATGATGGGACACTGACTTTGTATTTTATTCTATTTATGTCAAAAGATTCGTGAATAAAACGTATCATGGTTTTGACAAAAATATTAAGCAGCAAAACATTTTTCAATATTGATAATAATAAATGTTACTTGAGCACCAAAATTAATTAGAATGATTTCTGAAGTGTCGCGTGACTGAATATTGTTGTTACCATCACAAGGACTAAATCACATTTTAAAATATATTCACATATAACCATATATTTCTGTACCTCTGTTCAAGAAAACAGGGTTATTAAATAATTAAATTACCAAATATCTGCCAATTTATCAACCTGGCTGGTATATTTATTGATAACTAGATGGAAAGGGACAAAATCTTGCATTTTGCTGCAAGTCGATACTCCAAGACAGGAAGAGACCGTTCACCGAAGAGACTGACACTTTGACAACAATTTGCTATATTCATGAACAATCAGTAAATGATGTCTGAGGAGTCTCATTTTCTTCTCTTCATGTGATTCAAAACCCTGAGTCAGGAACAGACATTTCAAGATATAAGAACATGTCTTGATTTGTTGTGGTGGGTTGACATCTTAACAGGTCATTCTCCTCCCGGGCAAAAAGAGTAAATCAGATTTTAAATCCATAATCCAGATGACAATGTTGTTGTCGTCTCCCTTGTTTACGTAACTCTGGGTTCCGGAGGAACTATTTTTGCTCATATTGCTATTGACTCTAACGTAAAAGATGAAAGAATGGTGAAAAACAAGCTTGATCTTTAGGATTTGGACTAATGTATGCAGACTGGATGTAACACTGAAGAGCAGAGTCTACTGTACCAGTTATGGAAGCTCTGGGACATAATGATAGTTGATCATCAGTAGTAACGTAAGCTGCATGATAGCTAATGCAGAAGTTTTTAGTGGGTGCCTCTTTCTCTTCTGCTTTTCCTCTCATTCTTTCTCTTGAATTTTCAAGGTCTAGAGAGATTTTGTGATACTCTGCAAAAGATCTCCATGACCTAAAATCCTTCTGAAAACACGCGAAATCCGGCTTCACATCCGCCACTGTAAAGCGACCAGCCAGTACATAAGAACAGACTATTTCATAGACAAAATAGAACAAAGCAGACTTCACAGTGTTGATTGTGATTATCTTGGTAACTTGATTCTTAGTGCCTCAAACAAAACTTGAGGCTAATGGATAAATTTTCCCTTCTTGCTTGACTATTTATTTATAATTTCTACAATGTGTTTATGATGGGGTTTGTCTTGTATCGGCTAAACGAATACATGTAAATATTAAAACAAAGGCCATGTTGTATGTTATTTTGGCCTTTTAATAAACTTTGTTTACTTGAGCGGCTGTCTATCACCTGTACCCCAGACAACACTTCTGTTTGACTTCATTTCCTGTCTTTGTCTGGCTTTTTGTTCCTCACAGTGGTATTATTTCCTCTGTCTGTGCCTGTCTCTAGCGTTGCTGTTGTTGTTAACCAGATTGTAGCTCTAAAATGATCACATGACTTTTGATTGACCTAAAGAATGTCAATGATGTCTCTGAAGCGCTCTTATGAATGTAGCACTGAAGGATAGTCGAATTGACATTTTAAAATCACGGAAATCCAGCCTACAAAATTTCCTGAGGCTAAACTGTATATGTAAGTGTCTGATTGGAGGTTTCTGTGACGGGTTTAATGCTGGATTAACTCTGCACAGCAAAATCTATATGTTTGCACGTAGGGATGGTTCTATGTGGGTCACCTTTATGGAAGGAGAAAGTGCATAAAATATAGAAGCAGAGAGGAAGAGAGCTCTTGAAAAGTGGAGTGTTGAATTGGTGGACAAGTGTTGAGTTCTTATAATTACTATGACAGACTGGGTAATACTCACACCTCTGCAGAAGTGATAACACATGTACACATTCTTTCTGTAAAGTATTCTTGTCCAGATTGCCAGTCACGCTTTAACCTTGCTCTTTCTTATTGCGTTGTTTAAAGCAGGAGAGGTTTCGATAAAAGCATAAGCATTTAGAGTGTCTTCATTTTTAATTAACCTGATTCACCCTCTCATTCATATCTGTAATCTCCATAGTGACCATTTCTGCATGAGCATGTGAGAGAGATTTATTTAAATACTTGATTTAAATAGTGAAAATTCTGTCCTCATTTACTCATCCTCATGTCAATCAAAACCTGTTTGACTTTTTGTTCTATGAAAAACAATAGATTATTTTTGTTTTGTCCATAAAATCAAAAAAAAATCTAATTGGAAATTGACATACAATTTTTTATAGTAATATCTATGTTATTATTATTATTATTATAAATATTAGGGCTGGGCAATCGATTAATCACGTATTAATTACATCCAAAATAAAAGTTTGTGTTTACATAATGTGTGTGAGTAGTGTGTATAATTATTTTATAAATACACACACATGCATATAAATACATGCATGTGTGTGTATTTATATATACAAAATAATTATACACACTACACACACAAAAAGTACGTAAACGCAAACTTTTATTTTGCAATGCGGTTAATCACGATTAATCGTTGCCCAGCCCTACTGCGAACCGAGTTGATGTCGTCTTGATGAGGAATGATTAATTTATTTTTTGTTTATACAGTTACAGGGCTACAGGACAATGCAAATGAATAAACAGTTATGTAAATGTGCCAGTTTAGCCAACTTGGCTAATTTTCTTGGCTAATCCATTTGACCAACATGACATCATGACTTTTGCGTAAACATGATGCCGGAATCACTCAGCCGTTAATGGCGTAGACAAACACGCGGATACACGGGATAGCTAAAATTCGTAGCGACAA
The DNA here is from genome assembly GCA_030378365.1 of Hybognathus amarus. Taxonomy (NCBI): domain Eukaryota; kingdom Metazoa; phylum Chordata; class Actinopteri; order Cypriniformes; family Leuciscidae; genus Hybognathus; species Hybognathus amarus. The sequence goes on along the minus strand of JAQIUQ010007298.1, from coordinate 195,085 downwards.
CACGCCACTTGACTCGAAAGTGGCGTGTTATCTACGCATTTTGAGCTATCCGCGTGTATGTCTACGCCATTAACGCCCGAGTGATTCTGCGTGTCTGTACACGCCGTCAAATGTCCGCGTGAAACGAAAGCAAAATGTAGATCTACATCTGGGGAGTGTTTATTTTTTTTATTTTATTTTATTTATTTATTTTCTAGGATGGTAGGGGAACACTCATAAATGCTATTAACCCCAGTGACGGGTTAGGTTTAGGGACGGGGTTGAGGTAGGTCATATTTATATATAGAGTAATAACGTTAAGTCAACGGCGTTCATAAACACGCTGAAAAGCGATTATGCGTGTTGATAGCACGCCAAAAATGGAAATACGAATTGGCGTGTCATACACATGCTACTTCATGAGCTCAGTCTGATTTGACAAAGATGTGTTATTAAAGCTGCGAAAATGGCTGCCGAGTCAACAGAGTTGCCTAAAGGGGACATTGGTTGTACTGTAGAGAATTGTAAACTCCAGTCTCTCTCAGGCTCAGCCACTCACCGTAATCACAATATGCATTATTCAGTGAGTGGGTGTGATGTATAGGGCACGAGAGTTGACGTGACCGTGTGCAAATTATCAGCAGAAGACTTCTGGCTTAGAGCTCGTCACTCAAGGCACTCACAAAATTGTTCTTTGTTCAAAGCCCTGCATGGCAACTGCCCAGCCAATGAAATGTCAAAACTGCTGACTCAAGGCAAGTCTAGCTTTGACTGTTTTTAAACAGGTTTCCCCAAACACTTCCCTCATCCGCCATTGGTTAAAAAAAAAAATCCCAAACTCACACTATTGGTTTAGCCACTGGTGCTGTCAGACTTGCTACTGAGCTCAAACAAACAGAGCAATGTTTTGACAGCACTGTTTAGAGTGCATCGACCTACACATGGTGAACTTGTATAATTTGGACAAAAGTATTTATTTATCAAGCCTTTACACTGTCAGTGATGTGTAGACCACAAGAAAGTCATTAATTGTCATCAAACAAAGTTTAGCAGAGTTAAAACCAATAAGAAATATAAAATTGGCAACTACAAGTGGGAGTTTGGTCATTGAAGTTCATGTGATTTGCCACCTGACACTGCATTCGAGTTGAAACATTCAAAAGCAACCAACAACAGCACAGTAACTTGGTGACCTCTAGTGATTTAATCACTGTCAGTGTGAATGGAGCTTCAAACTTACACCCTGACAGACTCATGAACAGGAACCTTGGCGATTGAAATCCCACCGTTTCTCTGTGGAGCGTGTGAACTGCATCTGCATTGATCTCTAGTGCTGTGACCTCTGACCTCTGTTGGCAGACCTAAAGTGTACAAGCCCACCCTGTCATGATTTCTCTTAGTGGTTGCTTTGCTCTCTCTCTTACAATAGTTAAGACCGGTGTCCTAAAGAGTGAGCCTATTTAAAGAGAACTGCTACTGCTTCTATATTTAACCTACTAAGATGCTCTCTTTAAGCACCTAGTGCCTGCCTCTTTGTGGCTTTGAGTTAGAAAGCCGTGACTGACTCTGTCTCTGATTCCTTATTCTCTCTTCCGCCCTCTCTGTATTGCTTGCTGTCCCTCTTGCTTTAAGAAGGACCTCACTTTCTCAGCGGGGGCCGCTTTTGCCCCCAGGTCCACAGGAGACATGTTCTCCTACCTTCGATCTCCACACTACCTGGTGAGTGTCCGAGCACTGAATGGGGAAAATGAGAATGTTGGAAGACATTTAAGGGTGTGGGTTCTCATTTAAGGGTGTGGTATCTTATGTTAGATAATGTTATCCATGGATAATTGTTATCCATATGTAAATTTGTGACATATTTTGAAATTGAAATAAAAATGTAAATCAAATAATAATTATTGTTATTAATATTAATATTAATAATAATAATATACACTACCATTTAAAAGTTTAATGCTTTTATTCAGCAAGGATGCATTATATTGATCAAAAGTGAAAGCAAAGAGATTCATAATGTTACAAAACTTATAATAATCATATACAATAATAATCATAACAAAAAAAATATTTCTTGTGCAACATATAAGCATTTCAGAATGATTTCTAAAGGATCATGTGACATTGAAGACTGGAGTAATGATGCTGAAAATTCAGTTTTGCCATTACGGGAATAAATTACGTTTTAGAATATATTAAAGGGGGGGTTGACTGCTTTTTTTCTTTGCATGATTGTATTTATGGGATGCAATATAACATGTATCCGTGGTTTTTCTTTTTTTTTAAGTATTATTTTTCATAAACTTCACCTTTATTGTCAGCCGCACTCTCCTCTGTCCCCTGAACGAGCGGTTGACTGATTCTATGAAAACACTCCCTCAGAAATACGTTGTGAGCTCAGATTGGTTAGTTTGGCCCGGTGTGTTCTGATTGGCTAAACTGTCGCTCACATTGTCCGGAAGATTAATGCCTTATTACCTTTACGGGCAAGTCATGAAGCTCCGGTCCAGATGTAAATATGTGTCGAACTGCAGTATCAGTTTCAGGCATAATCAGACCGAGAAAGCCGCGACTGAAGAGAGTCAAACAGAAACTCACCACACACGGCTCTTACTAAACGTTTCTGAATGATAATTTGCTACATTTTTAACCATATACACGTTTGTTTTACACAATAGCATCTGACTGGCAACAATAGCAATTGACTGGCTAACTGATGTTATACTCAAACAGCGTTGGCATGTTTACGTTCTTGATTAAATCGAAAATAACGTCATAAAGCATATATACATGAAAAATATGTTTAAAACATTAGTAATTATACAAAATTCAGGTCCATAATGTTTGTACGCGTTTGTCGTAGACACAAAATAGCATAGGCTAACTAGTAGTGGCATTTGAAAAAAATAAAACACAAGGCTATGTCGGGAATTATACATGCAAATACATTTAAAATGATTAAGTCTTAGCCTACTTACAGGTTGTGGCCCAACAACTGCTGCCTCTTGTTTTACAGTCTGAACTGCTTCATGTTTTAGTAACAGTTTCTTGTTGAATCCAGTGTTGAACTCGCTAGATTACAATCGTCATTTTCAGGAACATAATCAAACATAAATTGTATCCATTGTTGAGGAAGAATAGCGTCCATGGAAAGCCCGAACACAGAAGACCTGACAGCTGCATGAACAACACATCTCGACGAGTCGACGTGCCTCAGAAATATGAGCATTGGCCATGCCATTTTCTGCATATTCCGGAGGGAGGGGTTGATGCAAATGTGTGGGTTAGTGATGTACCATAACCCAGCTGTAGTCGCAATTGAGTCGTTTTTGTAGGCAATTTTACTTCCTGATTTTTAAAAGACGATATCTCTGCTTACACTAAACTTTCAGCGCTGCAACTTTGCAGATACTGTTCATGCACCAACAGCAACATTACACACTATTTAAAATGAAAAAGTGAAATCGCAGTCAACCCCCCCCCCCTTTAAATCAAAAAGCTATTTTGAATGATATTGATATTTCACAGTTTAATATTTTACTGTATTTTTGTCATGTACTGTATGTATATGTATACTGTGATTTATTATTTTAATTAGCTGCAGTGTTACACGAGGTTCACAAGGAATTCACTGTCAAGCTGTCTAGCGACTGGAATACTCTTTAGTTTTGTGGTGAATCCCACACATAAGTTGACCTACAAGAAATGGACAGTGTGTAGGAGAGAAGGATGATGTCAGTTGTTTTTTTGACCGGAGAGCAGCACTGAGGCGAGAGGCAAGTACAGGTTGCGTCATTGCAGCTATTGACGTATTTTTGCTGATTAACCCATATCATTCAGGCTGGTGTCTTCAACACTTAAGCTTTGTTCCATCAGTACGTTGGCTTTGTGGTCATTGTGATAAAGACACGTTGTTCTGTGTCTATTTCTGCAGCTAAAGGTCTTGTCCAGGGCAGGCATGGGTGTCCTGCACCACTAACATATGTCCTCATATTACTGTGTTGAGCGTTGGGAATGTCTTTCTCCTATAGTTTTGCATAATTGGAATTCCTTTATCACAATTCCTCAAACATGCTCTTCAGTTCTGCCATAGAGAAAAGTTTTTGGTTGTTTCCAATGCAGAGCCTCACATTTCGGAAATCAAAGTTCGTTGCTCATCCATGCCTCAGTGCTGAGAAAGTGACACTTTTAAAAATCCTTTTGGCTGTGTCTGTCACTCCCGAATCGCCTCTCTCTGTCTATTCATCTTTCTGTTCCTCTTTGTTGAGTCATTGTGAGTTGTTCTAAGGGCAGCTCTGCCTGAATGGCTATTGTGCTCTCTGTACCAAGAGCCGTCATCTCCTTTAGTCCATGTGGCAGACGTTCTGACGAGAGTCTGAGACGTTTCGTTAACCCTGCTGTGCTTGTGTGTACAGGGGTGACAGACCAACACCGGGAACAACACTTGAGTAAATCAGCCGTAGTGATCTAGCACAGCAAGTGCACCGCAATGACTCTGCATCTTTGTTAACAAGCCATGTGCTTAATTTGAGTCTTGGACAAACAGGATTTATTTTATTGGATTCATCATTACAGTGATTGCATCATTGCATAGGTGCATGTTTGGCCGATTCTGATTTGATTCACCTTGATAAGATTATCTGTTTCAGCATTAGTTCTGATAAATCCACTCTGTCTGAATTATCAGTCTGTGATTAAGTGAGTAAGAGAGAAAGAGGAACGTATTTAGGCTAGAAGACATTTCCTTTCTGCTAAGATAAAATCGAAAGACATTATGTGGTGTTTCTTAATTTTTCCTGCTGAAATATTGTCCATTATTCTCTAAATAAGCAAATCAGCAAAATAAAGCACCTTTTAAAGTACTTCACTGAAGATTAAAACGAAAAGTAGTAATTAGCGACAGACTGTTGAATTATTGAATGCATATCCAAAGTGGTAACACACGTACTTCAAAAGTAACTTTATCCAAACATTTATCATATTATAATTGTAAAATGGTATCTTTGACAGTAATTCTCTGTGTGAGACAGAATAAAAAAATTAAATGCATATCTATTTGCTTGTTTTTCATAGTTTGAGACAACAGTGAATATAAAGACTGATAAATCCGGCCATGTTTTAGGTACTAGCAGTTCACAACAAGACTAATGTTAACGTCTGTTTAGGCCCACATGAGCAATCGCATGCCATTAATGCAACCTTTTTTTTTTTTTTTTTTTTACAGAGGTATTTACTGCGAAGCATACCAATAAGATTCAAACTTTTGGTCATATGCCTAGCTGTTATATAAAACTACAAATTAGTGTCACTTATTAATATTTTTGTATTTGGTGCTGTTACAATGTCAATACAAAAATCTGAAAGGCTGTTTGAAACATGTTTTATTTGCTTTCTTTATAACAAAGCAAGTTGGAAAGAAAGTTGGCCAGCACTTTGTGTACTATAGTTGCCTGGGTAACTGTATTTTTGCTTTTCAGTAAGGGCCGCCTGTTGTCAGAGATTGAATTTGCATGTTCATTCAGCCCACCTGCTGTTTTTTACACATTGGTCTTAAGTGTTTCATTATCATATTGCTGAGGTAGTTTGGTGCAACACCATGAAGACATTTAAAAATGGAGGATCCTGCGATCAGTTCTGGCAGCCAATGAGCCAAAGGATTTAAGTGATTCCTCAGTCTCAGTATGAGTCAGCACAGCAGTCTTTTTGCTGCATTCTGAACTCTTTGTAAGTGTTTGATAAAGGTTTTTGGTAAGTTAGCCAAAATGCAATTGCAGTCTTGATGTAACAAATAAATGGGCTTTGGTGAGTGCCGCACTGCCCGCAGGGAAGTGAGAGAATAAACAGCAGAGAATATCAGGTTACCAGCAAGTCTGGTTAAAAAAACTGGTACGATTATGATGAACATTTACTTTAGGACCTTTTAAAATGCATTTTAGATCAACTAGATTGGATGTTGTGTTTTGATAGATCTTTTGTTCTGAATAAGCACTGCACTTTAAATCAAGTCAAGTGTAATCTAGGAAGTAAAGCCACACTGGGTAAAGCAGTGTGTTGTATATCAGAGTATAGATCTCTTGTATAGACTTACTTGTGTTCTAGTGTAGTTGTTGGGATGTTGTAAGTTTGTTTGTCCTGATTTTCTTCAATTATTTGATTTAAACTAATTAAATTATGTTATAGTCTAACTAAAATGATTTAAAGGCTCTAGCTCTGGTACATTGCAATGCATTTTACATCAATTTTTAAAATTAAGGATAATTTTTGGCTTCAATATTTAGTGGAAAAGAGGTTTTCCCCTAGCCTATAGCGTAAGATATTACGCAGTACACTGTAAAAATGTATATGCTTTATCTAATAAAAAAAATGTGTGGCAACAGATTACAAGCAATATTATTGAATAAATTTAACAAATTTGAATTGAGTATAATTCCTTAAGTTAACCATTTAAAATGAGTAAAACTTACAACAACAACCCAAAAAACATAAATTGAAGTCACCGTTATGGTGATCAGTGTTTGTTTCAGGTTTGTTTTAAAATTACAGGTTTTCTCCTTCAGTGATTCTGCTTGTTAACATCAGGTGTCTTCAATGTTGGCAATATAAAATAAAGAGTTCTTAAATTAATCTTTGACGTCTATCTGTTAGTGAGATATTTTTGTTACATTTTTTGGTTTAAACTTTACTCATTTTAAATGGTTAACTTAGGAATAATTTGATTATTTAAGGAATAATTTGATTAATTATTACTCAATTCTAATTTGTTACATTTAATTAATAATATTGCTTGTAATTTGTTGCCACAATTCTATTAATTAGATAAAGCATATTCATTTGTACAGTGAGAGAACCTCTTGTAAGAGAAACTACTGTTAGACCAACCTGAAAACCATTATTTCATTTGTATGTTTGTTCTATTGTATTTATATACTTTTGCTCATAATTTGATTTATTTGTTTTTATTTTATTACTAATTTTTAACAATATTAATTTATACAGTTAGGCTAGTAGTTTTTGGTGTCATAACCTTTTTATGAAGGTTACATGGGTCAAAAACAATTACCAGACCTATTTTATTTATATATTTATTACTTTTTTAAATTAAAATATCTCACAGTGCAAGTTCAAATTTGAATCCCACCTGGGTAGTAGAAAAACCCTTCGTGTTGAGCCCTGTACTCTCTAGTTATTGACTAGCATGGTTGTAATGCTCCATACACCATAAATTGTGACAAATTCCCATTTCTTTGCTACTTTTTGGAACAAATAGCTTGTTAATAGAAAATCTATTCTATTTGAAAACAATCTTTTTAGTTACTTTCCAATACTGGAGGTCAATGCATACCCCAAAAGATTAATCAAAAGAAGGAAAAGTTTATCCCCGAAGGTCAACCCAAGATTTTACAGGTCAGGATTAATAGTTTCCCCCAGCTACAGTCTGCTTTGCTGTAGATACTGGAACTTGGAGGAAATGCATTATGTCGACAAAAATACAAACAGTGGAAAAGTTATACTTGTGTTGCAGAGCGTGTCAGTTCAATTAAGTTTTTCAGTAGTGCAGTTTTTTAAGCCATTGCATTCATCAGCACATAGAGGCAACACAAAGAGAGAAAGACAGAGAGAGGGATAAGGGGGATGGGAGAGAGAGAGATAAAGGAAGAATCATCAATCCAGCCCTTCTGTCCAGGAGAACTCACTTCATGGTTTAAGCTAATTTAGGTGACAACCATCCCCATATTTTTAACTCCCCCTCTCGTCTTATATCTATAATATAACGATTAGTGTGAAATTTCCATTTTTTGTGTAGCATCAAGCTACACAAAATTGTAGTTTTATGTTGGATAATGGACAATAAAGTATGTCTTTCCATAAACTTTAATGTATGGAAAACATGGATTGGTAACAATGAAGACCAGCATGTGAGTTGTGTGTGTGTGTGTGTGTGTGTATAGACTGTAGGATGAAGATATGGGACATTTACTCACAAGCAGTGGTTTGAGCACAAAGAACAGAGTGTTGCTCACTAGGAGTCCTCTCTTAACATTTCTGAATAATTAATAGGGTTTTTTGGGGAGTTGAAGGTAACCAATGAGAACACAGGGATTTGCATAGACGGGCGACGCACCGTCTGCCATAGTGTATTTGGGACTACCATCAAAGCACACCGCCTGCAGGTTACACCATACACACACACACTTCTACGCAATCACAGAAAAACATATATTAATGGCCACAATCACTGTTTACGATCAGATGCAGAAAGAAAGTGTGTTCTTCTTATAGGCTGTGCAAAAACTTAATAATTTTTGGCAGGTTTTCCTCTTTTAATTTCAGTCTTTTTTTTTCTTGTTGCGTCTGTACCCTTTCAACATCTGTTGCAGTGCTTCAGAGAAAAAAAAGTGTACAGCTGTTCTTCATGCTGTTCTGACTGAGATTTCATATTCTCATTGAGTCTTACAGAAGCCATCAGCATTAGCGATGAGCACAGGGTGGTCTTTTTGGTGTGTGTTATCATCCAGCATTGTGCCGAAGACCTAAAGGTTAATTGGTTGTCTCTCTGTCAGAGTATGAGCATCGCTGAACTCGCTGAGGTGTGAAACTGAGCTAAAATTCTCCATAAAGTTTGCTGTCGACAAAATCAGCCTTCCTGGAGCCTCACTTATTGATTGGAGAGTGTGTAGTTGTGTCCTTCGTGACACACTTGCAGTTGATGCTGTGGTCTCATACAGTTGATATAGACCTCATGTTCTGTTGAGACACACACACATCCATGTGGCTTCAGGGCTCTGGGGGAGGTGACTGGGTGGCTGTGCATATGTCACAGATGTGCTAATGTGTGGCTGAGTGGATGCGTCCTGACTGCGGGCAGTCAGATGGAAATGTAGGTTACACTGGTCATTCATACTTAGTCCAGGAGAAAGAGAGTGAGATAGGCCTTTGTTTGTAAGAGTTCTAGATGGAGGAATAAAGACGGTGCCCTCTAGAAACAAAGATAAATGGAAGATTGTTATTATTATTATTATTACTAATACTCATTATTTTCAGTGTCATGAAGGCTGCAAGTATAAAGATGAAGTATTATTTGAAACAACCCGATATGAGAACATTTTTTGGTAATTTGAATATTATGGCACTTTGTAACGGTTTTACATTTTGGCAAATTTGTATAAATTTTAGGGATGCACAATATATCGGCCATAATATCGGTATCGGCCGATATATGTTAATTTTTAGTGTTGTCGTTATTGGCCTGATAAGAAAATTAGGCAGATATATTAAAGCTGATAATTCATGTAGATTGCAGATACACTGTTCAACATGATGGTTTGGAATTACTTGAAATATGATTGGACAAAAAATAAAAAACAGTTTTATGTCCGTCATTTAATAATGAGAACTTAATAAATGTGTGCTTGGGATATGGATTTTAAAGGTGAGACTTTTGTTTTTTTGTAATCAGACTCTCAAAAATGAAATAAATATGTGGATTTAGATTTATCGGCCAATATATCGGTTATCGGCTTTCAAGTATAAAGAATTATCGGTTATCGGTATCGGCAAAATGTTAATATCGGTGCATGCCTAATTGAATTTGTTTAAATTCGTATCAATGTGTTTAAAAAACTGTTTTAAGCATGTATGTCTACCTCTAAATCCACACCTAAATAACCACCTGTAAGGTACAAATGTATGAAAAGAGACAATGGTACAAACTTGACACCAATTCGCCAAAATGTAAAATAGTTGTCATTAGTGTTCCTCCAGTGACCAAAACTGCAAATCTATCAGTGAGTTATATATTGTAATTAGTAATTGTTATGAACGTTATAGGTCGGCGTTAGTCCACTGAAGAGGTAATCGGCCAATCACAGTCACTGCCTTCTCTCATTTTGCGTAGAAAACGTCCCTGTCCTACAGTATATACACACAAGGACATCCATAAAGAAGCAAGTGTTCAAATTACCTTTCTTACCTTACACATTTGATTCTGTTATGTAACCATCTTAGAGTATGTCCCAGCTTAGCACGCAAATGTCTAAGTAAATGCGTGCATGGAATGGATAACCTTAATGGAACCTCTGAAATTAGTCAGTAATGGGATTTTGCAGTCAAATGTTGTTCTATAGTGATCTCTAAACTTTAAATCGATATTGTCTCAGAGGATAATGCACAGTCACCATTAATCAAAGTACTTTACGAGACCAAGACCCTATAGAAATGCATATTGTGGACCTTACTTTTGTTTCTTTTTTCATTCTTAAACACACTACACACACTGGTGAGGTGCTTAGGAAGGAAAGGAATGCCTGTTACCATGTTTGCACATAATCCGCCTTGGTCTTTGGCACTCATTTTAATGGTCTAATGTGGACCCCTAGTGGCCAATCACAAAAAGAGAACAGCAGAGGATCTGATAAAGTGTAAAAACATTATGACCAGTCATCATAGGTGAAGCGAATATCATTGGTGGTGGTCATATCCTAACATTGCTACATATTATGGTCTGGGTTGATTAGATGGGAAGTAAACCATCAGTTTCTTGTAATCAATGTATTGGATACAGGAGAAATGAGAAGGAATAAATATCTGAGCGGCTTTGACATTGAATAAGTCATAGCGAGACGACAGGGTCGGAGTATCTGTAAAACGGCAAGACTTGTGGGTTGCATAAGCATGATAAGAGTGGTTGGCACTTAGAGGATGGATGGATGAATGGATGACGATTAATCAAAAGTTGAAAGAATATTGTTTTTGCTTCAAGAAAATGTAACAAAAGCTTTCAGAATTTAGATTACAGTGACTGGTGCCATTGCATCTATTGTACCTTTGTGCTGTCGGAATGAGAAGGCGTGTGTGGAGTGGAAGCCATCAGATTCCTGTGTGTGAGTGTGTGTGTGATCGGTAACTTACCACAAAGGACTTCATTAGCATCTGAACATCTAATCTGAAAACATCTCTGGAACATCAGACTTCTCATAACATGAAACCAATTGGCATTCATGTTTGCTAGTACTTCAGTTTGAACTCATGATTACAGACACACTTCACTACCTGACTGCATTTATTAAAATAGTCCTAACTTAAATATCCCTTTGCCTAAAGGGGTTTTAATTCATATACACTCACAGCTGTTACATATGTGTGTGCTGTGCATTTCGTTTTGAGTGTGCTCTACAGATTTCAATGTGGATGCATGGGGTTGAATATGAATTTGAATACATTCATCTCTTGTTTCTGTTCTGTACGCTGGTCTATATTTGCAGGTACAGTGTGTGTGCACGTGGTTGAGACAGAGACAGATATGCAAACAAGGTTTGAGGTGGTTTTGAATGCAGATATTTAGGTGTCGAGTTTCAGTATCTCCATTAGAGTGAAGAGAAAAAGACCTACAGCTCAAGAGACAAGCAGGAGTCAGAAGGTGACATTTACTAATGTTTTTTTTAATGTTTGAATTAATTTTAAGTGGTTATTATATTACATTATTATTATACAGTTAAAATCATACTTTAAATGAAAGTTGTTATGTAAAAATCTTAATTTTTGTTAATTTAATATTGTAATGTAGTTTATTTATTTCTTCACCCTGTGTGTGTTTAAAAGTAGATTCAAATAATCTTGTTTAAAAATTGGCGAAGATTATTTTCTTGGCTTTTTTGTTATTATTCTAACATTTAAAAGTTTGAACTATTCTTTTTTATGTCAATTTTAATTAAAAGTTATGTAAGTCAGCTGGTCACGAACACGAATAAACCACAGCCACTATCAAATAAATAATCAAAAAATCAATTTGAGTTGATATTATTTTTATTATGTGCGCTTGAAAGAGAACTAGCACGGTGTAGTTTAGTGGCCATAATACAAATAAATGAATATTTGACTGCCAGTCAAAAAGCATTTAAATAAATGGAATGTTGGGATTCTTTTTTGGAATGTTTTGCCGAACGCCACGCAGTCACACAGGACACTGGAAAATGTTAGAGCAGCTTTGAGTCTATTATCACGATAAACCTTATTATTTCAGTATGACAGGAAGTCCCATATGTTTCCATGCATAGCAGGATGGATTAGCCAACAGGCTTTCCCTCTCTTTCAAATTCCCTGACTATTTGAGGTCTTTGCCAACTGGCCTTTCCATAAAAACAGGAATCGTGTCAGATTTTTTCAGAAGGTTAGCAATCGGTCATTGCTTTGGATTCGGTCCTCGGGCATATGCCATGTCACCCAGTTGTAGCGAATGCATTCACAGATACAGTATGAGTGTATACCCTAACTTGCTAATTACTGGTTGCAGTATTACTGTAGGTTTTCAAGTCAAGTAGTCACTGTTGACTTTGTTGCTGTTCTGGGAGCAGTAGTTTCTGTTACTCAGGTGAGCTGGCTTCTATTTCTGTTCTTCCTGTATATACGAGTTTTCAGTTGCTCAATTTTCCTGTGGTTTGTATTGTGTGGTTATTATGTTGAAGCTCACAGTGGGTTGCACCAAAATAACAGCGCCTTCAGCAGCGAGGAGTCCAGACGTCGTCTCGTTTATAATAACGAGGAAGAGACACTTTCTAAAATAACTCTATCAATCAACCGAAAGAGTGTCTGACTTCTTAATTGACTGACTTCTATACTTTTATGTGGACCAACCAAGCTATCATTTCTATTGGACCGTTTTACTGTCATTATTACAATTAATTCAATTCTGAAACTTTTTTTTTTTACAAAGCAACTTGTTTATTATTTATTTAACAAAATATACTAACCCTTAGGGGTCTGAGGAGTTCTCTGGGTCCTGGAGGTGTTCTGACATGCTCTGACATTTGTGCTTTTATCTGTTACTTGTGACATTTTCATGGCTAATGTATTATTATTACACTGTATTCAGTACAAACTCTGCTACAATAATATTTCAGCAGCATGTATGTAAAATTGTGTAGTTTTGAGATATCTACGTTTATGCGTGGTTTGTGAAAAAACTAAACTGTGAGCTGGTATCACCGGCGATACCGTGGACCCCAGGGGGTAATTATGTGTTTGCCAGGGCTGATTGATAAAGTCAGTTATAAAAATGAATTACAGATGATCATTCTGGGATCTTTTGAAACTGCATTTATCTGTATCTTTCTTGGTAAATCATATGCAAATATTTCCATGCTTGATTTTCAACTTTATTAAATTCTCCCCATGCTTGAATTGCATTTAAAACAAGTTGTTTTAAATGAACAGTGTGGAAATCCAGCCAGTTGTCAGCCATGAAAGCATCAATAAAATAATTGGCAGATGTTTCTCTGAGTCCTCTGTGAATCTTGGATCTCTCTCAGAATTTTTTCACTGGCTGGCAGAATCAATCACAGTTTTACTAGCTGCTTTTATTTCTCTTGGCCTTCTTGCTTTGTCAGATGTGTGCCATTTGAGACATTTGCATTCAAGCTGCTAAACATAATGTTGATGTTCATGCAGAACTGGAGAGACATTTTTTCTTTTGAAAAAGGACTATTTTCCTCCTAACTCTTTCTATGTTTTTGTCCGTAGGGTATATCTCCCATCGGACAGGGTCGACCCGAGTCCCCGTGTACACAAACCTCCAGGAGTTGAAGATATCTCAGTCATCTCTTCCACCTGTTCCCGCTTCCTCCCTCTGCACATCCTGGGCGACTGGGAAACGCACAAAGATTCCAGTGGAAGAAGCTTCTACTACAACCGCACGACTCAAGAGAGGACCTGGAAACCACCCCGCTCACGAGACAACGGGGTCAGTCGCGGGGACACGTCCAACACTGGAGACATGGAGGTAACAACCAACTGGGAAAATGTACACTAAAAAATACATGTTGGTCAACTGTGTAAATATGTCTTGATAACTTTGAAGTCTTTCTGCTAATGTGAGTGTGACTGTGAGCCCACATGCTTGTGCATGTGAAAGTTTGAACTAGGCCAAAGTTGAAGTAGGTCTTCAGTCTATATTTAAGTCTTTGAGAAACGCTGTTCATATATTTAAGCTTCAAGAGGCAGTTGACCCAGCTTCAGACAGAACAGAGTGGAGTATCTCATTCTCTGCTGATATTACTATTACTATGGATTATTATTTAAAATGATAAAAAATAACGTTAGTTAAGTTGTTATAGATACTGTAAGAGCTAACATGCATGTCTGTGTTTAGGAGAGTAAATAGTTTAACCTGTTTCCCAGCTCTTTTAGGACAGCCTTGAGCCTTATTTGAGTTTCGATCTAAGTTTCACTCTTTCATTGCCATCTAGTGGTGGAAACTTAAATTTGGCTGTAATAAAAGTGGGGCATGTTATGTTTTGTTTATTAGTTAAAATATGATCTTTTACAGATGCACTGTATCGGTTTTAATAAATCTATTATTATTAAAGCTATTATCATTATTATTGTGTTTGTATTATATAATAGTAAAATAGTAAAACATAATTGTTTTTTTCAATATTAATAATGTATTATTACTGTTAATAATAATAATGTTATTTATTACTATTTAATAGGGCTGTCAAACGAATAATTTAGTTAATAAAAACTAAAATTGAAATGTTGCTTTTTTTTTAAATGATTATTATTATAAAAGAGTATAATGTTTAAATAGTAGGGCTGTCAAATGATTAATCGCAATTAATTGCATCCAAAATAAAAGTTTGTGTTTACATAATATATGTTGGTGCACTGTGTATAATTATTTTGTATATATATATAAATACACACACATGCATGTATATTTAAGAAAAAAAATATTATTTATATATAAAATATTTATATTTATATATATTTCTTAAATATATACAAGCATGTGTGTTTTATTTATATATATATATATATATATATATATATATATATATATATATATATATATATATATATATATATATATATATATATATATATATATATATATAAAATAATTATACACAGTGCACCAACATATTATGTAAACACAAACTTTTATTTTGGATGCAATTGATCACCATTACTCATTTGACAGCCCTACTATTTAAACATTTTTTAAAAAGTAACATTTAAATTTTAGTTTTATTAAAAGTGACTTACGTTGCATTTAAAGAATACATTTTATTCATTTTTTCATAGAAATAAAAAATGTTGCCAGTGTTGTTAGTACCACGCTATAGGGTCAAGGTTATTTAAATGAATGCTTTTATATTTTTTATGATTCATTTTTTCTTTTTGCCATTTTTGTTTTCTCATTGTCTCATTCTGTCCCACTTGTCTCTAGCATTTGTCCTCTGAGGAGAACTGTCCCAGTACACACTCCAGTCAGTCAGACAGTCAGTACGGGTCACCCCCTAGAGGCTGGTCTGAGGAACTGGATGAACATGGACACACACTCTATGTGTCTGAATACAACAATGAAAAGGTGCTGGAAAGAGCTGCGTACACACCAAAATCTCACACCAATTAACACCTTTTTTTTTGTTAAAAATTATACATAGTGTAACAGATAATTTTCCTGCGTTTGGTAGTGGATTAAACACAGTGGATGAACAAGGACGGCCGTATTACTACAGTGCCGATGGATCCCGTTCAGAATGGGAGTTACCAAAAGTAAGTTCAACTTTTTCACAAGTACACCCAAACAGTCTTTCTCCTGTATTTAAACAATGTGGTGTTCATCGCCTGCATTAGCTCTCAGCGTTAACCAGGTAAGTTGGAGGTTTACCAGGAAAATCTAAAAGTAACCCTGATTCCCTAATTCGAGTTCAGTCGAGATCAGCGTCTCTAGCGCCTCAGAGGCACTGTTTATCGGAGCACACTCTCTACACTCATTCCATATAACATACACACACACACATGCTGTGCTCTGGGGGGCTTTGCGTGTTGGTTGGGCTTATGTTCGGAGCAGGGGATCTGAGCGCACATGGTGCTGTGGACGGTGAGGGGAGAGGTACGACAGCGGCTGTTCTCTATTCTTTTCTGTGTTTTTTATCACTGTCTATACTTATTTCATAAATTAACCAACCTTTTTTGTTCGTTTCTGCAATAGATGCAGAAAATCCTACTATATTTATGAAATTTGCATAGTGCAATTGCTTAATAAATTCACTTCCTGTACTCAGTCTCTCCTCCACCCCCATTTCCAGTCATCTCTGGCTTTAATCTATGGTTTTAACACTTTTTATCTCTTTTCCTTCCTGTCTGTTCCCAGTATAATCTCTCTCCCCAATCTCTGAAGAAGCTCCTAAGAGTCACAGTTTGGAAAGGAAGCAGCAGGAGCCCATTGTGCTGACCAAGTGGAGACACAGCACTTATGTTCTGGACGTCACTGATAAGGTACACGTCTAATGTTGTTAGACATAAGTGTTCTTCCTTTTCTTCACATTTCTCTTTTATGTAATATATGCATAAATGCATACACTCTCACTTAAAAGTTTGGCGTTTTTTTTATTATTATTGTAAACTGCATTTTTTTGCTCAAAAATACATAAAAATATTGTTAAATATGATTAAAATGTAAAATAACTGTTTTCTGTTTGAAAATATTTTAAAATGTAATTTATTACTGATGGCAAAGCTGAATTCTCAACATCATTACTCCAGTCTTCAGTGTCACATGAACATGATCCTGCAGAAATCATTCTAATATGCTGATTTAGTGCTTAAAGCTACACTGTGTAACTCTTTTAGTTTATTCTTAGCTAAAAACACTAAGTTCTTTCAAAAATATATGTGCTCATTAATGTATATTTACTTAGTTCAAGTAATAAAGTATTCTTGTGAGTGTATAATATGCCATTGAAAATACATACGGGTAAGGGGTTCTAATGTCGGTCGCCATGTTGCCCCTCCATCTTGAAAGTACATTAGCCAAAGAGGGACATACCCGTTAATTCAAGTTCGCCTTTCGCGTTTACGTTTGAGTTAAACACTCATGGACGAGGTTGAACTGGAAACCATGTTAATCTTGGACTACATTGGCCACCGTAGGAGTTAAAACAAAATCGGAATTGAGAGCAACAGAAACTAATATTCACAGGATGGTCATATACCTTTTCACCACTAGATGGGGTAAAAATCACACAGTGTAGCTTTAAGAAACATTTCTTATTACGATCACAGTTGGTTGTGCTTAATAATATTTTTGGCTGTTCTTAGTATTTATTTAATATTACTCAATAAAACGGTTGAGTGTGTGTACACATTGTAATGAAAGTAACATAACTGCTTTGATGTCCATTGCCCTGGGTTATGACTTTTGGGGTGTAAATTGTTATTATTGACTCCCAATGTTTCCCATACATTGATTTATCTGTGGCGGCCCACCGCGATATCAGCAATGACCGCCACAAATAGATGTCGATGCTTCTGCTTCCCATTCATTAAGAAGACCGATGTCCACCCACCACAGTTTCCCAAAATCCTGTGGGAAACACTGACTCTATTTATGTAACTCTCAGGACCTCTTTTACTATGAAAACCAGCATGTAGCCCCAAAAGCCAATTAGGAGGCCGTCAAAGTCATTTTTTTCCTCACACAGATGCCAGTGAAGATTAACACATACCAAATATATTTCCTAAAGGAGAGCGCGAGTTAACCTCAGTGCATGTGTTTTGTATTTTATTTTGTCACTTAATCATGCTGGATCTATAAAGATGCTAAATGAAACAAGCCTGACGTAATGTTGCTCTTGTGTCACACAATGGTTTTCATTCCAGCTGCCATTCAAAAACAGATGGTTCAGCGTGAACCGCCTTACCCAGGGGCTTCGGTCTGTCACTGTACAAAGTTAGTCACTTCATTATGCTGTAACCAATCAGATGTGATTACAGGCTTCTTGATTTCTTCACTTCCCAAATTGAAGTGCTTTCATGCAAATCAAGGAAATCAATCAGTTGGGTTAATCAAAACCCACTCACAATGTGCTCTTTATGATTTGCACATGATTTATCTGGGTGTGCTTATATCGTGAATGCTTGCGTCTGCTGCCTTTATAGTAACTGCTTTATTACTAACATGTCAACAACATCTTGTCCAGGTTCTTACAAAATAATTTGAGATAACTTACCATTATCTGTCATGTAAACACCCTTTTCTCAGAATGGATCTAACCTCTTTTTACATTAATCTGCTAACCCTGTTTAACACTGCTCGTTTTTCTGCTTTATGACTTACAGGAGTCTGTAAATGCCAAACACAACTCTCCTGAATCAGACTCCTGCCCCACTTCACCAAAACACCCCTCTACTGTTAGTATAACCCATAACCTGTGAATGTGCCTTTTCACTGTAGTAACATTCAGTTCTCTTTTAAATGCATGTTGTCATCAGAAATAACAATGCAATTTAAATAGCCTAATTTAAATACTACTGCTAATAATAATACTACTGCTAATCATTATTTTATGTATTTATTTAGTTTTTGTTTAATTGGTTTCCCTTTGATTTGTTTCTTTTCTTTACATTTTTATTCAATTTTCTCCTCTCTGTAGCCCTCAGAAAAGTGTGGTGTTCTCAATGTTACCAAGATCACTGAACATGGCAAGAAAGTCAGGTAATTTATCTTTTATTAGTATTGGGAAATAGATATACTAAATGCATTATTCCGTATTGAATTTTTCTTTAAAGAAAAAGCCTTTTTGTAGCCTAATATTGGTTGATGCTGCAAATAATGAACTGTGCTAAATTGAAAAACGACAAATAAAGTTATTGTCTCCTAAAATAATAAATTCTGAACTGCCAAAACTAGTTTTCAGTAAATTCGCCCTCAAACACAATAGCTGTAGCTGAAACTGGAAGAGTTTATTGCGTGTTTTCAACATGTCAAGAAGACGCTGTTTTCTGCACTGCGAAAGTAAAATCCACTTTACTTGCTTTTTCTAAGAATGAGGCCATGATACGGTAAAACCAATGCCATCATTACTGTTCGTAGTGCCGATGAAGCTTTCAGAGCTGAAATTCAAATATGGACGTTTTGTTTCTGACATGCTCTGGTTTCTAAACAGTCTGACCAATCAGAGTAGAGTAAAAGAAGGGGTCAAACTGCCTCAGACACTGAGAGAAAAGAGGTCATACTGTGATATATTATGTTTTTTGACCTTGGATGCATGTAAACCTAGCCTGGTAATACCAGACTCTGCTACTTCACTTTGCTTCGTAGACAGAGTCTGGAATGGCATAATAGAGAAGTGTTTTCTCTCTCGCTAGAGGGCGCTACTCTGAAGTTTAAAATCATTGGTTACCCGTAAGCCAATCAGATAAGTTTATTTATGACGTATGTTATGCGCCGACACAGCCGCATCAAACCACAGACATACATCAAACTCAAATCTATGATCGAACTTCCACTGTAAACGCTTGATGATGCGAGCGAAATACCGGATTGAACATGGCTGTAAACGACTTTTGCTTCAGTTTGAAAAACCCTGCAGGGTTTTCAAACTGAAGCGCGTTTACACCATGAATCTCGTAACAGAGCGAAGTGCATTCCCGTGTTTCGATTCCCATTTCCGCAGTCGTTTCGTTTTTCGATTTCTTAACCTACAATGAAAAACTTGGCGCTTAGCGTCTACGTGCACGCTCTCAGCCCGCCCTCTGTTCGTTGATTGGCTAGCTGTTCTCAGAAAAGATAGGCTGCTATCTCAGACTGACTACAGAAGCGAAATGAAATTAGCAGAAATAGGAAGTCTGGCGTAGCTCAGGCTAATGTAAACCTATTGTAGGAGACAATAAACCTTCAAAACAAAATTAGGAGCCTTTAAAGGAGAACTCTGACGAACAATGAACCTTTGGTCTAATAAAACATCGGTACCTAGTCAATCGTTCTTTGAGATTTGATTTCATGATAATCGAATGTAAAGAGTTTTATCTCTAAAAACTGTTTCAGCGTATAATGCTAGCACTGGAGGCATTGACTAAGTAAAAAGAAATCGCTAGTTTATACCACTAACAAGGCTCAAAATAGCCCCACACTAACACAGTAACATAATGAGTGTCCATACATGCAAAACGAAGCATTGAGAACTTTGTAAGTGTACAAACTGTTTAATAAGAAGATACTTTATAAAGACAGTTCACTTCGTGTATACAGACAGGAGCCATCTTAGAATATAGTCTCGATAAGTCAATCCCCGAAGATTGAGCCTTGTTAGTGGTATAAACTAGCGATTTCTTTTTACTTAGTCAATGCCCCCAGTGCTAGCATTATACACTAAACAGTTTTTAGAGATAAAACTCTTTACATTCGATTATCATGAAAACAAATCTCAGAGAACGATTGACTAGGTACCGATGTTTTATTAGACCAAAGGTTCATTGTTCGACGGAGTTCTCCTTTAAAATTGCAAATAGGAGTACTTAGAAAACATATTATTCCCTTTTCTAGAATAATGACACATATGCTTTATTGTTTTATGTCCTGCAGGAAGAATTGGGCCTCCACCTGGACTGTCCTGCAGGGATCCTCTTTACTCTTTGCAAAGGGTCAGGGCAGCGCCACCAGCTGGGTATGCATTGATACCAGGTTACATTGGCCCATTGCTCTGGGACAAATGTACAATTTTCCTCTTGAATAGATTGATAGATCAGTGTATGTGACCTTGGTAGTCTGTAATAACAGTTGACAGCGTAATTTCAATCGACATGCTTTGAATACTGGCAGGCTCCTCTATAGTCTGCCGCAAATTTGCCTGAATTTATGCAGGGTGCATTCAGCACTCAACGCCTGGATGCTTTTACGTAATAAGTAGTATTCAGATTTGCTATAAATATTAGATCACTTTGCAATTTGTACCCCTCTCCTTCGTTTAAATCTCCCATGTGTGTTGTGAGTATGTTTTCATGCTTCATCACTCTCTTTATGTTCTTATCCTTTGTTTCATCTCTTCTCTGTCTCTTCAAAGTCGTACTGCCGCAATGGTTCCTTTCCTGAACTCCTCCTTTCATTGCTAAGTAACTGGAAGCGTTCGATTAAGCCCCGGCCTGCTGTGTCCTATACGCACTGTAGCACGCGGCCGGGCTCCTCCTGTATGTGTCAGCCTCTCTGAACTGAATTAATGTGCCCTCTATGCTGGTCTAGGAACAGTTTTGCTCCGATTAAAGTTGACTGCAATTTGTATTGGTTTCAAATAAGATAGAAATGTATGGTATTTGATATAATAGAATTTCACTGTATAATTATAATTTAAGTTATGTGATGCAGAGCTGTTCTGGGATCAGCCGAGCAGGGCAGCTTGTCTCCCATTTTATTTGTGCACGTTCTACTTTCTGCCTGTGTGCCTCACTTATCGCTCCCTGCTTTGTGCTTGAACTTCTTGATGTCAGTTCCTCCTGCAAGAGAGGCTGTATTTGAGTTAGTAAATGAAAATTTGGATGCGCTAGGAACCTGGCATGCATTTCTGCCTAATCAGACCCATTTATTTTATGCTATTTGAATGTATTATCACAACATACAAAGTGGAGCTTAGCATTGCGCCAAGCAAAATATGAGAATGTTCTTTGCAAACCTGGGTCATGAATTATAAAACAGTGAAGTGTGTGCATTGTGAATGTAATATTCAAGTCTAACCTAGGTATTAGTGGATATTCCCTGGCATCCATAACTAATTGACACTAGTGTGCTCCGTAACTCGCTTTTCAACAGGAACTACAATATAGCTCACGGTTTAACAGCACTGGACTAAAGACAATCCTAAATAACTCTCAGATGATGATTAATTAATGAAGAGTGTTCCTGGATTTAAAATGAGCTGTTGAATTTACCTTTGTTATTACAGTTTGGAGGCAACCAGTCCAAACCGGAATTCACCGTGGACCTCCGAGGAGGTTCTCGGTCGAGTGGGCATCCAAAGAAAAGTCCAGCAAGAAACATGTAATTGAGGTGAGAGTCAGCTGATTTTACCCTCAATTTACTGATGAATTAGTAGAAGATGAAAGGAATGCCATGAGATACTGTTGGTTACAGTGGTTTTATCACTTGTTCAGGTTGTTTTTACATTGCCTAGAACTCTTAACCCTGGTCAAATTACTGTTTTACAGTAATTTAACCATTACTGGCTTATTACTTTAATAATACATTTATTATTACAGCAATACAATAAGACTACAGTGGTAAACAAATAGCTTATTTCTCATTTATTCTTTGTTAGTTAGTATTTCTTAAATCTTATGTGAGTTATTAGCGATGAAAATCCACATACATTACATCAGGTAGCCTACTGTAATACAGTTACATTAGCATAATTGCAGCAGATTTATGATTGGCAAGCAACATAGCAACTATACACTTATAATATTAGTTTTCCAAGATTAACTGTAATATTTCAGTAACACTTTGGTTTAGGGTCCAATTCTAGTTGCTTATTATTAGCATGCATGTGAGGATATTGGGTGTTTATTTGTACTTATAAAGCACAAATCAATGCCTTATTCTTCATGACCATATTCTACATCTAAACTTAAAAAAACCTTACTAACTATTAATAAGCAGTAATTAGGAGTTTATTAAAGCATAAGTCATAGTTAAAGGAGTAGTTCACTTTTACAGCTTTTGCTGATAATTTACTTACCCCATGTCATTCAAGATGTCCATGTCTTTCTTTCTTCAGTTAAAAAAGAAATTAAGGTTTTCTGATGGAAACATTCGACATTTTCTCCATATAATGCACTTTACTGGGTACTAAAACGGTTCAAGGTCCAAAAAACAGTTTCAGTGCAAACTGCAAACTGTTCAAAAGAGCTTCAAGCTTGATTCCAGACGATGAATAAGGGTCTTATCAAGTGCCACGATCGCTCATTTTGGAAAAAAACAAAACAAAGTTTAAGTTTTATAAGCTGAAAAATCTCGCCTTGCTTTGTTCTGTGATGCTCCGTCACTAACCGTTCATCAAAAGATGTTTGAACGTCGTTCATCAAAGTGAACAAATCTTTTTTCGAGTCAATTCCTTAATTTTGTTCGTTGAATGAACCAAATTGACTCTAAAAAGATTTGTTCATTTTGATGAACGAGTTCGAACACAAGAGTCATGAACGTGCGTCACAGAACAGAGCAAGACGAAGCGTTTGTGCTTATAAAACTTAAACTTTGCTTATATTTTTTTCATGAGCGATCGTTTTGCTTGATAAGACCCTTATTCATCGTCTGGAATCGTTTAAAGCCCTTTGAACAGTTTGCGTTAAAACTGTCTTTTGGACCTTGAACCGTTTTGGTTCCCAGTAAAGTACATTATATGGAGAGAAATCCTGGAATGTTTTCATCAAAAACCTTAATTTCTTTTCAACTGAAGAAAGAATGACATGGACATCTTGGATGACATGGGGTGAGTAAATAATCAGCAAAAGTTTTTTAAAGTGAACTACTCCTTTAATAGTGAGAACTGGACTCTAATCTAAAGTGTGACCAATATCTCTTACTGTAACTGAATCTGTCCTGACACCTAATATGATCCCACTGACCTGATATGAACTGTGACCCCCGCAGCTGAAGACACGAGTGGGCACAGAGCTGCTGATTCAGTCTGAGATCGACAGTGTTATTAATGACTGGTTCAGAGCGCTTTCTGAAACCATCAACACACATGTGAGTGAAATACCCACACAACACAGAGCAAAAATATGAAATAAACTATTCAAAGTCACATTGTAACAATGATGCATGTGTTGTAGGCGTGGGAGTCTGATGAAGCCATTGAAGAGGACATGCCCGAGTCTCCTGGAACTGAGAAACACGACAAAGAGAAGACCCCAGAGACTCAAAGAAAAACAGAGGTGCAGAGGACATACATTTGTCAAATAAATCATAACTACATATAGGGTTTGTGTTGAGTCCTGTGTGTGTTTGTCCAGTAGTGAAGAACCCCAGCATGGAGTCGTCTGAACAGAAGAAGACCAGAGTGAAGCTGAAGAAGTTTCTCACACGGAGACCAACCTTACAGGCTGTCAGGGACAAGGGCTACATAAAAGGTAACATACCCTGCTTTAAAGCAGCTAACAAGACGTTTTTTAGCATGTGTGAATGAATGCATGAAGAGGAAGTGGTTATTTTAGAAGACACATCTGGTAACCCTCCTGTCTTTTCTCAGATCAAGTGTTTGGCTGCAGTTTGACTGCCTTGTGTCAGAGAGAAGGCACTTCTGTGCCTAATTTTGTCAAGATGTGCATTGAGCATGTGGAGAATACAGGTACTTATTTGTGTGTTTCATTGATTGTGATTGATTAATAATACATTCTTTGAGTTGTCATTTTCAGACTTCCTGTCTCATTTCTCTGTATGTCTTTCTCAGGCTTAAATGTTGATGGCTTGTACAGAGTCAGTGGGAATCTGGCCGTCATACAGAAATTGCGCTTTGCTGTCAATCATGGTAGGGAATTGTTTTGTTTGTTTGTTGTCAAATGATACAATCTTGCAAACCAGGTCTCACAAATCATTGTTATTGTTAGCTAAAACTAAAATAAAATGTTTATTAAAGAAATATTTCCAGCCTTTTGAAATGAATCTGAAATGAAATATAAATATTAGATCATTTGAAATTTTGCCTTAGCATCTAACTAAAATAAAACAAGTACTAAAATTACTGAACTGAAATAAAATAAATGTAAAAGGACAGAAATAATAATAATAAAAAATGGCAAAAGCTTTAAACTAAATTACTAAAACTAAAATTAAAATGAAGACTCAAAATAACTAAATTAAAGCTCATTTAAAATAATAAATTCTGATAGCATATAAATTATACTAGAACAAATGGTTCCTACACTGAAAGCTAACAACAAATGGTCCCACTTTATATTAAGTGGCTTTAAGTACTATGTACTTGTATCGAAAAATAAGTGCAACGTATTATTGTGTTCAGGTTGTATTGTAAAACACTTTTGCTGCTATTGAGGTGTGATACGGGTAAGGTTAGGGACAGGTGTGGTATGGCTCGGTTTAAGGGTAGGTTAAGGTGTGAGGGAAGGGTCAACTGTGTAATTACAAATGTAAAAACATGTATGTACACAATTAGTCCATTGTATCAAATTATTAATTTCAATTTAAGTACATAGTACTTAAAGCCACTTAATATAAAGTGGGACCCAACAAACATTCAGACAGAAATCGACTCATACCGGTACTTTATCCAGTTTCTATTTGTTATAAATATTGTGTTTGTGTCTGCAGATGAAAAGGTGAATCTGGAAGACAGTAAATGGGAGGATATCCACGTGACCACAGGTGCTCTGAAGATGTTTTTCCGGGAGCTTCCAGAGCCTCTGTTCACCTACACATCCTTTAATGACTTTGTCGAAGCCATTAGTGAGTTCTTTCATTTCTCTGTTCGGGAGAAAATATTGTATTTAAGACAAGTACTTGTTTGATTGATTCACAAACTGTTGTATCTAGGTTTCATATGAGCTGGAAAAGCTCAGAAATTTTAATTTAGTTTTTGTCTTTGTTTTGGTTTTCCTTGAACTTTTATAACTTTACAAGAGATCTGAAATCCTGGGATTAAACTCAAATTTTAACCTAAATAGATGAAGATGAAATATATTTTTGCTTCTATTCAAGTACGATACTGTTCTAAAGTTTGGGGTTGGGAAGTGTTTTATGTTCACCAACGCTGCATTGATCTCAAAAACAGTGAAAAATTGTAATAAATATTACACTGTGAAATATTCTAGTTTAAAATCACTTTTTAAAATATATTTAAAAATGTAATTTATTCCTTTTGATGGCAAAGCTGAGTTGTCAGCATCATTACTCTAGTCCAGGGGTTCTCAACTCCAGTCCTTCGTGACCCACTGCTCTGCATATTGTGTATGTCTCCCTTGATTAACACACCTGATTCAGATCCTCAGCTCGTTAGGATAGACTCTAGTCACTAGAGTCTATCCTAACCAGCTGAGGATCTGAATCAGGTGTGTTAAATAAGGGAGACATACACATATGCAGAGCAGTGGGTCACGAGGACTGGAGTTGAACCACTGCTCTAGTCTTCAGTGTCACATGATCATTCAGAAATCATTCTAATATACTAAATTGCTGCTCAAGAAACATTTCTTATTATTATCAATGTTGAAAACAGTTGCTGCGTAATGTTTTTGTGGAAACCCTGATACTTTTGGTCGATTTAATTCGTCCTTGCTAAACAAAAGTATAATTTTCTTTAAAAAATTAAATAAATAAAAATATATATATATATATATGTATATATATATATATATATATATGTATATATATATATATATATTAGGGCTGTGCAAAAGTTAATTGCGATTAATTCGCATCCAAAATAAAAGTCTGTGTTTACATAATATATTTTGTGTGTGCTGTATATAATTATGTTGTATATATAAATACCTATGCATGCATGTATATATTTAAGAATTATTTGCGCTTAAATTCTGTATATATATATATATATATATATATATATATATATATATATATATATATATACATAATCTATATTATATAAATATAAATATTTTATATATGAATAACACATTTTCTTAAATATATACATGCATGTGTGTGTATTTATATATATATATTAAATAATTATATACAGCACACACAAATATATTATGTAAACACAGACTTTTATTTTGGATGCGATTTTGCGAATTTTTGCACAGCTCTATATATATATATACATACACTATATATATATATATATATATATATATATATATATATATATATATATATATATATATATATATAATACTATGGTATGGAAGTATATATCTTACTGATCCCAAACCAGACGACTAATAAATCATTAACCACAAGAGGGAGCAGTTTGACTTGGGATATTTTTTATAATGTTCTCAGATCATCTGATTCTCAACAGCATCCTAATCCTGTTTTCTTTTTCTTCCTTTTTTTCATTTTGCTTGCTTTTCAGAAAACTCAGATTACAAGCAGCGAGTCCAATCCATAAAAGACTTGATCAAACAGTTGCCAAAACCCAATCAGGAAACAATGAAAGCATTATTTGAACACCTAAAAAGGTAAGGAGCTGCTCCTGACATTGTTTTTACTGGAACTTTTGTGTATTATACACTGGGCCATTTATTGCAAGGATTGATTTGTCATTTTGAGTTAATAAGCCTTCCTTTCCAAGTAAGCCATCATTATTCATTATTGATTTGGGGCTATGCTGGTGTGTGTGTGATTGTTGGAGGTGAGGAGGGTGTGGTCGGTGCTCTGCACAGCAGGCCTATATTGCAGTTATCTCACTGTATCCATTACTGGGACAGACCTGGAAACTAGCCAGCTACATCATTATGAGAGAGAGAGAGAGAGAGAGAGACATGTGGAACAGGAGAGTGGGACAGGAAGAGACTGGAGGGAGGGTCTACACCACATCCTACTGATGCATGGCCATTGGCAGTGGGGTGTGTGTGTGTGTATGCACGAGCCGCAGAGAGAGCAGAAGACAGTGACAGAGAGAGAACATGAAGGCTGTATGGAGGAAAGCGTGAGGTGCTGTGGTTAATCCTGGTCTGCGATTGTGATGCAGCAGGAATGTAATTCAATTAGTTAACAGCCTGTGTAAACAGCTCTTGACTGTGACATCAACCTTGGGAGCTTCACAGGAAACGGCAGATGTGGAGAACGCAACTGTTATGTTGCTGATGCTCTTTTAGTATCCGTCATCTAGTGTTGAGTGAAGTGTTTAGCGTGAAGTGATGTCCTCTTTCTGCCATAGATCTGCCTATGAAGGATAGATAGGAACAGACTGATTGATATTTAAATTGTTTTCTTACTTTGTTTACTAGGAATGCACTGATATCACAATTATGGCTGATAATAAATGGATATACTATTTTGCCTAAAAAATAAAATGCTAAATACTAAAATCAACCACTTTAAAGTGAATTTAAATGAAAAATGGTTTATTTTGAGATTTGATAAAGATGACATTTAACGGTTTTATGAAATTGGTATGTTTTTAAAGATTCAGTTTTAGGGACTGGCAAATATAACCCAAATGTAAAAATATAGGATATGAGCATGCACAAGTAAATATATAATATTGACGAATAGATAAAAAAAATAAAAAATCAATAACAACTGCCTGAATATCTGATTAATTCATTATTTATATCTGCAATAAATTTAAAAAAAAAGTATATTATTGAATTACTGTTCAAAAGTTGGTACGATATGTTGTTTTAGAAAGAAAATCTCTTAAGTTCAGTAAGGCTATATTTATTTTATCAAAAATGAAGTAAAAAAAAACTGTGTTGTAAAATAGCCTTAAAATTAAAAATATCTGTTTTCTGAATTTATATATACACATATATATATATATACACACATATATATATATATATATATATATATATATATATATATATATATATATATATATATATATATATATAATATATAATATATATATATATATATATATATATATATATATATATATATATATATATATATAGTGTTATTTATTCCTGTGATAGCAAATTTTCTGCAGTCATTACTGCAGCCTTCAGTGTCCTGTACTTAGTATTTTTCCAGAATACTTTAATGAATACAACATCTTCTATAGAAATAAACACTTTTGTAACATGCTTAAAATGTCTTTACAGTCACCTTTGCTCAATTTGATGCATCATTGCTGAATAAAAGTTTTAATATATTCTCTTCAAAAAATAAATAAATAAATAAATAAATAAATAGACCAGTAGTGTACTGGTCTTTTCAGGCACCATGTCTGTGCTTCAATTCAAACTTTATTGTCATATGCACAGGAAACAGTCGTCACACAGTACAATAAAATTCTTATTCTGCGAATCCTACCAGCAACATCAGACATCAATTAAACACATCTAAATAACAAGTGACTAGACATCAGAGAGACATAATAAAGTGCAAACAAATAAAGTATGCAAAGGTAAGGCAATCCAGTCTTTAATCCATTACTAAAACTGCTCTTTTATCTTTCTTGTCCATTTAGATTTATCAAGGCACTTTTTATAACTATAAATTGTTAACTCCACCTCTGTTATCACATCCATTTCAAACCTTAAAATAACCATGAGCTATAAAGCTGCTTCCTCAGTGGCAGGTGAAGAGTCGCATGAATCTTTAATCACTTTCTTTGGGGAGTTGTCTCGTTTGGTCTAGTGAGGTCAGTTCTTTTCTACTGTATATTTCAAGTTTCAACTTTAATTTTGCTCTCTGCTTTGTGAAAGACAGCAAAGTGTCCCTCGCTCCCTCTAGATTGCCATAATCTCTTGTAAATCTAAAATGGCAACACTACTGTATATTTAGACGTGTCTGATGTGAAGGTGATAGTTCACCCCAAAATGAAAGTTTACTCACTCTCAATTTCTTCCAAACCTGTACATTATGAGTTTCTTTCTTCCGTCTAACACAAAAGAAGATATTTTGAAGAATGTTGTTATCCAGACAGTTGACGGCACTCAGTGACTTACATACTAGGAAAAAAATACTATGGAAGTCAAAGTCACCTCTCTGGTTGCTTACATTTTTCAGAGTATCTTTATTTGTGTTTAACAGAGGAAAGAAACCATTGGTGACAATTTCATTTTTTGGTGAACTGTCCCTTTAAGGCAAATTCAGAAGATGTTTTTTGTTGGGACATCACCTTCACACCTTTAGCATACTTACTTCAGGCTTCTTTAAATCAACTCAAAGTTAAAATAAAGTGGAAATAAACAAAGAAAACTCCATTTTCTCTGTACATATAGAGTGAATCATTTTCCCCATGTTGTTGTATGATGTGCCTTACTGTGTAATTCTGAATGTAATTTGAGACCGGCGTCTAAGTCTCAATCGTAATTGCTATATCAAACACGCACAATGACATTTGCCTTTGCTCCATTTGCATTTAAATGGCTCTCAGTCTACTGTAATTCAAAATGGAGGACGGAGGCATAGCGCTCCAGAAAAAATACGGTCTGACATTTTGCTGTTGCAGGGAAAAGGCATTTGTATTTATGTAATTTAAGCACAATAACCAAACTTTTTTTTTTTTAAAGTGAAATCGATGGCAAAACAAGAATGCATTTACCTGCTTCAAATTCACCTTTCATGATTTGTTTGTCCGACAAATAGAAGCTCTTCAGTGGCATAATATGAAGCTTTTCTGTTGACGATTGTTACATTTTTAGCCAATTTGAAGGGAAGACTCTCAGACTCTCTCTGTGTTTTTCAGAGTGATAGATCACGGCGAGGTGAACAGGATGACGACCCAGAGCGTGGCGAATTCGGGTTCTGCCCAACCCTGCTGAGGCCGGAGATTGAGACGGGCAATATGGCGGTTCACATGGTCTATCAAAACCAGATTGTAGAACTCATCCTTCTGGAGTATGAGAACATTTTTGGGAGGTAGAACATCTCTGAGTGACACCACCTGAGAATCAATCCAGAAAACACAATGCCAGAAGTTTAATATCTCATATCCATCGCACAAACACGCACCACTGCTGTGGACCAAGCCTAAAAGTGTATATAAACAAACATGAGTGGATTTACTGAGACTTATGACTGGATATAAGCAAAGAAAATGAATACAGGAAGGTTATTTATGCACTTAATGTTTTGTTTTTTTAATTTTGAGGATTTACAAAACTTTCTCTTTTTTCCATTTGGATCGTCATTCCTTGGCTTAGAATAAGCTGGATGAACTTTTTTGGATGGACAGTTATGGACGGTCATTAGTTTTCTTTATGCACTCTTTTTTGGGGGGAAATTTGAATATTTTCCAAAGTTGGGAACTGGAATGGACTTTATATTAGCCAGTATTGACGCCTAGAATGAAAACTGACTAAGCAGACACTTTCAAGAGGGTTTTTTTTTGCTGTGAAATGTTTAAAAGTAAAACTGATTTTGGGGGTCGTGTGTCTGACTTGTATCTGGGCTATCTTTGACTCAGAGTTTTTGTTTTCTTCATTTTTTTCCTGTGGAATAAGCTGAAAGTGCACTGTATTAGGAGACAGTATTATTTGACAATGACTACTGACCGAGGTCGATGGTTAAAAGTGGACAATGATTCATAATCAGTATTAGGGCAGGAATCCTGTTTGAAATGAGAAAGGCTCTGAGAAAAAACATTTCCCAGAGTGTTTTCTCTATATCCACCCATGTTTGCCCTCCATCTGCACTTGCGTAAAGTTTACCGGAAAGGCCGTGTGCCTCTTGCTTCATGGACGTCACGCTACTGGATAACAGACATGCTCATCACACTTGTGTCTTTTGTGTTATCCAACAGAGAAACTCCTTTTTAATTCAATGGTCCTCCCTTTAATGAAATATCAGGACTTTCACATGCTTGAGGTCAAACCTGTGTTGTTTCGTTGGAATAAATGGACTGTTGTGGCGAATTGTGTAACAGTATGCTGGAGAAAAAGGTTGTTTTCCAGTTGTGAACCTGATATATGTTGTGTAGTTCAAAAGCAAGACCTCTCAAAAACAGTCAGGGAGCTCGTCTCTCGCCCTCGTATCTCTCGGGCTTACTGGAAAAAGAAAGGTGAGATGCTTATTGGCATTTAGGCCTTACACAGTTTCAAATCAATAGCGAAAAATATTCATCTCCGGTTTCCTGCTCTGCCCCTGGATGGAAAGCTGCTTGATAACAAATTGACAGGATGGTACTGGAAATAGTACTGCAGTTAGTGTTAACTGAAGGTACGCATGGCAAACGCCGCCTTTGTCTTGTTTTTAAACAAATTCAGAAAGTATATGTACATACTACTTCAACTTGAACCCTGTTGTACAAACAAAGAAAAAATACCAATAATAGTTTAAGCGTAATGGCTTGAAGTTGTGTGTCAATAACAAGTGAAAAGATCTAATATTGTTGATGTATGGAAAAAAAGAAATGAGTGATGGGTAGGGCGAGGGAGGGGTGATGTCATCTACGCATTGTGAACTGCACATTTTGAATGTAATTTTCAGACTAACTGCTATTTCTGAAATTTATGTCTAATCCTAATTAAAAAGACAAAAACTCATGGATGATATTAAAGTGATAATGCCTGAGTTATTAGTCTAGTGTTTATTTTCATTGTTCACGTGTCATTTATCTCGAATATTGCAGAAACTGATAATATGAAATGACGCAGGGAACTATCAACCATTTCCTTCCTTTTAATACAGAGATTTCTAATACAAAAATGAATCCTGTTTATTTGAGCAGAGCAGATTGTGCAAACCTTTCTTCAAACAAATTACGCCAGTGTTTTACTGAAGCAACTGATTTAAATCACACTTTAGCAAAATAATCTCATTAAAGCTTAAATTTAAGCTTTTTAGAATGGGGGTTAAAATGCACTAATCAAACTTAAATGGTTGTAATTCAAGTATGCTTTAGAATATATATTTAATATATTTTGGTCTTGTTTTTAAGAAAACACTCAACAAGTGATATCACTTCAAAAAATTGAAAGTATGAAAAAGTTATGGAAGTTTAAATTTACAGTAAATCAAATATACTGTACTATATATTTTTTTTATTTGATATAAAATATATATTTTACAAAATTTTTTACTCATATTTTAATATTTATATATTTTTTACCAAGTTATGTTCCAAATTTGAAGTTGATATCACAAAAATTTAAATTCCCATGAGATTTTCTTATTTAGGCGTAGTACCAAAAATA
Organism: Hybognathus amarus; assembly: GCA_030378365.1. NCBI lineage: Eukaryota > Metazoa > Chordata > Actinopteri > Cypriniformes > Leuciscidae > Hybognathus > Hybognathus amarus. Next base: position 162,535 of record JAQIUQ010007298.1, on the reverse strand, counting down.
GCCACCGGGTACCATTGAATTCCATTGAATTTAGTTGTATACATTCTGCCTTAACAAATTAATAAATGTCTGTCCAAATATCAATTCTGTCACAACATTTGGAACTTTGAGACACAGACCTTTCGGAAATGTGTTTTGTCAAGATTAGAAAAGGTTTTGATCATAAATTATGAAATATAATGATGCCCAAAAGGGGCGGAGCCTGATAAAATCATTTAGAGTACCTTTTCTATGGTAAGCAATGCTAAATTGCTTTCACAGGATTCTGAGTTTGTAAGCTTTCAAATGATACCTAATTTATGATAACTACTAAGATATGTGATATAATAAAAAAGGCGATAAAAAAGATATTACATTTTAGAGGATAATATATTATAATTCTTTTAGAGGATAATATTATATTATAATTTTTATTGAAAAATACTAGATTAAATGTTTTATTATGAACTTTCAGCATTAAAACTCAAAGTTTCGATTATTAAAAGTGTGTGCATCAACGTATACGGGCAGGTGACAAGTTAAACTGAATTTTTTTTTGTTTCAACTTAAGTTATTTGTGCTGCTTTAAAAATTTTATTTAGACAACTATTTAGACTATTTAGACAACTTGAAATGTGAAATTGTACTAAATGACAACTTGTTTTTTTGAGTTGATTACACTTAAACTTTAAAGCAGAGAAAAAAACCTTTAATATAATACTTTTTTTTTTTTACAGTGTGGCTATATATAACTCACTTTGTTTTCTAGACAGGACCACCTTTAATTACTGAAAGAGTGGCATGGAAAATGACAGAATCGAGACTGGGTGGTGATCAAATCGAACACCTGCTAAAAACCATGAGCTATGCGACTTGAAAGAGCAAGACTTTCCAAATGAGAAAACAATTAGCTCATATCCATAATTCATAGCTCTGACCACACTCTGCAGCAGCCAGGGCCCTAAGAGGTGTCTGAATTGCACACCATATGCTGCTGCGTGTCTGTGGGGCAGAGGTGCCAGGAAAACCCCTGGTCTTGTGTGTCCGTGGAGGCCAAAGTGTGGTGAGGAAATATGAGAAAGCCATTATGACCCATAAAACATTCATGACTTTAACTCTTCTTTTTTTCCCTCTACATGTCTATCATTTTCTATGTTGCTGCATCTTGCCACCTGATCAGAATGAATGACAGACTTTGACAAAGAATATGTTTGTGTTCCTAAAGCATGTATATGACTGAAGACTTTCATAAGCGATAATCGAGTCTTCTCTGAATTCGCTTCTACTGGGATTCATTTTCATATCTTTGTTTTGGAGCCCCAACTAAGCTGAGTAATTGTGTTCATTAAAACTTCATGCATTTGCTGCTTTGTGCAACTGCTCTGATAAGAAATAAAAATCCGCTGTTGTTAGAGCCGGCTGAATGAGCCTATCAGATCAAGAAAAAAGGCACATTTCTAAAATCCAATCACATTCATCTTTGACAGCAACACAACTTATATTGGGAGGGCAGATGAAAACATTTTATTTGACATGGTAACTACTATTATAGGGCCATATATAAATGTAAACTCTATTTATAGGCTGTAAATCTTGATGCATGGAGCCTGAATGACATTTATAGGAATGTCCTAGTAGCTGATAAGCATCTGTCTGCTGTATGACTTTAATGTATTAGAATGTGGTATTGTTCAAGATGTCTCTTGTGCGAAATTGACCATTAATTCAATTTTTGCACAGAGATGTAACCCATGCAGAATACAGAACAAACATGATGCATATCCATTTCATCTCCTTAATTGTCTTTTATAAGGCAATTGTGTAAATATTGGTGGTACTTTTAGGTAAAGTTGAAGCTTATTCCTCACTTAAAGCACTCCTGAGGCTATTGAGCTTAAATGCTCCATTTAGCAAGTCTTTCCAAATACCATCTCAAGTATCCTTAAGAAAACACAAATGCACACGGACATTGGCTAAGTAATCATAGCAGTGCTTCAAATGTTATCTGCCCATGCTTTGGTATTAATGAAGTTCGCATGGTTGGACTTGATGGTTTTCCATTGGGAAATTCAATGCATTTTAAATAGACGCCTGCTTGCGGGATTTACATAAGGTAATTGCACAAAGCTGGAACTACTACGCCTGTGATAGAGCCATTCCCCCTCCATGTGCACTAATACAATCAACTCCATTAAGTAGGCCGTAAATATAGAGCTGCTGTATCATACGAGCCTGACAGATAATGGACCCATCTGCATGTCCATTTACTCATTCTGGGTGAAGCCTGATTGGTTTATCCGTACTCTATCATCTGACCCAGCATTAAGAGCTTGTAAATCCTGCAGAAGAGAACACCTGAAGAACCCTGGCCAGAGTTTTATAGAGTGGCTTCAGCATGAGAGGGTGTGCCAATACGCTGGTCATTTATAAGAAATGGGTGCCTTTTCCAGAGTGCCAGATATGTTGCTCCTTTTTAATTTGGGAAGATGTCAAAGTTTCTATTAGTCAAATAATATTAAAGTTTTCACATATGCACTGACTGTACCATTCCAAGATATATGTTTACTTTGAGATATGTAGGCCTAAGAAAGGTAAAAGCGCTGACGATTAAACTTGAAATTACAAAGGTTTGAAAATGATATGGTGCGAAATGTAAATGGAAAACTTTTTTTGTTGCATCTTTTGCGTACAGATGAATAGGACAGTAGTTGGCAATTGTCACTTGGCAACACTTGGCATCTCTAGAACTGAATATGCGTGCACATCACCGTTTTCGCAAATTCGTGCTTTTGCAAGTTCTTACTGTATCATTTTCAAAAACTTGCACTTTGAAACCCGTTTTCAAAAGTTTTCTATTTCGGGCCTCTAAAGCGCTGTTGTCGTTTATGAATGGCCAAAAGCATCAAAAGTTTTCTGATTTTAGTTAAAAACGGTGCCGTGTACATGTTTTTTGCAAATTTCCATATTTCAGTTATCAATTGTTTTCTAAACAAACTAAATATTTTAAAACTAAATTAATTAAAATAAAAAATGAAGCTATAGATAGATAGATGATAGATAGATAGAGATAGATAGATAGATAGATAGATAGATAGATAGATAGATAGATAGATAGATAGATAGATAGATAGATAGATAGATAGATAGATAGATAGATAGATAGATAGATAGATAGATAGATAGATAGCTTCATTTTTACATTTTTAATATTTAGTTTGTTTAGTAAACAATTGATAACTGAAATATGGATATTTGAAGAAATTTCAGTATTAATTTTTCCAAGAGGCTGTGTACACATGATACCCATTTTGTAAAATATCCCATGCTATGCATGCATGCCAGCTTTAAATAGGACAAAGAATTCTTACACAAAGAAAAGTGTAGACAGAAGTGGGATTCTAAAGTTAAATAAGAAGCAAAGAGCACTACAGCTTTAAAATTCCACATACATCAGCTTAAACATGGTGGGTACAGTCTGAACCCCTTTAAGCCATGCATCTTGTGAATAAGACTGACAGTAATTTAGAAGCAATGCCTCTCTTCACTAGTCTCCAGTGATTCGGTTCTCTCCCCCTTTAAATTAGTTTGTCTCCAACTGCTGATTTAGCCTCGGTGTCCTTGCAGGAAGCCGTGTGGTGGGTCTCTTTTACAGGCTGATTAATCCTGTTCAGGCCCGTGGAGTGGTGTTAGACCCCGTCAGCAGCTTATTAGCATGTGTGCATGCTAGCAGAGCCCCTGCTTCTCCTAAGGCTTAATAATATGTGTTTCTTCAACTAACATCCTTATTAGTGCTACTAAGTGACGATCAGACTTATAAATAGTGCTGTGTGCCTTTTTAATTAAGGCCTATGAAATCATGGGCTTGATGCGCGAGCGCGTGCGTGATAAATGATGGGTGTTCGCGCTGGTGTTATGACTGCTGCTCCCGTCAGTTTAGCTCACACACTTACCCTAACAAGAACACACACTCACACACAATCTCTTCACACCTACACTTGATGATTTATGATCTGAGGTGCCGGCAGCCCTCTTTACAGTGCAGTTTTGCTGAGAAGATAGCAGCTCTGGAGGTACAGAACAGGCGTGTAATGTTAAACATCAATTAGGCTGATGTGTACTCATACATGCAGCTTTTTCCCTTTGAAATGTGTATCCTTAATCAGGGCCGTAACCACCATTGACATTGAATATGGCGTGACTGTTTTTATTAATATTTCTCCAGTCTTTCATAGCTGTCTGAAACGCATACAATCATTTAAAGGGATAGTTCAACCCAAAATTAAAATTGTATGTAGGCTATCATTACCTACTCACCCTCAATTTGTTCCAAACCTGTAAGAGTTTATTTATTCTATTGGACACAAAATAAGATATTTAAGAAAATATTGGTGTAATACCCTCATGTCACGATTCGATACATATCACGATACTGAACTCACAATATCGATATTATTGCCAAACTTCAAGTCATATGGTAAAAGGTTAACAAAAAATGTACTGTTGATTAAAATGCTAAATTTGAAATTACATTGTGTGTTTAAATGAATAGACTTGGATTTGGTGCGTGTAACCCAAGGACAATGGTGACACCAGAATAACAATATTCATAATTCAGAATCATTTTAGACGAATATGCTTGCACGCTTTCACTGACTAGATATATTTAAAATAATGTCGGACACGTCTTTACTTGTAAAATCAGTAATTTAGCATTATCAGGAGACCCACATTGCATTATTATACATTATAATCAACATTATATATAGCTATAGTAGTTTAAAACTCTGAAAACTATTTTGGGGGGACTATCCACGATACATAGTGTCACTATCCACGATACATATTGTCACTATCCACATATACGTATTGTTACATTTTTGTATTGCGAGATATTGTGGCACGATATATTGTTACACCCTATTGGTAACCAGACAGTTGACGGCACCCATCCATACTATTAACTAAAATATAGCCAGATGCCCATGTGACCTTTGCCACTGGCAGAACTAAGCCCGTCTTTCATAGCTGTCTGAAACGCATACCATCATTTAAAGGGATAGTTCAACCCAAAATTAAAATTGCACAGAAAGATGAGGCCCGGATATATGCGGTCTGGGCTGTTGGGTTTCCGACATCTTCAAAAGATCTTTATTTGTGTTTAACAGAAAGAAGCTCATACAGATTTGGAACAAAATGAGGGTGATTAAACTATCCCTTTAATCAACATTCTTGTGATCACAATTACTATTTTCATTTTTTTTTCTCCTATTATTGCTCATTTGTAAGGACTTTTCACATGCAGCCTGCAACATTTTGTTAAAGTTTGAATTCAATAAAAACAAATTCCGTGGAACACAACAACTGGGAATAATTTGTAGACTAATAATAAAAGCGAATGTGAACTGGGGTTGTCAATTTCTGGTAATCGATGTAATGTTGTAACATGAACACTAGGGTGTAATGAAGATCATGTTTTAAGCCTTTCCACAGTCTTAATTCTTGCTGTCAGCTTATTTCTTTTTATTGCACATTATCCTTCTCCCAGAATCCACCTACACAGTCTCTCCCTGTTCCCTCCTTCTCTGCTCTCTCTCCAAAGCAGAGCTGGCAAGGGTCTGACAATGCAAAGTAAGTCCAGTTCTGATGTTCCTTATAGCTCTCTGTCTCCTCTCCTGCTCTCAAGTATACTCTCGCAATTCGGTTATGTTTAGAGGAGCTCTGGTGATTCATGCAGTTCAAGATATTCAGCGTGCCCTATTTCTCCTCTCTCCTCTCCCTCCGTCTCGTCTAATGAAGTTAGAGTGTATATGCAGCGGAGAGAAGTAGATTAGAGCTGAGGTGATGAGGCAGAAGGGGAACCTCAGTCCTCCTGTACTCAGACCCGAGGAGGGGCTGCTGGGGTTCGGCCGGGATGAATTCCCTCTGCTCCTGAGGTGATCTAATTGATTTTTGTACCCTGAGCCATCTGGCGTAGGTGTGTGTATGTGTGTGTGTGTGTGTGTGTGGCGGGGGGAGAGCAAGACAACAGATCACCTCTTGAATTTGGTTTTAGGCTCATATTTGCCATTTAAAAGCATGCTACTCTTTCTGTGGGGGATTGTAATTAAATCACTATGTGCTAGCTAGAGCATGCTTTTGACATCATCACCAAAGGTCACATGTGCGACCTATAGGACAGACGACATCATCGGTCTCTTCATTTCACCTGAGAAATGTTCACCTAACACAATAACCAGGGTGTTTCATGCTGTTTTTTTTATTATTTCAAAATAACTTGTCTGACAAATAAAGATGTCTGAGATATAAAAAGTTGAGTTGAAACTATAGTGAAATCTAGTTTTAAATGAACGTGAACAAGTATTTATACTGTTTTCATAGATTTTGAAACAATTTTCCACAAACATTTTTATGGTTTATTTTTAAATAGTTTTTTTCTATTATAAATGAATAATTTGACCTGAACAAAATGTGCCTTTCATAAATAATGGATTTTTTTTTACCTTAATTGTGTGAAGTCTGTGGACAAAATGTGTTCAAATATTTGGTCCCACTTTATATTAAGTGGCTTTAAGTACTATGTACTTACATCGAAAATAAGTACAATGTATTAATATGGTCCTGTTGTATTGTAAAACACTTTTGCTGCTATTGAGGTATGATACGGGTAAGGTTAGGGACAACAGGTGTGGTGGTAGGGGTCGGTTTAAGGGTAGGTTAAGGTGTAAGGGAAGGGTCAACTGTGTAATTACAAATGTAATTACATAAATTAATTACAGCTGTAATTACATGCTGGTATTTTTAAAATATAAGTACAATGTAAAAACATGTATGTACACAATAAGTCCATTGTATCTAATTATTAATTTCAATGTAAGTACATAGTACTTAAAGCCACTTAATATAAAGTGGGACCAAATATTTTAATGTCTTTCTGTGAATGAAATAATAATAAAAGATTATTATGTTACTTTTAGCTTTTTAACTTTTTGAAACATTTTCGCCTTTTTAATGAGCTTAATTCTTTTTCTTGTTTTAGGGATCTTGTTTTAAGTGTGTGCACATTTAGACATCTTAGTTTTTGTTTTGTTTTTAGAAATTTAAAATAAGAAAATAAAAATTGTTATTTGATGATGTTCAATGTGGATCATGTCGCTTCTATAAATGAATCAGCGTAAACCTCCAATTTATGTGCTCATGTTACAGCAGTGATGCAGTTGGTCTTACAGTCTCCGAGGGAAGATGCTATTACGTATATATCAGCAACATTAATAACAGTTCGTTTTTCTTTTGTTATTTGTGTCTGTGTAAAAGACACAAATGCGTGTGTTGCATGTTTGTTAGCACATGTGCAGTGTTAATATCCAGCCCTGTGTGGCACAGTCTCACTGCAATATTCTCAGCTGAATCAGAATCGATAGAGAGATTTTGGTTAGGTCATATACCGTCGTTTGTACTATTTAAATAAACAGAAATGCACTTTCCACATGCAGCAAATGCCTAAAATGAAAATCAGGTGCACTGTTGCACAGGTGCAAATGATTAGAAGCTCATTAGAGAGTAAATGGAGGGGCACTGCCTTGTATAAACATCAGAAAGTTGTGGTCAGGTTTGGTCTTAGCAGCTGAGGAGTGTGGCGACATCACACCGTGATCAAAAGAGTTCATGGAGGCACTCAGAAAGGAACGCCACTGATGATTGTGAGTTTGAGCGCCGTTTTGAAATGATTGTCAAACAATTCTTTGTTAGACTTTCCACTGTGAAAAAAAAAAAAAATCAGCTGAATATTTATCCCGCCTAGGTGGTCCAGCCATACTGCACTGAAGTCACTTAGGACAATTCCAAGGGCCCTGACTGACAGGGGGCCATCAAATAGGTAAAAACTTTTTGAAAAAAAAAAAAAAAAAAGTATACATATATATATATATATATATATATATATATCATCATTGAGTATATTTCAATTAATAATAAATTGAACGATGTCTTTGATTTGACTTGTTTTGGCAATAAAAGTTAAATATCCCCATTGACCAAAAAGTAAATATCCATATTGACCGACCACCCCCATGTATCCGCATGAAATGGTTTGGTCCTGCCTAAGCGCGCGCATCGTTGACGGTGTTTTAGCAGACAGTCAATCGATGCACGGTGAAAGCGCAGGTGCGCTAGAAATACAGAGACCATAATGTCGAATAGTAAAATAAAATCTGGTTTCCAGAAAAGGAAAGAAAGGAAGAGAGAGAGGAAAGACTAAATAAAGGCTGTCGTTCTGTAGCCCAGTTTTTCACAAAGAAAGGTGAGTAGCCTTTAGTCTGTGAGTGGTAAACCTGTTGTCTATAGCATTAGTGACATAAGTTAGCTAACTTAGCTGCAGTCTAGTGTTAGCCTACTATTCATCAACATTTAATAAGTGCAGGGAAACGTTTAGCAGTATATTCATATTGAATCATCCATCCTTTTTAGCAGATTTAGCAACAACAACAGATGAGTCAGCAGCACCCCAGTCTCCCCATACTAACTGCACCTGTCCCTGTCCCAGTGAAGAAGGTGAGCAACATTGTGTTGACTTAGCATCATTCCAGGGAGTATTTGTGGGGTTCTCTGTCTCTCTTGCTTTTTTGTACTGTACCAAAAAATATGACAATCTCCTGTCTGTACTGTAGATACAGTAAGAAACAAGAAGTAGTTTACCTCAACATGCATGTAAGTTACAGACAGTATTAAAATGATCCAGTTTGATCTGTTCGTTTAGACTGAATTTTGGCCGTAAATGACATCTATACAGACTTTATTATTTTCTATCATGAAGGGCAATTTGTTTGAGAAGCTTACACACACACACACACACACACACACACACACACACACACACACACACACACACACACACACACACACACACACACACACACACACACACACACACACACACACACACACACACTTGTATCTAATGTATTTGTGTCAATGTTTAGTGGCATATATATATATATATATATATATATATATATATATATATATATATATATGAGGGGGCCCAATGTGATTTTTTTTTTATCATGGGGCCCAAAATTCCTGGCAGCGCCCCTGCTCACACACGCATAATACCTGTCAAAAGTTGGAAAACAAAAAAATGATTTTGAAAGAACCTCTTTACCAAGGATGCACTTATTTTTTTTAAAAAAAAATACAGTAAAAACAGTAATATTGCAAAACATTATTTCAAAATAAAGGAACTGTTTTATATTTTAGTTAATTTGATAAAATGTCATTTATTCAAAGCTGAATTCTCACCATATAGTCTTCAGTGTCGCATGATCCTTATATTTTATCAATATACTGATTTGGTGCTCGGGTAAATTTTTCTATTACTATCAATGTTGAAAAGGTTTGACAGGTACTATACGTACATGCATGGTCGAAAGTTTTGGGATACTCTTACTTGTTGAATTCAGTTGTTTCAATCACACCCAATAGCACCTTTTTAAACCAAAAGATTTAAACCACCTGTTTAGAGTAACTAAACCCTAAACCAACTTTTTTTTAGTTAATGATCTATAAGAATGGATCTTTATTAATACCAGTCATTGATTCGAGTAACTTTTGTTGACATTTGTATATAAAGAGTTTTATTTCTACAATATATGGTGTAAAAACGTCTTAGTGCTGCCCTCTTCAGGTTAAACGGTGGCTACTGCAGTTGAATTTTTCTATTGGATGTTGGGCACTTCGTGACGTACGCATGTTTCAGCTCACCACGCTCTTGATACGAGCTGCTCTTGGGTATAAAAACCAGCTTGTTTCGTCAAAACCACTGTAGCGAGTCAGGAGTTGGAATTGCGAGTATATTGAAAACGATCAGGATAGAGTGTTTTAGCATCTATTTCGTCCCCTCTTTCTCCGCTGGGGTCTGTCCACTTTTTCAGCATTTTTCAAATATTGCCAATGGGTGGAGTCAGGCTCTGACCAGGGGTTTAGTAGTTACCCTTTAATTTACCAACATTTGTGAAAAAGATGGGTCCTTCTGAAGAGCACAGTGAATTCAAGTGTGGTACTGTGATATGATGACACCTTTGCAATAAGTCAGTTTGTGAAATTTTAACACTGTTAGATATCCCATGGTCAACTGTAAGTGGTATGAGTGGAAAGCAAAAGCGTTTAGGAACAGCAGCTACTCGGCCATGAAACTGAAGACCATGTAATGACCATGTAGAGTGCTGAGACCAACAATCTGTTGATTCCATAACTGAAGAGTTCCAAACTTCCACTGGCATCAGTATCACATATCAGCACAGAAACTATGTCGGGAGCTTCATGGAATGAGTTTTTCATGGTCGAGCAGCTGCATGCAAGCCTCACATCTTTAAGTACACCGCCACTGGACTCTAGAGCAGTGGAAACGTGTTCTGTGGAGTGTCGAATCACGCTTGGGTTTGGTGGATGCCAGGAGAACATTACTTGCCTGACTGCATTGTGCCAAATATCAAGTTTGGTGGAAGATGAATATTGATATGGGTCTGTTTTTGGCTTTTGAGTTTGGGCTTGACCCCTTGCTTCTAGTGAAGGAAAATCCTAATGCTTCAGAATACCAAGACATTTTGGACAATTCCTTTCATCTTTTTGGGAACAGTTCGGGGAAGGCACTTTTCTATCCCGGTGACTGCTAAAAAATGATGGGTTTCAACCCAAATTTGGGTCAAATATGGACGAATCCATATGTTGGGTTAAAAATGCAATTAAAAATTTACAGTTGAAAATGAAAGTTGAAGTTGGGTTAAAATTTGAAATGACATTTTTTTTTAACCCAACATTTGTGTTTGTCCCTATTTTACCAAAATTTGGGTTCAAACAACCCAGCATTGTTTAAAGTGTGTGCTTCAGCGCACAAAGCAAGGCTCATGAAGACATGGTTGGATGAGTTTGGAGTGGAAGAACTTATATAAAAATACGTATAAGATGACCAGTAATTTTGAAGACCGAGATATTACTCATTGGACCAAAAACCTGTTCACAGAATCTCTTAGAATGTACTGTTACTTCACTCTAAACAATGCTGGGTTGTTTGAACCCAAATTTGGGTAAAATATGCACAAACCCAAATGTTGGGTTAAAATGTATTTTCAAATTTTAAACCAACTTCAACTTTCACTTTCAACTGTAATTTTTTTAAATTTAGGTTTATCCATATTTGACCCAAATTTGGGTTGAAACAACCCAGCATTGTTTGAATGTTCATCCTCTACCTGGGTGTTATATTTGACAGCAACTTGGTTTCACAAATACAGCCACCTTCCACCTCAGAAACATCATAGAACAGGTTATCTGTTTCTGATGTAGAAAAGTTAGTTCATGTAATGCATTACTTGGTGGTCCCTGCAGCCTCAATAAACTAACAACAATTAGTCCAAAATGCAACTCCATATTAATATCTATATATTTAGAATGCAATGTCATTACAGTCCCTGTTGGTGTAATAGGCAGGTGTCTCAACTTTTGTCCGGATAGTGTACACACACAAACGCAAACACAAAACGGATCACTTTGTGATATAACCAATTTTAGCATCTGTAGCCTAGTACAAACAGTGCATAAACTACTTGCCAAAGTTTAATTTCTTTTGGCACATTTAACTTCATATTGGATGATGGCCTAAAGATCATCATAAAATAACTTGCCGTCAAGCAGTGTTTATCATCCATTCTGCCGTCAGAGGAAATGCAGAGAAAAGCAAGCTATTTCATTTAGTTTTGCATGATGCGCAATAAAAATGTTGCAGAGCCTTATACATTAAACTTGAACTTCAACTGTGCTTCTTCCACCTATAAAACCGTTGATTAAAACCAAGTGTGCTGAAACAATCCAACTAAAATATTGATGGTGAAATCTCAGTGATTTTGTGAATGCAGCATTAATCCTCATGCCTACGCACAGTGAATAAACATGGTTTTTAAGTAAAGGCTAATGTTTTGAGCACAGATGTGGGCTATTTGTATTTGATTGTGCTATCCACTAAATTTCCCAGGGGATCTTCTGTTCTCGGCTTTCGCTCTTGGCTTGTTCCTGTGCTGTTGTCCATCAGCTTTCAGCTACTGCTGAAACTGTGCGTTTTCAAACTGTTGCCATGGCAAGAGGGGTCATGAGAAATATATTTTGATTTTGAGTGTCCCGTTTGATGGATGTTCAGACGACCACTTGGTTCATAAAGCATTGCAAAAGTAAAGAGTGCTCTTCTACAATTGCATTAAAACTGAAACATCCAGTACCACAGAGCTCAATAATGTTCTGGCTGCTGTTTTAACAAAATTATTTATGGCAGTTTGACACTCACAAACACAGCGAGTCGATTCTCCCTACGGTTGCGGGCTGAGTACGCATCACATCATTTTCAGACTTTAGTCAGATCATAGTTTTATGTTTTGCTGCATTAATAATTCATGCCCTCCATCCAAAATCCCGCATGGCAACCTGATCCCAATCGATGACTTTTGTTGGTGCTATAGAGGATTTTATTCAGTTTCTATCATAAAAATCAACTCATCTTTTGCAATATATGGCTATAACTCTTCTGACCAATGAAGATTTACATCTCTCGTAATGTGAAATATTGTAGAAAAGATGAATGTTGAATTCTTGAAGTATTTTATTGTGAGATGGGGAGTCATTAAAAAACAAAATAAAACAATCAAACAAAAAGCTACCACTAAAAAGGTTAAAACAGGGACATATAAAAGACTTTGTTGCCTCGAATGTAGACAAAGAGAGTTACAAATTGGCACAACCAAAAATAATAATAAAAAACACATTGATGATGTTTTGGCTTCATTAAAAGGGCAGCACAGTTTCATGGTGAAGGACAATCTTTCGATACAACAGCAAAGACTCATGCGTGTATAGCATACAATTCGTTTTCAGACGTTCAGTAGCTTCAAAGTATAGTGGGGTAAGAGACAGTGACATGAAAGTGACGTGTAAAATGTAACAGTTCTGATATACTTTTAGGGGTGTTTTTGTCTTTTTCTTTTTCTTCAAACAATGCATTTTGAAAATTATACTTTTCTGTTTTAAAACACTTTGAAATGCTAGTTTCTCCCCCAGCTTTGTATTTATTTAATCTTCGAAATTATTCTTCATACTAAAATATATTATTGTATTAATACAAACTACAGTATTGTACACTACATTGTGTAATAAATAACCATAAAGAAAATACAAAAATAAGACACATAAATATAAAAGGTCTCTAAAACTAAAAATGTAAAGTTATACTGGTGAGGGATGGGAGGAGTAATACTGCCTTTACTGAAAACAAAACAAAACAAACAAAAAAAATATTACACAATGTTCACCGAAACAAACAACATAAAAAAACTTCAATACAAACAAGACAAAAATTAATACTGACAGGTAAAAAGCTGACCGAGAAAAAAAAAAAAAAAACACACGAAAAACACTAAAAGTGAATTCTTCATTGATCATATCTATTTGTTACCTGAAGAAAAAGTGTTCGTGCTGCTAAAGATAACAAGAGAAACAAGTGCACCAAACGGGAAAATACTTCAAGGCTGAAAAAAGAGATTTTTTTTCTCCTTTTTGCTCGTCGATCGTCTTTCCTGAATTCTTGATGCAACGTAGTCTTTATTCTGGATTGATCAAATAAAAAAGGAAAAAAAGAGGCAGTCTTGTCCTTTAGTCAGGACTAGTGGTTTAGGTGCAGGGGTCCAAAATTTTGCTACTAAGAACGAAGACGGCATGAGCCCCACGTGAGTGTGCTGCTTAGCGGAGGCGTCACAGCAACGGCACAGCACTGTTCAATGGCACTTCCAACATGCATGTTTTTGCATAAGGGTGGATGATGGGTGGGGAAGGGACTTATGGCGATCACCTGAAACATGATGAAGACTACGTCTAAGGTTTTTTGGAATTCATTGAAGCCCTCCCACCATAACCACATCAATCTTTTTTTACATTTAAGGCTCAGTGTCCTTCTTGAAATGAGACGACAGACAAATGACGTGCTAGCGAGCACTAGCGTGGCTTAGGGAATAACGTCTGGAGCGCTAATACTGGAAGGTAGACATTAAACAACACAAGGCCCACATAGGTGTTCCATAGGTAAACTGGGAATATGGTAGTGCACAGGATACTTTTTCCTTCAAAATGCAAGAAAATACTGAGTTTTGTTCATTGGCAATAAAAACGTATAGAAATCGCTCTCTCCCAACTGTACAGCTTTTCAGGGTAAACCGAGAGTGACAAAAATTAGTAATACTGATAAAAGAAATTGACCCAAGGCGTTTTAGTAATAAAACATTATTAGCCAAAACGTGTATAGCTTTCAGTCCGTATATGCGTCATTTTTTCTTTTTTGTTTTTGTTCGTTTTTTCGTTAAACTTTGCATTTATACAAACCATACTCAAACACTGAAAATCGTCTTTATGTGGAAAAAGTAACTATTTCGTATTTATCAGGCACACCTGGGGGTTTATACACAGTAGTGGGTTTAAATGCAGTGTAAGAGCAGTCACGCTCTCCTCCTCTCCTCATTCTCGTCTTAACACAGTTCAGAGAAACATCTGCAAAGAGAAAACGTCTTTTTTGTTCCTTCAAATTAGTAATTTTGTAAAACAACTTCATAAGGAATAAGGGTCTTAAACACAGTTGTGGCTTCTCTTCATTTCACGGCTGTGTTTTCTTCATTTTCACTGTTTTTCTCATTGTCCGCCAGGTTCTCTCTTTCTGTCGTGTCCTTCATGTGTTCAGGGGCTCCTGTGTCCATGGCTTCCTCCGCCGTTCGCTCCTCTTCCCCATTTTCTTCCTCTTCACATTCGTCCTGCATCACTACAACTTTCAGCATCTGTCCGTCATTTTCCTCTTGTTCCGCCTCCTCCATCCTCTCTCCCTCCCCTTCCTGGTCGTCTTCGTCTCCCTCTTCTCCAATCTTGACCACCTGAATCTCATCCTCATCCACTAAGCTCCCAGAGCCTATCTCATCCTCCTCCTCACTCTCATCCTCTCTGGTACTACTCCCCCGCTCGTCCCGAATCCAGGTGGGAAGGGGGTGAGGCCGCCGCACTTCCCGTCCGAGGCTGCTCCTCGCCGTGGTTGTCCTCTTCCTCGACTCCTTGGCCTAGCCCTTGACCTTGAGCCTCTTTCTTACAGTAGGAGTATCTGTGGTTCATGTGTTGCGAGTAGGAGCCGGAGTGGGAGAAGCGTTTGCCGCACTTGTCACACTGGTACGGCTTTTCTCCAGAGTGCAGGCGCAGGTGCTCTATTAGGTGGTGCTTGTGTTTGAAGGCCTTGCTGCAGATCCCACATTCATGAGGCCTCTTTCCTGCAGGAGATAAATAAGTTGCACTCTATTAGTATTCATCTTGGAGTACTTATCCTGTTTCCAGAATATACATGATGAAATACAATAATTTCTGAGATTATTATAGACTTATAAGGGATGGAAGTACTGTCCATTCCATATTCTGTTAGTTACTCAATGTCTTAAAATGTTAGTCTACCCAAATATAAAAATTATCTCATTAATGACTCATCCTCATCTTCGGAACACAGTTTGATATTTTAGATTTAGTCCGAGAGCTTACTGTCCTTCTATTGAAAATGTATGTATGGTACTGCATAGGAATACAGCTATGGAAAAAATTAAGAGACCACTGCCAAATCAGCAGTTGCTCTGGATTTATTATTTATAATATAAATAATATATCCAGAGCAACTGCTGATTTGGCAGTGGTCTCTTAATTTTTTCCATAGCTGTGTATAGAGCCCCTTAATATACAGTAGACCCGGGAAATTGCCAGAAAGCCTTCTGTGTGAACGCAAACACGACCCGGGATTGATACCAGCATCGATGCCGGGTTGGGGACGTAGTAACATTGCCGGAATCCGTCCTGGAACGCGCGCTGTGTGAACAAAAGCTAGGACCAATGCATTAAGGGGGGGGTGTCATAGTACGCTCATGCCATCGCGCGACTATTACTCATAGAAGAAAGTTTGTGTTTGTCATCAACAAAGAGAGGACGAACAAATGTCTGCAAACTGGAACGAAGCAGAGACCAGGAACTCCTCACTATCCGCGCTGAAGCTGAGATCGTTTACCAGCTTTGTGGAATGGTATGCGCGTGTACATGTTTTCGACGCGTACGTTACACCTCTCTTCCTGACCATGTGTCTTTCCGGGATCTTTACGGGTTGTGTGTGTGAACGAACTCGCAGGTCCCGGCAAATCACTGGCAGCGTGAATGAACCGAAATCATACAATCCCGGGACAAATGCCGGGTCACATTATGCCGTGTATTTTCCGGAATCTCTCTAAGGGGCTTAGGAAATAAAGACATCCTCAAAGTAGTCCATGTGACACTAGTGGATTAGTGAGAATGTTTTGAAGTCTCAAATACATTCTGGTCCAAAAATAACAAAAACTATGACTTTATTTAGCATTGTATTGTCTTCCGGTTCTGTTGTCGATCCGTGTTCAGTGACGATGATGACGTGTTATCAGTGCGCCTGAGCTTCGTTTACAGTCGGCGAGGGAGATGCACGATGTAAACAAAAAATATTTTTGAAAAAAAAAACAAATTTAAACAAATTATATGAACCAGAATAAACAGATTCACCAGATACACGTCAGCAGGGTCTTATGTCATCAGAGTCACTGCGGACTCGTGAACCACAGTCAACAGACAACAGAACCAGAAGACAATACAATGCTGAATAAAGTCGTAGTTTTAATTATTTTTGGACCAAAATGTATTCTCGATGCTTCACAACACTCTAACTAACCCACTGATGTCACATGGACAACTTTGAGGAGGATGTCTTTATTTCCTTTCTGGACAAGGACAGTATACCGTATATACATTTTCAATAGAGGGACCGAAAGCTCTCGGACTAAATCTAAAATACCTTAAACTGTGTTCCGAAGAGGAACAGAGGTCTTACGGGCTTGGGTCATTAGTCATTAGTGACACAATTTTCATTTTTGGATGAACTAACCCTTTAAGGTAGTCACATTTACCATTGCTCTGCAAATTTTGCAGGAGAAATCCCATAAATTCAATAGGGCGAACAAGTTCCCAATGCATATTTTGCGTGTTCAAGTTGGCATATGCACTGTGATGACCAATGGATCACTGCTTGTTTCAAAGTGATTTCTGTGTAAGTGGTGCTAATTGGGCAAATGTAAACACACATTGAAGGTGTTAAAAATGTCATGTACACTGGGAATTTATGATAATTGTTTTGTTTTTTTTAGCTGATTGACACTGTTAGGCAACAGTACAGCATATTAAATTGCCTCATTTTCGTCAATTATATGCATGCTTCAATAACCACTGTCACACAGTTCAACTTGTAAAGGAAAAAAATCTTGTAATCTCCACATGTAGCACCAGAAAATCCACCCACACCCAGCCTTTAACCCTAGATCTTTAAGGCATTAAGAATTGCATTACATGTTGTTATGTAGCTATGGACAATAAGACCAAACAATGAATCAAAACAAGCTGTGGTGCACAAGACAGGCCAGTTCCACAAAGTCCTGGAAGTTTATAAACTGTGGCTGCAGAGAAAAGACAGCATAACTTGTGGTTCAAGGTGCTGTGATGTCATTTGGATGAGTGCTGCTCGCTTTTTGGCCAGGTATCTTAACAGTGAGAGCGAGGTGACCTGCTCTTTGGCTTTGCTAACTTCTCATGTTTTTAGAGCAAAAGAGGGAGGAGGAGTGTAAATTACAAACAGAGAACTGATGTAACAGCCTGGGTTCGATGTGAGAAGGTAATGTATTTGGCCAGAGGATGAGGGAAAATAAGTCACCGCACCCTCCAGCATGTGTAATTTAACAGTGGTTGGAACTTAAAATTCAGTTTGGCTCCCAGTGTAATAGGTAAAATTACTGCAATACAACGTATTCTGTCATAATTTCCCCTTCACTATCACTTCAAATCATATTTCTATGAATGCCCAACCATTTGTGTATGAAGGGACATCTATTTTCTCCTTGGTTATATAGGTGTGTGAGAATCCTACCTGTGTGTTCGTATTTATGGCGGAGCAATGAGCTGCTCTTCTGGAAGATTTTGTCACACAAGTCACAGGCGTACAGCCCACTCTCTGTCCTTTTCATCTTCTTCCTCGTCGGCCCTGAGTCTGAGTCTGTCTGTTCTTCCAATGTTGAAGTGACCTCTGACCCCATCTCCTGTTTCTCCTCCTACATCAAGAGAAAAAGCAGAGCATTGTATTTGAAATATTATAACCAAGGATACATTTGTGCGCACATATGTATACACACTCAAATGTTAGTTTAGAGCAGAGATAGAGAGACGCTAACCTGCAGAGTTTAGCTCCAACTCTAACAAAAACAAAAACGTACCTGCCTGTAGCCTTGGTGATCCTGAAGACATAATTTAGCTTGTTCAGGTGTGTTTGTTTTTGGTTGAAACTAAACTCTGCAGGACAGTGGCCCACCAGGACCGACGTTCCCCATCCCTGGTTCAGAGCTACCGTTGTGGACCCCTAAGCTAACATGCAGTGAATGTGAAGTCCTCACCTTAATGCCATTGACGTGTATAACGTTCTTCTGTGGTGTGTCGGCCCCTGCTGGGCTGGAGGATGTAGTGGTGTAACTGTAAGTCAGCTGTGGGATCAAGATGGTCTGTTTAGTGGTGGCAAGTGCACGTAGACATTGTGCTTGTCCCTGGTCAGTGATAGCCACTAGGGTGGGCAGTTGAGTGGTCACAATGTTTATGGGATTGGCACTTGATTGGCTGGCAAATATGGCAGCATTGGTGCTTGCATTGCTAAGCAGTTCTTTCTTTGTGCAAGTCAAATTCAGCGGCTCCTCCTGAGCCGAGTAAACAGTGTTAACGTGACCGCTAGCCACAGCAGCTGTAGCAGCGGATTTTGGTAGCACGACAAATCGAGAGGTCCTTCGCCTTCCTCAAGAGTCCTGGCTGGGACAGGACCATCGGCCGATAGGTTTAGTGGTGAAGGGGATGTAGGGACACTCTCGATCCCATTCACCCCAGCTGCTATGTCCTCTACTGGACTACTGCATTCCCTCTCCCCTTGCTCCTCTGAGTTCATTTGATCTTCCGGCTCTGTTCTGGGAGATCCACCTTAGTCCCATCCAAATCCCCAGGGGTGGTCTGCTCGTCTTCAGCCAGGGGTGAGGAGGGGTCTATGGAGATCTGTCCCAGCTGCATCTTCTCAAACCACTTCTTTACCACCTCTGCTGGAAGACTGACAGACTCGGAAATCTTTGCCAGCTCCTCCTTGTTGGGCTCATTGTTTAAGGCAAAGTAAGCCTTAAGCAAGGAGAGAAGGTTCTTCAGAGGAGGCTGACCAGGACACAGTCCTTCCTCCAAGTCCATCTTCCCGTCAAGATTTTTCCCGTTTACCCTATGTCCATCTTTACCACAGTGCTTAAGTGTTGCGTCATTGTGTGACATAATCTTTTCATCCACAGTGATGGTGGTTTTGTCCCTATTTGTCTTCACAGTCAGGTCCTCTGGCAGCTTCTGAGCCTTGTAGACCTCCATGTTCAACCCCAAAGGTTCCTTCTTTGGACTTTGAAGGAGTGCTTGGGCCTGTGACGGGTCCAGACTGTAGTTGATGATGATCTTAGCATTGCCATCCTGATCTAAGATGGGGAGACTAATGGCCTGGATGACTTGTTGGGATGCTTGAGCAATTCCCAACCCTCCTGCACCGACGATTCCTGTCCCAGTTTGATGCCCTTTAGTTTGCGTGCTTTCCAGCACTTGCCGAATGACGTTTCCATCCACTGCTACCTTCAGCACATTCTGTAAGTCCCCCAGGTTGATGCTGATTGGGGACACCAGTGTTGGGAGCACAACAGCCTGAACGGCACCCTGGAGAGGGGCTGACGCCCCACCCTGGAACATGCCATTTACCGCCTCTAGCAGATGGGGCCACCACCACAGGCTTGTACTCGTAGTCCAGCGGCTCAGACTTGATCTGCGTCAAGGGAAGCTGCTCCTGAAGGGGTTTGCTGTTGTCCAGTTTGTCTCTGACTTGGACACGTGCTGTAGGGGACGAAGTTGGCAGGGATGGGGAAGAGCACTGCGGGTCTTTGCAGCCCCGGTGGCGGGAGAAGGTCGTGGCCGCCCGTTTACTGAGATGAGGCCGATGCACTTCTTACTGCTGATGTGGGAACTGTAGGAGCCGGAATGAGAGAAACGCTTCTTGCAGTTGGAACATTCATAAGGCTTTTCTCCTACAAAACACACATAATAGAGAAATGAAACAAATGACACTTCACATATAACAAGGTATTCAACTCTATTGCTTTTCCTTTTGAGGACACATGTTTCAGATTTGTGATGATTCGAAAGAATGTAGGGAAAATTTGATTCAAGTACAATGAAACGTCACCTCAATGGTGGTCCTAAAAAGAAACTATTACAACTCAGAAAAAGCTTTTTGTTCATACAGTAAAGGCCATGAAAATGTTTAAAGCAAATGCAATGTTTAAAGGACAAACTCTCTTTGACAGCAAGTACTTATTTGAAGTAATTGAATGCTGAATTGCCCTACAAATTTGTACAAAGAAGTGAATGATTGCATACACCCATGCATGCTTGCAAACACACACACACACACATTATTCTAGCAGATTTTAGGCAGCCCTCACCACTGTGGATGCGCAGGTGTTCTTTCAGGTGGTGTTTGTACTTGAAGGCTTTGCCACATTCAGTGCATTTAAACTTTCGATTCCCTCCTCCACCTGACTGAGTAACATGCCGCTAAAGAATGTAAGAGAGAATGCGTTATACTTGGGTGAACAATACTGCTGACATTTATCTGTAAGTGTAAAATCTCTTGAAAAGCATGCCTTTATTTGAAATATAAGCTTTAATTGCTTAATAACAACATTACATACATTTTATAGCTTTTAGTACTTTTCTATAGGTCTTGCATGAGTGATCTAAACCTTGTGAGTTACCCATGTGTTAAATCCAACCATTTTCAGTTTGGATTTCAATCTTTGGCTTTCACAACAATACCCCCACCCCCCACAGTTAACACATTTACCAAAAATATCCCATTAAATCACAGTGCTGCTCACAAACATTAAAGATTAAGGACGGAATACCTGTTCTCTGCCAGCTTTGTGTGCGGTCATGTGTCTGTCCAGCTGTGTTCGGTAGGCAAAGGTGTAACTACAGAGAGAGCAGCTGAAGTTGTCCTCGCTCTTCTCGTGTCTGTATTTAATGTGCTCCTTCAGTGAGGTGTAACGCTTGTAGCCACGAGAACAATACGGACAGGTGAGAAGCTGAGAAAATGAGTCTGGTGTGCCTGAAAGTGAGAGAAAGAAAAGAAACATATTACAAATGAGTAGAGTTTATCATATTTATTGGTTGAGGGGATATGTTATCTATCAGTAGCTGCAAATGTCTGAATTTGCAAACACTTATTTCCTATGTTCAAATATGTAATAGAAAGGGAATCCAGTTGCATGGATTTCTGGCATAGATGATTTATCTGTGCAGTGTGTGTATGTGTGTGCATTTAGACATGGATCAATGCACTGATGAATGAGAATATGAGAGTTAGGGAAGATCTTTAATGTATGACTCTTCCCATTCTGAAATCTCTTCAGCATGAAGAGTTGAACAGCAGCCACAATGAAAAGAACATTGATTGGCAGCTGGGTGAGGCAAATAATTACATGGATTAACAATTGATACCATACATAAAAAATAATAATAAATAAATGCTGGTGAAGCCTGTTCGATTTTAACAAAATAATAAAGCCACAGATGCCAAATATTTGTCACTTGAGTGCAGGGCACTCTGTTAATTAAACCAATATATTAAGAGATTAATCTGTTTAATTGCAATGGCACAAATTCGGATACACCATAGTCATTATATTTCTCAAACCAAATGTCTAAATTTAAGAAAAGACTTTTATAGTGGTTATCTTGGTCAAAATAATCAAATGGAAAAATGGGCAGATAACACCTGGATGGCTTTCTGTCCAGCTCTCACACAGGTAACATATTACCTGTTAACAGGTAACCTATTAAACTTCTCCCTCCCGGTCAGGTGAAACGTTCTCTCACACACAAACACAGCAACAGGGACGTGAGAAAGTAGCTCAGGTATGGGAGATTGCACAGGTGTTGCAGGTGTCACAAAAATCGTTTCGGACCCATTAGTGGTCTATGGTCAATGAGAAGTGTGGCTATTGTGTCTGTCTCCATAAATGAGATTTGAAAGACAAATCAGTTAAACGAAAATGTATGGGAACCCTCAGATTTAACAGGCTCCTGCATAAATTGGTTCTACAATTTGATGGAACAACAATAGATCAACAAAAATAGATTGATTAAACGTAAGAAGTAAAAAGATATTTTAAATTTGCTATTCACAAGAAGAAATCTCTGATGCTTAAAAAAAATCGCATAAACCTATGGCAAATCGAAGTTCATATTACTTGAATTTCACACACTTGCTCCTGGATCTGTATTTGTGTTTGTCGTGATTGATATTTACAATGTGCGTGATGTGAGTATGTACCATTTTCATCATGTCCACTGGTTTCTGGTGTGCCCTGACGCGGTTCGTCATCTGGAGCCTCAGGGTAGATGACTGCCGTGTCTCCTTGCTGGAGCATCTCCTCAACCAAAGCATCTCTGCTCCTTTCATCCTCATCTGACACACACTCCTCTTTCACTGCAACACATGCAAATACATACTCACTGTTGTGTCTATGGACAGAGTAAACATTTGTATGATGTGGCCCAGAGCACGATAAAAATATGAAGTATGAATAATTTGAATCAGAGCAAACAACAGCCAAAATACTTAGTGGTGACTTACTATTAAACAATACATTAGCTAAATACTTAGTGGAGTTTGAGTGGATATGAGCTTTAGATACATAGCTTCATGTACAAAAACACATATTAGTCGTCGAATGCACATTTACCTATTAAAAGCAAATGAAAAAGAAATGACTCTGGTGCAGCTAATTCAATTTTGGGCTTAATGCACAATCTGAGCTCAACGTCCCCATTAAATGAGCTTCTTTAATTTGAGAAATATACTCTCATTTTCTTTTGCTCACTAACGAAAGATTGGTTCAACTAACGATTGCAAATGAACAAGCGAAGGCTTTGGGAGAAACTGAGCCCCGGGCAGCACACTGTTCTGTGCCTTAGCTATGCGCTCTCTCATGCATATGCTGAAAATGAGTCCGCAATGTCAGCAATTACAACTAATGGCATTTGCTAGCGAGTCAAAACAACATTCGGAAACACCTGAGGACATTTGTGCATTTGTGTGTCGGAACGATTTAAGAGATCCTGCAGTATGTGAGGGAGAAAAACTAAATGAAGAAGGCTTTTTTTGTGTTTATGTCAGTGTTCTTTTGCTTGTTCTCACTTTTCAGCAGCTCTTTCTGTAGCGTACTCTACCCTTGTCAGCAGTGATGTCTCCATAAGGGACACTGATTCACACTGACACTGTTTATTTGTCTGACAAGTAGGATTTTCTCACCACGATATAGAAGGACGTCCTTGGTTCTATACAAAGACATATCCCGTCATTATGATTTGTTATTATTTGTTATTTATTTAATCAAAAATATGTTACTCTTGAAAATGTATATTAAATTTATTATCAGTTCATTTAATTTTTTTTTCATTATTAACATTTAAATGCTTATTATTTTAATAATAATAAAATAATATAATGTTAATATAATATAATGATTAATTAATTTTATTCCATTTATTCCGACTGAAATTGCCTGAGTAGTTTACGAATATACAAAAGTAGAAACATTTATTAATGTATTGCATGTATCCAACATTTGGGTTTAATCAAAATAACAAAATATGACATAAAAATAAATCAAAAAACATTTTAAATATATTGTTAATATCTTGTTTTCTCATAATATTTTTGTTTTTTTCGTCTCATCTTAGTTCATTTTATCTTCGTTGATAAAATCACACCCTACTGCAAACTAACATATTTTTCAGTAATTTTACTGAGCAGGGTAACACTGCCCATCATCATGTGAGTAGGCACTAGAATAGAAGAGTAACAGAACACTATGCACGTTATAGATTAATTTGCATATTCATTTAAACTATGCTCTTGACATTTGCAGACCATGAACACACTGAAAACGATAAACTCTATCATGTTCTCAAGTGATTTAAATGGCAAACGTTTCAATAGGTCCCTCCCAAACGTTCCTGAGAGGTTTAAATCGTGTTGAAATCTGGGTGTGAGATGTTCTGCTAGTAAAAAAAACAGATGATTACAATAGCTCTTGCTCCAAGCTTTGCCAGCCATTACAGCATGCTGTTGTCATGACATCACAACACTACTGTAGCCGTGACATCTCAGATTATAAGTGGACCAGAGATAGACATGAATATAAGTGCGGCTGGACGAGTGTCCTTCCACATTCTACACTTAGATCTTTTACATTACACCATTTCTAAGAAACGTTCACAATCTAGGTGCAACATTTTATTACACCACATTAATAAAAGTCCTGTGACATCTTGTGAGGGACTATATCCCCACAGGCCATACAATAATTAACTGTTGACAGAGGCAGACAGAGATTATCTTGTGATTATACAACAAGCTAAAACTTCCTTTGAACAGAAAATATGTGCTGTAGTCTAAGCTCGGTTAAGTAGCTAACACACGATACATGCACTTATTATTAGCCTATATATTGACATCCTGACCTTGTGAAACACATTAAGGGTGAAGGTCAGATAGTGTATGAGTGCTCTGTGATGGGCTTGGTTTGATTTGATAATGATGCCCTAGTCACATGATTGTCAAAGTTCACCCAGTTCATAGATTTACTTTAACTTGAGACGGTTAACTTGAGAAACTAATGGAAAATGTGCACAAAATCTTTTGAGGAACTGTGAGCGTAGTTCCACTATCCATAAAACCCACTAAACAGTTACGGTTGGTTTCTTACCGCTGCTGAATGTGAACCAAATCAGATTTTCTGCACAAATCACATTTTTCTGAGGTTGTTCACATGACCCTTTAAATGAAGCCTGTATTAGATACTGGTTTGAACAGACACCACTCCTAAACTGATGCACAAAAACACTCTAACCTCACTCAAAAAAGTACTCTTTAAACTAACTTAATAAAATTATGGACCATGGTTCCACACAAGCAAATTATTTTGAATATACGTAAGCTCCTTGTGTTGTGACAACACAACTGAATGAGAAAGAATGTGTAATAGTGATGTCCAAACAAATCAATGGAATTGCTTCCCTGTAACTTAAATCAGTTAAGTTTAATGAACATGCTTTAGTTTATTTAAAACTGCACTTAAAAAATAAAAGTATGTAGGATTTAGATAATATCTTGAACCAATTTCTAGACTATAGCTAGCTATTAGCTAGAAGTAGCACTTATTAGTAGCACACTAGATTTCCGCAAGAAGAAATATGCTGGTTTGAATCAGTCCACATCCTAACCAAATGCGCCACTCCTTTCCACAATGGTAACCAACTGTAATTTAAATGGCTCTAATAATTGCAATGTAATTGAACATTAAACACCACGACTCACTATAAAGTCTTCCCCTTTACTCATTTTCTCAAAAGCAAAAGCGATTAATCGTTTGACAGCCCTAATTTATATTAATATAGATTTATATTACATTCATCAAAGAATCTGAAATATTAGGCAGCACACACACACGTGGGTATGTGTGTGTGTGTATATATGTGTGTGTGTGTATATATATATATAGCAATTTTGAGCGTGGCATGGTTGTTGGTGCCAGACGGGCCGGTCTGAGAATTTTACAGTCTGCTCAGTTACTGGGATTTTCACGCACAACCATTTCTAGGGTTTACAAAGAATGGTGTAAAAAGGGAAAACGTCCAGTATGTGGCAGTCCTTTGACTGAAATAACCACTGAGAAAATGGATCCATAATGCCTTGTTACCACTGTGCAGGCTGTGGTGGTGGTGTAATGGGGTGGGGGATGTTTTCTTGGCACACTTTAGGCCCCTTTAGGCATCTTTGGGGATCTCCATCAACTGCAAGGTGCTATCTTATCAATATGGGCCAACATTTATAAAGAATGCTTTTGGCACCTTGTTGAATCAATGCCAAGTAGAGGCAGTTCTGAAGGCAAAAGGGGGTCAAAACAATGTATATACATTTATACATAATATATACATTTATTGTGTGCCTCTCAGCACAGACCAGCAGCCAGCACTACGTCTCCCAGAATTCCCCAGCTTTACTTTTCCTGATTAAAGTTCTGGTGGGATTTTTATTATGAGTAAGGCACTTACAGCACATTCCCCAGTGACCAATTACTCCATCGCCATATGCTCAGGCACTTTAAAACCTAGCCAAATATAGAATGTAATCCTCCCTAACAGTAAAAAATGAGGTAAGCCCATCCACCATGTTCCTTGTTCCATTATGCTAGGTGCCTATGCTCACCGCATTACGTAAATGGCTGATTCCTAATGTCTGTTCAAGAAATGTGTGGTTAAATTACAGCGGAATACAGCGATATAACATATCAAATTGGATATGCAGCGTCACTATCCATGCGACAGTAATCATGTATTGGTTTACAGAGTATTTCCCCATAAATGACCGTGAGGGGAGACTTTTCATCTTAGAGACATGAGAGCTGACAGTGAGCAAGTGGCCAGTCATCTGATCGTGAAGAAATGAAGTGCAGAGAAGTATAGCACGGATGGAGGGAAAGTAAAAGCGGAGGTTGAGGTAGAGGGGTGCAAAAGAATTGCAGCCTTAAAACAAACACAGACAGAGAGACCACAGAGTTAGCCGTACTGTCTCTAAGCTAGGTGATACTCTAAAATAGAGATCGCTGCCAAGATAAAAAGAAAGAAAAAAGAAAATAATGAAAGGTGTGGGATAGCCTGGAATGGAGAGTGAAAGTTGGACTGATAGTGCTGAACCATTATGGCTAGTAGCTGTTTTACAGCCCGGAGCTCTGTGAATGATGGGAAGCTTAGGCAGAGAAGTGTATATAACTCAAACACGACATCTGAGAAAAGAGAACAATGCACATTACATCTCGGCAGACCAATTTCTCTATGTGACACACTTCCTAATGGCTCGTATATCTGGGCCTCTTTCTGCAGCTGAGCTATTGGCAATGAAGAGGCTAAAGCATGAAATGAAGGAGAAAAGGTGCAACAGGTGCTTGGATCCTGTGCTGTAACATGTTAAAAGGAAGAACACGCAAAGAATTCAGGGAAACGTTAGAGACTTGCAACACTTTATTGAAAGAACACTCTACAACAAGTTGGTTCGGAGTTGGTTCAACTTGCGAACCGCTTCAGAACCTGTTTGTTTTTCCACTGACTGAGGCGCGCAGGGAATGACGTCGTTACGTCACTGTTTACGTCGCCATACGTCTTGGCTGAGAAACGCTTGCAAGTACAACATTACTTTGGGATTATCTCTAACTCATGTATCAAGAAGGCTTTAAAAACAATTGAAATGTGTAAGTCTTTTAATATTTTCGTTTGATATGTAATCTTTTCTGATAAGTTATGTACCCCTTTCTTGTGTCTATAATGTCTTCAATAAAAAGAATAGGAAAAAAAATAGAAACGCTTGCATTAACTTCAAGCATAACAATTACAAAGGCGAACTCTGTCGTGTTTCTGCAAATGTTTCTCTTGGCTTTGCGATCCTTTATTATGGTCAGAAAAGATGTTTAGAACACATCTAAACCCGCCCAGCCCCCGACGTAAGCATGACGTGGTAAAAGAACGGTTCTAGTCCAGCAAAGAGTTGGTGCCGCTTTGGAACCAGTTCTCCTGGCCGAGACCGGTTCTTTGGCTGTCGAAACACAAAGAACTGGTTCGCGCACAGCACCGGCTTCGAACCGGACTCTCAAAATGCTTTGGTGGAAAAGGGGCTAAAGAGATGAAGGTGGTATGGAGGTAAAAATAAATATTCGAGAGAGAGAGAGACATGTAGTCCCTTTCTCTTAACTCTGGTTTCTGTGAAGTGTTTAAGGTTTGGAGAGCTCTGCCAAAAACACTGACTTTCTCCTTCACTGCAGCTTCATCCTGCAGTGAACTGACAGAGAAGCTGGGAGAGAGAAATGAATGAATGAATACTGGCAGAAATTAAAATGACAGAGAACTATGAATTTCTGGAGCAAACCTACAAATACAGAGTGGAGAGTAGAAAATGTACTGAATGAAAA
The DNA here is from genome assembly GCA_030378365.1 of Hybognathus amarus. Lineage (NCBI taxonomy): Eukaryota > Metazoa > Chordata > Actinopteri > Cypriniformes > Leuciscidae > Hybognathus > Hybognathus amarus. The sequence continues at coordinate 134,306 of JAQIUQ010007298.1, read as the reverse complement.
AACTGAACGAGAGAGCTGCTGTGCAAGCAGTTGCTGTGGTAATAGCAGCGGTATATTACCTGCCATGATGCCTGCGTCCCGCAACACTAACCATAATGCACAATAGCATGCTGATAGCTTACACACAGCAGACTTTGTGTTCACCTTTTCCAGCATAAACAACCCCTACACTGCAGGCAATACATATCAACCCAAGAACAGGAGAAATGCCTTTTGTAAAAGAGAGCTCGATTGTATCCCAGTTAGAGATGTAGTAACGAAGTAGAACTACTTAAGTACTGTACTTAAGTACTATAATGCTGTATCTGTACTCTACTAGAGTATTGTTTTTTTTCTCATACTTCTACTTTTACTTCAGTAGATATTTTCGATGAATTTAATACTTTTACTTCGATATTTTTTTAATGTTCTGCTAGGTACTCGTTACAATTCTAAAAATTGTCAGAATCATTCAACGCATTCTCATCCTTTAGCGTCAAATAGGTGATGCTATATGACAAAACGGCGCTATACTACGCACATGGCACCCGTTATCGTTAATACAACACGCGCTGTGATGGGTAGGTTTAGGTGTGGGGTAGGGTAGGGTAGTCTCATATTACGTATTTATGACGCCTTGGGGTCGCATGTTATATTAACGATAAAGGGTGCCATATGCGTAGTATAGCGCCGTTTTGTCATATAGCGTCACCTACAGTATGTGACGCTAAAGGATAAGAACGGGCTGCAAGTTGGCTTTCATGCTGCCCAAATCACACCACAGTTTTATAGGGGAATGGTATTGATTGACACACATTGACAACTAATGCAGGGGTTTTCCTGCAATGTCTTTTTTTGGCGGCCGCCAAAGCAAATTCGTATCCCGCCAAAGCGCCTTATTTGATTGCTAGTTCAAACTGTTGACTGCTTTCTTTAATAATTACATGACACAATACTTGTACTTTTACTTCTTTAGTGAATTTTAAAATCAACTACTTGCAATACTTAAGTACAAAAAATGTTGAATACTTTATGACTCCTACTTAAGTGTGGTGCTTAAAGAGCACTTCAACTTCTTCTCAAGTCACTTTTTTGATAGAGCTTTTTTTTTTTGATACTTTTACTCAAGTCCAGGTTTCTAGTACTTTATACATCTCTGATCCCAGTCACCCTCTATCAAAATAGATTATTATCCAGATAGAGGCAAGATTTCAGCATCACAATAAAAACTTGGTCTACATTTTCTGAAGCAAAAGAATGGCGTTGAATTTTATCTTTAAAGCCCGGAACACACCAAGCCGACGGTCGGCCGCCTGGGAGATTTTGGGCGTCGGTCAACTGAAGTCTCCTCGGTGTGATACGCACGGTTCCGTGCCGTTGGCTGAAGATAGTCCTCGTCGGCTTTGTTTCGCGCGTATTCGACATGAAACGGCGTCAACCCGTTGGGGAAAGAAAGAACTCTGATTGGCTGTTCAGCTTTGTGAAAGAAGTCAGTGCACGAGAATAAACGAAAAACAGCAAGCAAAGAAGTCAAAACGGTAAAGATAGGCTGTTCTTATGTTACGTCTTCATACCCGAGTGTTCCTTGGCGAATATTTCAATATTAACATGAGCGGAGTGGAATAAAGAAAGTGTTCAGCAGGATTGATATTCAAAAGGTAAGCACGCGCTGCTTTGTTTACGTTACATGTATCTGCAGCCGGCAGCGTCGGTTTTCCTTTCTGAATGACGAATATAGACTAATATATCTGCAGAAATAGACAGTTGGCTCATTACACGCAGGCGCAGAACGCACATTATAGCTGACTGTCGGCTACAGTTCTCTCAGTGTGTTCAGGTGCAGCTTTTTACCTCAACGAGAGGGGACGAGAGGCGACAACACAGTTGGCTTTCATCAGCGCTAGTTCGTTGGCGTCGGCTTGGTGTGTTCCGGGCTTAAGAGAAATTACAGTTCACCTACCCTTAAAATAATGTTTGTGTAAGTTTAATAATTTTGATGATGACCAACTAGAAGCTGTTGTTATCATCTATCATCAAGTCATCTAGTTTATCTACAGGATTTCCACAATTTCTGACTAGATAAAAAAAAACATGGGAATTCATTAATGTTTTCCCCATGATTTTTTATTATCATTCTAGTCTTAGCTTGCGGTGACATTAGCAAGATTTCTATAAAATGTCACTGACAAGAAACTTGTCCATTGCCAGTAATAGTGAGGCAGAATTAACCAAACCAAGCTGCTTTCAGGTTGGTCGATGCAACAACTTAAATCCGTTGCCAAATCTGTGTAGGAAAAAATTTTACCTTCACATGAAATTCCAGATGCATGGATTTTTTTCTGAGATGACTGTATTTTACCTCAGAAAATTAGATGAACATTTTACCCTTTCAAGGAAAGTGCAATGTCAAGTTCTATCTATTTGAATGAGGGAGTCTTGCAATCTCAAAATCTGATTGCCACACTCCCATTTCAAGAACATATATTAATGGGACATGAATTGTCCCATAAATGTCTCTTATGTTCAAATAGTGTTTTTTTAAACCTTTTTTTTCTTCAGGCTAAACCAAGCAATGTGAATGTGCAGCCCTAAGCGAGCGTCTCAGGTTTACACGGGAATTGATTTTGCTCTTTTATTTCAGAAGGTGGGACAGTGTTCCACCATATAGATAAGTAATCGTCTTTGCATATCTGTCTATAGTCTTTGATTTTATTCCCCTTTAGATTTTCTCAGTATTTATCAGATTTTTTTATATATGCTTTAATTAGTGTGATGATAGTAAGCTTTTAGAGAGTTTGCATTACAAACCCTCATGGAAAAGCCCTCATTAACATTCAGACAGACCTCTATAGCTTTTGCGTCATGTCTAGCGCTGTTTTTAGAGCTGCCACAAGCTTTGCCATTTTGATACAGCATATCAATTTAAAAAGTTTTCAAATATACACCTTGAAACAACTGTGTTCTGCCACATCTAGCTGTTTTTGAATATGTAAACTATGTAAACACTCCTTGAGAAAATTGGCTGATCAGGATCAGATAAACCCAAAATGAGTTTTTGATAACGATATGTCTCAATTAAGCGGGTTTACCATCATCCCATCTGCCGTCCGGGTCGGCGGCCCCATTGGGGTCATCGTCAGGGGCCATGCTGTCGCAGTCAGCCCCATCCAGAAGACTCCCTTCCTCCTCCACAATGTGAAGCTTATCTTCATCATCTGAGTCTGACTGGCCCTCCAGCACATGACTGTAGTTACTCACTGCAGAGACAGAGAAACACAACACTTAAGGAGAATGTTAACATATGGAGCCTGCAAATGCTTGCAAACCACAAAAGGTTTGATGACTGAGGAAAATGACTACAAGATAGAGCCAGACAATATTAAAGAGAGACACAGCAGCTCAGATGAAGCCAATTGTTGAAGCGGTAGTGATGACTGAAGAGATGTAGAGAGATGAAGTGTGCTTAAGGGAATAATTCAATTAAATACCAAATAGTAGTGGAGCAGTTCCTGTGTCTTTCAGTGAGCCAATGAAACAAGACAAAGAATCACTCGAGATTGAATCAATAAATCAGAATGGCTTGTGTTAAAACCATTTGTGGCCAAACGGTTCAGTGTGGACATGGTCAGACACCGTAATCATATCATCTCAAACGTGAAATGACAATCGAGGTGCTATAATAGTGAGGTCATTTACCATACAACACAAGAAACATGTCCTTTTATTGGTGTGCAATCAGGAAAAAAGGCCATTTGTAACATTTAAATGACTGTTTACTTTTTTGACAAAGAAAAGGGACCTCGTTGACCTCGATTTCAGCAGCACAGAAAAAAGAAAGAGATCGAGCTGAAACACCATTGATTTTCTGTAACAGGCCAGACGATCTTAATTAGTAATGTATGTGTTTGCATGCTAGGCTAAGTGTGATTTGACATTCTATTAAAACAGCGGATGACGGAGTGGTAAGCTCGCCCAACAAGTTCTCATTCGTTAAAGGTAAGTGCTGGCAGGACAAGGCCTCTAATGGAGCGTGCATAAATCAAGAGGAGGTTAGATGCTCAGATTTATAAATTCGGCTAAAAGAAAGACAGTTTCAAACACAGCGACAGGAAACATCCAGCACTTCTATATATCTTGGATGTAGAGTTTGTGGCCACCTGAGGAATCTGCAGTACTGTTATTCTGAAAATTGTCATCATTAACCATTATGACAGTCTTTCTTTTGAGGAACACATTGTGTGTGTGTGCGTGTCCATGGTCAATAGGGTCCAAACAGTTGAAGCATTCTTCAAGCTATCTTCTTTTATATTGCACAGAAGAAAGAAAGTCTTTGGAGTAATATGACGTTAAGTCAATTATGCAATCATTTTTGGGGTGATCTATCTCTTTGATAGGTGGAAAAAAGCAAATTTCCCAATACAGATATTTATACATTAAATGTACATGACGCAAAAGACAGAGTAATTATCATGGTAATATATGTGAATCATTGTTGATTGTACACAATGGGAGTGTACATTTTGCAGGGAAAGAAATAGGTATAAAGAAGAGCCTTCCTCTCCATCCTCCTCCTCTCTCTCTCCATTTCTCTCGCCATTCTCACTCTCCGTCATTCTTCTTTTCCACTCTTCTAAGTACCTCTCTCTGGCCAAATCAATTTTCCTTTGAGAGGAGCAAAGTCAGCAGAGGGGCTGGCCGTAGATTCTCTCTCTCTACACACTACACACACACACAGCACGCACACACACAATATCTCTTCTACCGGGCTTATCTGGCACATTTACATTCAGCTGATTTTGTGCTTTTTGTTGCACTCTTTAACCAACTCGTTCTCTCTCTCTCGCTCTTCCTCTCACACTCTCAATCTTCTTTTATTTCTCTGTCCTGTATTTTCATTCTCCACCTGTTCTGGGCATGTACAAACCTCTTAACCTCTTTCTTTCTCTCTATCTCACACTCCCATATTTGGTTTAAGGTCATGGATCAAAGCAAAGACCTTTGCCATGTCTATGTACCTGAAAGTAGTGTCTCGACATGTGCCGTGATTGAAAAATGCTGTCCATAGCAAAATGAAAAAAAAAAAGAATCATAAAGATAGACCTATAGTTCACTAGCCACAAGTTCTGTCAAACCTATCTGAGTGATGCACAGATCACCACAACAGTCAATTCGTTGTACTGTGAAGGAGATGCTACCAATCCCATCAGGCTGTTCAGCCAAGGGAAGCAAACGGTGTGGCTAGTCAGCAGAAGACAGAAGTAAAGGGACGGCAGAGAGTGTGTGAGCTCACTGTGAATGATCCATGACAAACAGCCACGAGCCTTGTTCCGCCGTTCCACATGAGAGATTTCATTACAGCCTTCAGGAGGTACACACAGGAAAAGTGACTAAACAAACAGTTTACCAAGAAAGGAATAGCTCGCATTATGCTGGAGCTGTAAACTAAAACGGTGTGAAGGCACGGGAAGAACAAACTGTCCTTAATATATAACACATAAAAGACAGCATAAAATATTCAACATCTGTACTTTAAAGTAGAGAGGTTAGAGGTCAGTGTCTGGGTGTCCCCTGTATTTTTGGTCAAATAAATGCAGCCTTGGTGAGCATGAGATACTTTTTTTTCAAAACTTGTAGTGTATATGGATTATAATTGATTAAAACCGTAAGGAACAATGTTCCTCACAAGGTAATCAACACATTTTTCAAAACCCTGTAATAGAGAAGGAACAGGAAATGATGATGAAAAGGGATATTGAACTACAGCTCATTGTATTTTTAGCATGTGCGCTAGCTACCAGGCCAAGGCTCTACTATTGCTCACTTATATAAATGCTTGGTAAATGTTCTTCCTACAATTTTCTCAATATCACATACACTTGTCCAAAACATTGACATTCCACCGAAACATTCAATGGTCTTTGCATGTGTTACCGGCATGCACAGCACTATGAAGATGTCAAGTCAGCCTATGAAACCATTAGCCTAATGAGTCTACATTCCTACAGGTCAATCAGTTTTCCAGCTATGCCTCAACTATGGATTTTACAATCAACCTAGTGAGGTGATATGTTGACTGGGCGAAAACTGGACTCCAATCTGCTACTCTGTAGGCTACCTGCACGATAAAGCCTGTATTCCCAGAACTTCAAGTGCTTCTCCGAAGCAAACATGTTTGAGACCACTTAATAGGGCACTGCAGTGATATCTATCAAGGTACAGATAGATAAATGCCTATTAAAGAGTTCCCTAAATGAGTACACATACACAAACTGACTGACCTGTGTAGAGGTCAGCTGCTTGTTAGCAGTACATCAAATATAGAGACTTTAAATAATGAATTGAACTTTCTTTCATCTAAACCTCAGCTCAGATAAAAGACAGATGAGACTTTGAGGCAGACAAGAGTTATTGATTTGTCATTTAGGAAGGTGAGCTGCAAGTTTCCCATGAGTCTTTGCCACTAACAACATTCTCATCTGCTACTTGCCCTCTCAATCGCTATGTAGAGGTTATTCAAGCTCAAGAATGACGTGATTGAGACTAGTAACGAAGATGTTGCTGGTTCAAAATGAACAAATCTAGCAATACACAATATAAATATTAATATCTAAAAACAAAAATCTGTCATTTTAAATGACAAGTGAATTTAGGCATCAGTGTTACTAAAATCAACTGGTTTTAAAGATTAACTTTAAGGTAGCATACGATGAGTGCAAAGGTAATCTAAATGTAAAAACAGGATAGTATAGGTGTGTGTGTGTGTGTGGGTTTGTTTATGTGACTTATGAGGACACAAGTTTGTATAATGACATGTGTATTACACTGGTATTACAACTTATTGGTGGTTTATGAGGACATTTCAAAAGTCCTCATAAATCAAATGGCTTAAAAAACATAAAAAACAATGTTTTATTAAAAAATAAAAAATGCAGCATGTCTCCTGTGATGGGTAGATTTAGGGATTTAGTTAGGATTAATTGACGACAGGCCGTTGAAATATTAGAAAATAATGCACACCCGAGGTGGTAATGCGGTCACGATGTGAAGCGGTTCAAGCCTGCCTGAAACTACTTTAGTCGTGTGTTTCCCTGAAAATAATTGCACACCTTTAGAACGTTCAATTAAATATTTTTATACTACAGGGCTGTTGAATGCTTGATTCTGATTGGTTGAGAACGTTCTAAGGGTGTGCAATTATTTTCAGGGAAACGCACCGCTAAAGTAGTTTCAGGCAGGTTTGACCGCATTACAGTTACATATCACTGCGCATAGTTAACTGTAATAACGGAAAAGATATTATTCATAACAAGAAAAAACATGTAGCCCCATGCGCTTGATCTGCAATTTTCCATGTCTAACTTCACAATCAATGGACACATACAGTTTAATTGTAATAAATAAAGTATGTAGTCCTATCTATAATAGGTTAAATAGAAAATGAAATCTATCCCCATCATAATTAGTCTGCTATCACAGTGGCTCAAACCTCTGTTACCACCTCTAAAATGATGTTTTGGAATTAGCAACGGAGGCATGGGATTATTTGCATAAGAAATTAGTCGTACAAAAGTGTTTTAATGACAAAAACTTGACAAACGTCTTGATATGCATCATCTGAACAATGTTTTGAGGTGTGGTAACTGTAGTATAAGCGGAATAATTGACTTCAGGCCGTTGAATTATTCTAAAAATAATTCGCGTCGTAACCGCATTACCACCTTGGGTGTGCATTATTTTTCGAATAATTAAACGGCCTGAAGTCAATTATACCTTACACACACCTCTTACCAACCCCACATTTTTGGATGGTATACTATAACAACCAATACCTATCTCTAATATCTAACAACGATATGGTACATGAATGAAAACATAAATTATCTGACCTTTGCATAGTTTGCTACGAGAAGATACATAGAATTAGCCAGTAAGAATCAAATGTGCCAAGAGAACAAACAGTGTGTTAAATCTTTCAGGAGTGTTCTCTCCTGGAACACTCTCTGCAGAACATATTAATCATTGTGGCCTGTGGTGTAAGAAAATAATCACTGGGGCACACTGATACCTCGCTCAGGATTCTGTTCATGGGATTTATCACCATTGAAGGGATCTTGAGGGGGCACAAGACGAGCAGTAAATTACAGCATGCTTTCCTCTTTACAGAGACAGCCACGTTTACCTCCCAAAGTCCAGAGCTTTTTGTATGGAAAGTAACTGGTTGTATACCTGTAAGTCTGCCCAAACCAACATATGACCGCACAAGGTGGATGAATCTCTAAAAAAAAAAAAAAAAACCTTAATGGCCTATAATTGGGTTTCCATTCCAAACACAGTTGCCTTTAGAGCTTATGAACGTGTTTTTTTTTCCAAAGCTATCTTTGTGGCGAGAGAATGGTTGTTTGTTTTAGAAGGAGGCTACAGTAAGAATGAATAGCTGGGTTTTTCACTCGTTTGTTCGTCCAGAAGTGAGAGAGCTTCTAGTTCGCTCCTCCAACCTTGGTGAGAGAAGCTATGCGTGGAATGTCCAATCATAACACTCTCCCTGAGTGGCTGGACCATAACGACAGATCGCTGTGTCGGCGTTTTAAAAAAACACCTTCATTACAACAGGCACATACTGCACTGTTGCTTTTCAACTGCAAAGACTAATTAGTTGTGCATGTTACTGTTGCTCACACAGCTTTAGCGATTTAAACAAACCTAGGAGTATAATTTGGGTGCGCAACCAGACTAGAACTTAAATAATTTCTCAAATCATCATTTTGATGGGTGGGCTGTTACTTTGTTTGATTTGACAGACAATGGCTGGGTTTCCACCCAAACATAAAGCGAAGCTTTTCAAAGTTTGGAAAAAAAACAAAGAAAAACAAATGCATTTTCATCAAGTTCTTCAAGCAGATGACGGTAGTATTGGTAACCTGGCAACCAAACACCATAAGCTGAAACAGACGGTTTGTCACATGGTTTGGTGTTTGCTACATCCGAATTTATTCAGAATTTATACAAGCGTAAAACTTTATGAATTAGGGGATTTAAAAAAAAATCTGTTTTTATCTCTCGTTTCTGAAGTGATACTTCAACTGATAAAACAGATCCCACAAAAAAATCCCATACATGTACTGAGATCTGATCTGGGGCAAAAAGCAACCTACTAGACCCCAGCCAGAACACCATTGCAACACCTTAGCACCCAACCAAGAACACCCTAGCAATCTCATCCCTCAGCTACCACACATTTGCGAGAACACATTTGCAATGCCTGAGCAGTGAGCCCCAACCAAGTACACCCTAGAAACTGCATAGCACCTTAGGAACGCCTTAGTACCCACCAAGAACAGTCACCATGATTTTGCAAAGTAAGACATGTCCCTGAATACAACATATTTTGTTAACCCTGGAACAACATTGCTATCTAAAAATTTTGTCCTAAACCTAACCCTTATCCCTAAAAATCAGAGAGAAATGATAGGTGAATGACACCAATATAGAAGCACCTAACCCTGGTTGTTACCCTAAAACTTGACATAAACTTTAAACTTGTCCCTCAAATCTGATTGGTTGATTGAAATGTTGTTCAAAGATCAACAAAGATGTTGATTCAGGAACATGTTGCACTTGGTAAAATCAAGTGACGCCACCTTTATTTATATAGCACTTCATACAATATGGATAGTTTCAAAGCAGTTTTACAGTGATAACTGGAGAATTATGCATTTTTGGCTTTTGCTAAGCTGAAGTCAGTTTAGTGTTGATTCAGTTCCATTGTAAAGATCCTCCATAACTGAATAAGTTCATTTCATCTATAAAGCAGTTCTGCAGGAAAAAGTCTGTTTTCGTCCAGCTCATTTCAGTTCAGTAATGTCAGATCAATAATATTGTTGCATATTAAGTGTCCCCAACTGAAGAAAGCCAGAGGCAACAATGGCAAGGAAACCAAACTTTATCATGTGACCGAATGGAGAAAAAAGCCATAGGAGAAACTGAGGCTCAGTCAGGGGGCCAGTTCTGGCCAACAACATGAACACAGCGTCATTATGATTCAGGCAGCATCACAAATCAGTTCAGATCGGGATCACAACCACCTAGCAATGCCCGAGCACCCACTGAGTAGACTGCTGCATATAAACGTCTTAACTGCATAGTAACATCTTAGCACCCAAAAACACACTAGTAAATGCATAGCAACACCTTAGCAACCACATAGAAAAACTTTAGAAACCTCACTGGAACTCACTAAAACTAATCAGAAAAGCAACAGCATAGCAACATCTTAGCAACCATTTCAACCCTGCTGAGTGAATGCATACTGGTGGTTGTTTCTGTCATTAACTGTAAAATTAGTAAAGTAGCAGATCTAATAACTGTACAACGCATAGCTGGATTTGTGATGGTGTGAAGAATGTATCCATACAGCTGCGTTGGAGGAATGAAGACACACCCTACGCTAGAACTGTGCTATATATAAACCAAAACTTCAATACACACAAACACTTTTAGGTTTTTCTTTTTGAAAACTGAAAAATAACAAAGCAGAACTAGAAAAGTGCAGTAAACCCTTCTGGACCATGCATGTTGACTGACTGGCAATTCTTTAACACAAACTCATTTTTTTTTCACTGGTAAACACACACACAGTGTAGTCACAGGCATCAAACCACATCCCCACCCAGCATTTTTTCTCTCGCACACACTCTAACCACAACAAGACAGAGCCATTACATCAAACAAAGCTTGTCACCACACACATCTCTGTGCGTTCTGGTGAGTGTGCAAACCCATTCCAAAGACTCAGATTCCACATGCGGCCTGTATCATTGTGTTTCTGCTCTCTGTTTTCAGAGGCTGGGCTTTGGGCTGCACACTCTGCTCTGGGCTGTAGGGGGCGACCTGTTCCCTAGGAGATGTCATCGAGGCAACAGAAGCAGATGCAACACAGCATGGCCCCATTTGTAAAGCATTTAGCATTCATGTGATGTACGTCTCCATTCGTGATGTCCGAAGAGGAAGAGAGATGGAAAAACAGGTATGCACTGATATAAAAATTCTGGCAGAGATCAATAAGCTGATAATTCATTTCATGTCACAATCCAATAAAAATGTTAAGAAAACTAATCTAAGAAAACTATTAATAATATTTTGGCTATAAATGAGTTCAAGGAGTTACAGGCTAAAATACTTTTTTTTTTTTGTCAGTCAAATGTTTCTCAGAAATATATTACTGTTGCAAATTACAGTTGCACTCTAAAATATAAAAATAATATAACCAGAAAATGTATTAATAATATATTAATATATATATATATATATATATATATATATATATATATATATATATATATATATATGTATGCATATACATAATATTGCAATATATATATTTATAATATATATATATATATTATATATATATATTATAAATAATTTGCATATATAATTAAATGTATATATATATATGTATATATATATATATATATATATATATATATATATATATATATATATATATATATATATATATATATATATATATATATTTTTTTTTTTTTAAATAATTTTATTTTACACTACGTTACTAAGACTATTTATGTCTGTCTTATGTTATTGTGGTATTTGTGCTCTTAAGTGGGTGCGATTCGTAAACCATCCTTCAAGTTAGAACTTCAAGACAGAAAAAGTCATCAAAAACAGATTGAAATAAGAGTCTAAAATTAAATCTCCAATACTGACTACAAGCAGTGACCAATATAAGAGCGCATCCATATTGAAAGAAGATCAAGTCAAAGTGGTATATATTCAAACCGGTTACCTGCAAGAGCACCATGGCACAAACTAGCCTACAGATGCATTGCAACTTAACTGAAAGTACATAATATTCACACTCCTACATCTCATTCTCCTTGCTTTCCCATTTTTTCCTTCCCACTTCCTGCCCTCTGGGAGTCCGTACACACATGTCATGAAAGGCGATGGCGCCACTTGTCCTGATAAGAGCGTCACTTCACAAGTGCATCATTATCCAGCCAATGCTAAGAAGCTAATTAGCCACAGCAGGCTGTCTATATTCATTGAAGAAGAGTGCTTGTCAAGCACAACACATTGCTAATGTACACTTCGCTTGACAGCAGGTTCATATGAGTGATAAAAGTGTTAACATTGATGTGCTAAGAGAAGAAGGAACATGTTAGTGTGTGTGTGTGTGCTTGAGCAAGGGCGACTTTGAGAATTCATGAGGTGTGTCTGGCCTTCACATGAGAGTATGTGAGTGTATTTTGAGCTAATCTTGCTCAGCGCAACTGGGTTCTTCTAAATAAGGTCAGAGAGAGTGGTCATACCTGCACTATGATAACAGACCGCACAGCTTCAGTTCGTCAGCTCTTACTTTAGCATGTTTACATTTGAGGTAAGGCCGACTCTATTCACAGCTATAATACATGTGGTGGACTAATTTAAAAACTCTAAACTAAGAGTCTGAGAGAAAGTTATACCGGTTAGTGTGAATTTCATGGCAGTGCATTACCTGTTAGGGAAAGCATGGGCGGTATGTTGTGGCACTCGTGAATTATCAGAGCCTGCTCTGTGTCTGTGCAGTGCTAGACTTTGTGTCTGTTTGTGTAAGTTTTTGTGCTTCACCGGTCTGTAGATATAAAGAGGAAACATCTGTTGTGCCTGCTGAGTAGTCAGTCAGTCTTGTACCTGCAGATATGGTTCACTAACCTGAACCTTTCTTCATACAGTTTCACAACCTATCTCTCTCCTCCCACTCGTCCCCCCGTCAGATCTGCCTCTCTCTAACTTCACACTCGTCTTCATAAGCAGATCAGACAGAGGTTCAGTGCCACCCATGGTCACTGCGCTGGATTTAGACGCCAACATAATACATTGTTTAGGGTGGGAAAGTCCCAGTCGTCAAGGTAACCCTACCAAAATTAACACAAGAAAGCACTAAACTGTTGTATGAGAACACACAGACATGACCAAACACCTGTGTCAACAGGAAATGGGGATTTCTCTCTCCCACTCAAATGCAACAGATGAGATATATACGTTAAATGTATATTTATTCTTTCAGTCATCAATCCACTTTAAAAAAAAAACACAAAAACAACTTTTTAAGTCACAAATGATATGTTTTAAGTGTCTTTACTGTTTAGCAGTGCATTCCAAAGAGAAAGCTAATGGAAAATTATTTTCCCTTTAGAATTTGAAACGTCTCTCATGTTCTCTAACTGTGCTTGGATTTGCCAACATTTTCAACCAAATATTATAGGCCTATAGTTTTCAATATAAACATTTTTAAAATCATATTTACCATTTTTATTTCACTGAAGCATTAGAATTTTAGGGTGAGAACTCTGAATCTAAGTTGATATTTCAATTAAACATAACTGCGAACACTTAACTGCGAACAGTTATAAAATGTTTCTTTGTGTAGTTTCCCTGTTTGGTGGTTTTTCCAGAGATGTAATTGTGTCACTCTCTTGGACACAAACACTGTCAAAAAGTTTTAATCTATGAAATAATCAATAAAAGAATGAGTGAATGAGGCAGTGGTGTCTAGACGAAACATTGAACAGACTGTCTGACTAACACCAAACTGAACAGCACACATAGATACATTTATTTATGCACACATCCAAACCAACACACACACATACACACAGAGAGAGAGAGAGAGAGAGAGAGAGTATATTTTCAGATGCTCTTAAATTGACTAATCGTGTTCTGAGTCACACTGTGTGTGTGTGTGTGTGTGTGTATGCAGGCAGGGCATTTCCCAAACAGCACATCAGTTTAGTCAGACAAAGAGGACAGAATATATGAAGAAAACAAAATCATGTAATACAAATATTATAAAAAGGATAAAACTCTGATCCTGGATATTGTTTGGCTGAGTTGATTGTTTCCAGCCATGATGCAGTATCATTTCATTATTTATACATCATTTATATATCGTTCATATAAACCGGATTAGCAATAACCCGGTTCGCGAACGGCCATGTAAACACTGGCAAAAATACGAAAAATGCTCATATCCCGGATTTTAAAAACCGGGATATTATACCTGGGTACTCCTTTTCTAACCCGAATTTTTGGTCCTGTAAACGCGTATCGGCATATCCCCATAGAGATTTGTGTTCTGCGCATGTTCCATTCGCAAGGAATATTGGTCTTTTGAGTAGAGAACCTTCTCGCGCATACAAAAATCCGCGCGCAGTATACCAGAAGTAAACATGGCGAGAGCAGCACAGCATACTTTTGGAGCGAGCTCAGTAACGTTACCAGCATCAAAGCGCAAACAAAGGCGATTGCTATCTCCCCAGAACTATTCATTATCCATGTGCTGCTCTTGTTGTTGTCTTTGCGATACAGGAAGAAGAATCGGAAATGGCATTTGCGTCTTAAGGTTGTCCGTACGTCTAGACGCTAACCACGTGTCGCCGTTTACATCGGGATATTGCAATTCCATGTATACAGTAGAAACTCTCTCTGCTCACGCGTGTAAACGGGTTATTCCTAATGTTTCAGAAACCCGAATATTGACCTTAACCCGACCATAACCTGAAAATTGGCTGCATGTAAACGTCAGTCAGTGACCAAAAACTATTTTTAATGGATTTAGTTTTAGTTAACGATACAGCATTTTGATTGGCTGGTGCTTTTCTCTTCAATTGCTCATTCTAATGCAGCACATCTACGCTGAAAACACCTTAAACCGGATTAACTGCTCTGTGAATCAGACAGACAGGAGGCCCAGTCGCAGTCTCAGCTGTTGGATTGTGGGAACAGGTGAAGTCTGCAGCAAGGATGACTATTAATGGGGCGCTGGGGAAGGGGAGAGGGAAAACAGATAAACGGTCCCTCTTTCAGACCTAAAATATTCAAAATAACATTATTCAGAGGCATTTGATCTGCGAGAGATTGGGCTGTGAGTAGATACAGCGGTTAAGAAAAAACTGTTAACGACTTGAAAAGACAACGCATCGCTGTCAAAGTCCATATTCATCTGGACAGAGAGTTTGCCCGAGGCAGATCCTGTCACACATGGTCAGAGAAAGGAAGACTGAGAGAGAGGGGGCTGCTCAGACTCTTGTATTTAAAGGTCAGGTCTCATAAAGCTGATCATTCAGACAGCCTGACACTTACAGAGGTGAAGAGATGCCACAGGCGTACACACACACATATTCGCAACACTCCCACTGGAGGCAGAGAGATGAGTCAACAAAACAACCCCAGAAACTCTCTCACGTCACACTCAGAAAAGCACAGATCTGCAAATTTCACTGGCAGTTTGTTTCACAGACCCGTGCAACTCCATCTCTGGTGTAAAGACAAAAAACTTATTTACACTATAGTAGTCGACAGATATTGGTTTTCTAAAAACTGTTTAGCGTATAATGCTAGTAATGGGGGCATTTACTAAGTAAAAAGAAATCGCTCAGTTTATACCACTAACAAGGCTCAAAATAGCCCCACACTAACACAGTAACATAATGAGGGTCCATACATGCAAAACAAAGCATTGAGAACATTGTAAGAGTACAGACCGTTTAATAAGAAGATACATTATAAAGACAGTTCACTTCGTGTATACAGACAGGAGCCATCTTAAAAAATAGTCTCGATAAGTCGATCTCAAACGCCGTTCATACAGTTCAGAAGTTCGCTGAAGTTCATACAGTTCAGATGCACTCAGCACGTCGTTCGTGATTTGACTTGTTGTGACTGTTTTCCGAAGATGGTGCCGCCTGTATACACGAAGTGAACCGTCTTTATAAAGTATCTTCTTATTAAATGGTCTGTACACTTACAAAGTCCCCAATGCTTAGTTTGCAGTGCAATCGTTTACATTTGATTATCAGTGAAAACAAATCTCAGAGAACGGTTGACTAGGTACCGATGTTTTATTAGAGCAAAGGTTCATTTTGCACCGGAGTTCTCCTTTAACTTTATAATCAACAGCCCAAATCAGAACATAATATCTAATCTCAATTAGTTTACTATATATTTATTTACACTCCTGAGAGACAAACTAAGAAATTTATATTTTATTCAGCAAGGATGCATTCAATTGATCAAAAGTGACAAAAAAACCTTCATTACAAGATTCTTTAAGCTCTGCTATTGTCTGGCCAAGCCCCAGTAGGGTGTCTTGTTCCTGGGCAGTGAGGTGGGGCTGAGGCCCCGTCTCCTGGAGCTCACTGATCCATCCAGTGCTGCTCCATTACACACTACTAAATGGGCAGGGACAGCAATCACTTACACAATCACAGGCAGCCGAGATATATCTGACCTAACCAGCCACGAGAGAGTGTAAGTGTGTGTGCTGAGACTCAACAGGGAAAAGAGAAAAAAGTGCCTGGATGGCAGTGTAGTCACTAATTACAAGAAGCGACAAGGATCAGTCGTCCTGTTTTTACTTTGATCACCGATCACAAGATTTTAACGGCCGCCCTGCAGATCCACACACAGAGCACTATTTACAGTCAACATGAAAAAACATCCTCAAACCATTTTATTTCACTAATGTGACATACTGTGTACTGTATTTCAAAGTGAAACGATATATTTAACAAGACAAATATGTGGTGCAGGGTCTGGCTTTAATCCATCAGCTATCAGATTGGATTGGATGAAGCCAGGTGGCTGGGGGGGAGCAATATGCATGAAAGATTACATAAACATTTTCTCTCTTTGGAATAGCTTGGACCGATGAATAGTGAATAATACGATCAGGAATGTGCACAAAAGATAGTAAATAGGGTATTTTACGGTAAAAGAGATCAAATGGCTGAACGGACAGATAGATGATGTCACCAGGGACAGATATATTGACATACTGAAGCTTCTCTTTTGTCTGTGACTTGTGTGCGCGTGTGTGTCAGAGAGAAAGAGAAAGATGTACACTGGCAGAAATCAATGTGCACACTGACAAATCGCTCAATGTAAAACAACACAGATCTCTAATTTCCTCTCACCTTTACTAATGGGATCTCTGACCTAGACAAGTGCATACACACAAAACGTTCATTATTTGCTTTAATACAACACAGAGCTTTAAATGTTACTCTCATCAGAAATATGAAAGCATTTGAGAGGAGCATTTGTATTGAACCATCCGCATTGACCTAATTCTATTAGTCAATGTGACTCCGAACACAGACCTTTCCTGTGATAGCTCCCAACACACATTAACACATGCACACAAGACACTTTAAAAAGATGGTGTATTAATTTTTTAAGACAAGTTAAACATTTGTGTGCGGGTTTGTCCTTTAAACTTTGCGAATCCTTTGACACTTCAGGAAACTCACATATGCAGCTTTTAATAAACACAATGGGAGGGTGTGACGTAATGCTGTGCAAGAGACGTGTGTGTGTTTAGTGACTGATAGACGGTTTGTCCCTGATTCCCACTTAAGTGCAAAGGGGAAAAAGCAAAAGAAAGGAGAGGAAAAGGAGTGGACTGTAGGCTTTGGAGCACACTTTGAGGCAGTTTTGGTTTCTGTTGGCACAGATAAAACAAACAGAAACATCTGTAAACCCTTTTTTGTCTTGTTTTCTATTATACAACACTTAGTTTTCGGTCCTCTAATCTGATTGGCCTGAGCGGTGATCCAAAAGTGATGATATTTAGTATAACAGCACGTTTCACTGTTTGCAGGATTTGTCAGCAATACAAAACTGTTTATCGTGTATTGACTTTCGTTCTGAACTATTTTTTGTTGGCGGAGCAAAAATGCTTACATTAACTCTACATATTGTGTCTTCTCTGTCTATATAGTTTAGGCCTATTTAACTAGAAGATCAACCATTGCCTTTATATTCAGAAAACCAGAACTCAAGGCAAGGTATTTTGGTTGAGTTTTTCCAACTTGAAACTCGTCCATGTCTTTTTGGAGATTCGTAAATAAAATTTCTAAATGTGGAAATTGTACAGGAACTCGATTGACCGTTGTGACTGTCGCCAGCAACTTCTACAAAATATATATCATAGATGAGAAAAAAACACAAGGTCTAGAGACATGTTTTTTTTTTAAGTTTAAGGAGTAGTTCATCTCCATATAATGGACTTTAACTAGTGAATCAAACGGTTCAAGGTCCAAAAGACAGTTTCAGAGCAAAGTGTTCAAAGGGCTTTAAATGATTCCAGACGATGAATAAGGGTCTTATCAAGCAAAACGATCACTCATTAAAAAAAAAGTTTTATAAGCTCAAATGCTCACCTTGCTCTGTTCTGTGACGAGCATTCGTGACTCTCCTGTTCGAACTCGTTTATCAAAATGAACAAATCTTTTTTCGTTTCATTTGGTTGATTCAACGAACGAAATGAACAGATTGACTTGGAAAAGATTCGCTCATTTTGATAAACGAGTTCGAACAGGAGAGTTACGAACGCGCATCACAGAACAGAGCAATGCGATCATTTGAGTTTATAAAACAAACGTTGTTATTTTTTTAAATGAGCGATTGATTCGCTGATAAGACCCTTATTCATCGTCTGGAATCGGTTAAAGCCCTTTGAGCAGTTTGCAGTTTGCACTGAAACTGTCTTTGGACCTTGAACCGTTTGGTTCCCATTGAAGTCCATTATATGGAGAAAAAAACCTGGAATGTTTTCATCAAAAACCTTAATTTCTTTTCGACTGAAGAAAGAAATACATGGATATCTTGGATGACATGGGGTGAGTAAATTATCACCAAAAGTTTTTTGAAAAGTGAAGTACTCCTTTAAGCTTCTTTTGACTTGAGCGGCGCATTATGTGCGGGACGCTACAAAAGTATAAGGGTCAAAGACTTACGGCACATGCTTACGTAGAAATCAAACGGAAAGCAGAGCTATTGAATGCAAAAATTCGGTGTTGTGTTAATTAACACAGAACTGTGTGACTGATGTGAACAGTTTAGAGAAAATTCTCGAAGTCGTCATCTCATAATTACAGTAATTCCAATGAGACGTGAATGCAGCACAACATCTATAAACACTGTCTAAAACCAGAGTCAGAAACACAGTGTAACAAAGCATGAGTTCTTCATCAGCATCCAGAACATCATCAATAAAGAGTTCAAGCACGCATCGTTTGCTTTTTAATTATTTGATGAAATGTAAAGGAAACAGGAAGAGTGTGTATATGCAGAGGAGTCGCGTGGTGCTGTGGACATGTTATTTTGTCAGGAATGTGAAGCACGCTCTTACTCTCATTGGGCTAATGGCATTTGATTTTTGTAGCTAGGCAACACTCCCATGCGTGACATTTACCTGCCAGACCAAATAACCAAATACAAAACATTCACATACACACGCATTAACACATGCAGATGTGCACAAAAGCAAGAGGAAAGCATGCAAATGGTCTTTGCTCATATCAGACATTGTTGATCTACATGATAGTCTTCGTTATCGGTGTAGCAGAGGAGACCACAGTGTATGAAACACACAATCATCTGCTGATCTTCATCGCACGCCTCCACACACCCACGCACTAATGACACCACATACACAACAACCAGTGGTCAAATAGCCTAATCGCTCGCTTAAACGATCGCATTCGTTAATGCTTTCACTCTCTCGCAAAATTAGAGTGCAATAATAATACCGAAAACACCGGAGCTCTAAACATCCTCCTAATCGGAGACAAACAAACAGCACGTCAGATAAACAACAGAGATTAGAGATTACAATCATCTGATTGCCGTCTCCACACACACACACACACACGCACACCTGTGGGTTTGCAGCAACAATCAGACACAGTCTGTGAGTGTAAATGATTATTACTCTAAGACATGATCTCTGGACTATAGGCCGGCATTATAAGCATGTGCTCTAAGCCAAAACGAGTGTGTGTGTGTGAGAGAGACAAGGCTTAAATGCTCTACGGCACAGGGCTTGGGGGAAAAGTTGCCCCTCCTGGCACCCTCTTTTAACCCCTAACTCTCTTTTTAGACACAAAGTGAGCATAATCAACCAAGGCATTCAGTTAACACCGTTTTTCTCTCTGATTTTCCCATAAACATATTAGTGGCCCCAAACACACATCTATACAGGAGCGATGCAACACATTTCTCTGTCAACGCTGAATGTGAAACTGCTACACGATCGATGTGACAATAACAGCCAATTAGAAAATATTTTATGTTTAATGGATAGTTTGGAGTGGACATGTGGTGCAGGGCTACTGACAAATTGTTCTGTTGCCTGACACTTATTACAGCTAAAACAAAAAAACTCAAAACATGGTGCTATGCCACACTTTCAAATATATGAAAGTCATTGCATTGCTAACAAAACATCAACATAGCATGTATTTTAATGAAAAAAACAACACAAGTACACTTTAGTGGAACATAGTGAATCATTCACTGTACTTTACTGAACATGTTTATTCCGTTAAGATTCCAGAGTGAACTTGAGGCGAACTCAAAATCACTAGAAAACGCCAACTGGTTTTAAGTCATTGCAAAATTGGTTTAGAAAAGTGAAGTTAAAGGATTTGTTCATTTAAAAAGGAAAATTCTGTCATCATTTACTCCCTCAAGTTGTTTCAAACCTGTATGAGTTATCTTTCTTCTGCTGAGTGAACACAAAACAAAAATTTTAAAGAAACATTTGATGGACCCCATTCACATCCATAGTATTTTAGAGGTCGACCAATATGGTTTTTTTACGCCAGATACCGATCTTTTGAAATTGCGGTTGACCGATGGCCAATTAATGCTGCCAATTTATTTTGGCCGATGTTTGCTTGGTTTTAACCTCTATTTGAAAGATAAAATGTAAAAGAAATGATAATTACTTAACATAGACAAACTCTCTCAACAAAAACATTTTATCCTCTCAAAAAATGTCCTGACACATGTATTTTTGGTTTGTTTTGTTTGTTGGTGGAAAAAGACAAATGGAGATAACCTAATTATCAAAAAAGAAGAAAAACCTTAAATGATTTAATTTTTTTTCTATAAAAGATTTATTATATTTTATTTAATTTAACTTTTAACAATAACATATTTCACTTAGTAAATTGCTGTTGAACGACAAAAGCAACCACCAGGAGGGAAAATTATGTTTCACAAAAACTTTAAATGCACCACAACGCACCGTCCGTCTGTTGTTCTTCAGACAACGACATCCTGCTGTTGGACCGTTTAGTCTACAGTGAAATACAGTCACACTGTACACTGTTTGGCCAGCATTTAACCTTGTTTAATCCAGCAACTAACTAACGGTCAGTGTTGTGCCTGAACGGGTTAAATGGACAATAGTTCATAAACGCGTTCATATTTAGGTCTGCTACTCACTCGGCTGGAAAATGACTCTAGTGGCATCGTGCGTCAAACACTTGTTCCACGACAACACTAGGCGGCCACAGATGCGCCTGCCTGATAATCGGCTTGATATACTTGGATATTGGCTGATGCCGATTCATGTAAAAAAAATGCCAAAAATCGGCCGATTAATCGGCTGGCCAATTAATTGGTCTACCTCTAATTTTTTCCTACTATGGAAGTCAATGGGGTCCATCAACTGTCTGGTTACCGACATTCATCAAAATATCTTTCTTTGTGTTCAGCAGAATAAAGAAACTCATACAGGTTTTAAACAACTTGAGAGAGTAAATGATGACAGAATTTTTCCTTTAATTCTGGGAAAAGTTCTAGGATAATTTCTTTGCACAACCCACTTAGGTTTGACATTTTGTAACGAAATGCAATAAATTTCATACATATTTAAATGCAGCTAAAAACTATTGCGGCCACTGTATAGACTCAAACATGTACCCCAGACACAAAAACAAAAGTTTAGACATACTAAAAAAAAAAACATTCTGTATAGCATTAACTTGACAAGTGTGTGTTCTTGTGTGTGATTTTGTTCATTCAGCTGAATCTTTTCCCCAATGAGTCTCCACTGCCAGGGCCACGTCACACTTTGCGTTGCTTTGACGCCTTTTCCTGTGCCTCCCCCTCCCCTTCCTTTTCTATCTTTAACAACATCTTTTCCTTATTTTAAAAAGAAATCAAATGGAAACTGAAGGGATGGAAGTTATCAGAACACACACTAGAGCGCTACAGTGTGTGTAAACCAGGTGTGCTCCAGACCTCTCCTCAATCCTCCCTGCGTCTGGATCTCATCCTCCTCTTATATCTCCAGACAGCTTTATTAAGTCAGCACAGAAACCACGATAAAGAAAAACTGTGATGTCTCTGAGCTTGCAGGAATATCTAGTGCTACTAGGTGATTTATAATGAGTCAGTACCATAAATTCGCCTGACTTCTAATTATGGCTTTGTCTCAAAACTTGCTGCACTGCCTATCTAGGCAGAATGGGTATGTTTTCAGAGACAGCCTGTACATCATCTTAAGCTGTTGGTATCATAAAAAGTTTAAGTGATTTGTCCCCGAAACGGCGAGTTTGAATTTGAGTTTAACTAACGCTAATAAACCCAGTCAGTCGTCCAGCAATTTCCCGTGACATGGTGACAAGAAAATGACATTTTCCCCTAAGTGAAAAGACTGAAAGGGATGTTTTACTGGGGAAAAAAGAAGAATGCATAGTGTTTGTGCTGGAGGGCATATCCTCCATGTCTAGGAAGAGGAATAAAAAAAAGGAGAAGTGAAAAAAGTAGAGAGCTTGTTGACATTGGGCCCATATTTAACCGCCTACACACCAGCCTGTGCTTTGATGTAGCAGGAGAAATTAAAAAAGGGTGGAAAAGAGAACTGAAAGAGAGCAAAAGAAAGGAGTAAGAAAAAGAACAGAGACAAGGAAAGAAAAACACACCACAGTCATCAACGTCTCAGTTTCAAAGTAGAGAGAGAGAGAGAGAGAGAGAGAGAGAGGTCAGGCTACCATATTAATGGCTGAGCATCTCGTGCAAGAAGATATCTTAGGCTTTTACAATTGTGAGATGTGGTGTTTGCTAAGCATTACTATTGCTCATACAGGACTTAGGGGTTCTTTCAAATCATGTAAAATCATGTAAATTGACTTTTCCAGGTAAACAAACTGTTTAAGAACAAACATCTTATGCACATGTCTTTTTTGGACTGGAGGGGGAAGAAAAACCATTCAAATCTTTGTTTTATAATAAGCTGATTTTTGATCACAATCATTAAAGGGAAACTCCACATTTTTGCAAATAGGCTCATTTTACAACTCCCTCAGAGTTAAACAGTTGGGTTTTACCATTTTCAAATCTATTCAGCCGAATTTTCTGATATTAAGAAGAATATCTGTAACAAGACAGTTTCTGGTCTCATTGACTTCCATAGTAGGAAAAAATATACACTCTGGAAGTCAATGGGACCAGAAATTGGTTACTGATATTCTTCTAAATATCAGAAAAATGGCTGAATGGATTCGAAAAATCTGGGGGAGTTGTAAAATGAGCCCATTTCCAAAAAAGTGGAGTATCCCTTTAATACCTCAAATCATGCAGCTTGATAAAGTGCTCTTATTACCCGTTTTAAGCGAACAGACTTGCGTAGTGGATGATAAAACAGGTTTGAAACTTCATATAATACTAGAACGATAAAGACATTAGCGGCAGCCAACCAACTATCCATATTACCTTGCAAATGTAGCAATTTCAAACAACAAATTCAGCTACCTCAATAAGCCAATGCAAAATCAACTGCTTTATACTATATTTGCATACACTACCATTCAAAAGTCCTTAAAGAACAGAAATGAATACTTTTATTCAGCAAATACATTTATAATGCTACACTAGATTTCTATTTCAAATATCTTATAAACTTCCTATTCACCAAAAAATATATCTTTTCAGCATCTATAATAATAAGTAGTTTTCTTTAGCAAATTAGAATGTCTAAAGGATCATGTGACACCGAAGACTGGAGTAATCGCTGCTAAAAACTTTAGCATGGCCATCAAAGAATTATTAAATATATATTTTAAAATAGAAGAGTGATTAAAAAAACCTCACTGAGCCCAAACTTTTGACAAATACTGTTAAGTGTCACACATTCATGAGAAAATGCTATCCTAACTTGTAAAATGACATTATCAGTTTTCTAAGCAAAGAATTTGCCTCTAGCACAAAATGTTGTTTCAAGCAGTGAACACGGTATTATTCCGAGCACAGATATAGAGGAAGAGAACAGAGAATCCAATGTCTGACTTTATTTAGCTTAACTTTCCTTCACACCGTCCCTCTCACACACACAGTTCATACTATCCACATCCTCTCTTCTCGTGACACTGCCACAATGGCCGAATTCCCACTAGCCCTTATCAGAGGTAATGTACTTCCTGGGTTCGTGACCTTGGCAGGAAAAACCTCAACTTCCTGTTGAACTCGCCACGACCCGATAGGCTTTTTCTTTTCAGTTTTCCATGACGTGATGTTCCCCAGCCGTTCAAATGAGTGGCGCACATTCACTCCCCAAACGTTCTCACCGATTTACTACTAAATGGCAGTTTAAATTTGAAGCAAGATTAATCAGGAAAAGGTCTACACTCTCAATCTAAATCTGATAACCAAGCGTTTTAAGAAAAATTGAGTAAGCTCCATCTGATTATTTTGCAATAATTGAGTTATTCAGGATTGGGTTATTCAAGGTTGATGTGTGCTGCAAAAATGTTACATGGCACATACTCTCTTAACAGCGACTCACACTTGTGCAGCTGACAGTTATTCATTTTTAATGAGAGTGGGCGATTTGAGGTGACATGAGTGACAGGGACGGATGTGACAAAGTTGATCTTAAGTTCAACTTTATGCAAATGTTGTGACTACCAATTGGAGTTCAGACAGTGAGGCCTGTGATTTCCAAGCTGATGCATTTAGATATATTTAAACAGGAATACTACTAAAAGCGACTTGGCGACATCCAGCATCTCTATACTCACACACCGGCTACTTTCGATAATAGCAGTTTATTTTGCTTGAGTGTTTACATTCCATAGTGTCTCAGTCCTCCGAAACATCAGAAGAGGAGATAGATAATGGACTATTACAACCAGACACACACACACACTGTTCAGTGAGGTTACATCTATGCAACTGTCGACTTCAAAGATGTTGATACACACCTAAAGGGATGACAGAATTATGATTATTGGGTGAACTATCCCTTTAAATTTCTTACAGGCAAAGCTTTCAATCCACTTCTATTTGTTTTAGACCGTTCTATTGCTTTTTTAACTGAGCTAATCAACTATTTTCTAACCCCTAACCTTTACATAAACCTCAGATTTTCATTAAGACATGTTTGTTTGTTTGCTTCTTTCTTTATTAAGTTTGGCTGGTCTTCACAAGGCACACACACCTGTGGCCTGAAGTTAGATTCATATAAACCACGAAAGCTCTAGCAGGATCTAAATTACCTCAGGACCCTGACTTAATCGGTCTAAACTCAAAATATCTTCCTGCCAACAGCAAAAAAAAAAAGCCCATGGTTCTGTCCTGATTTCCTATAGTAAATCCCAATGCTAGCATGAAAGCCAAAATCCTTTCACTGCTGCACGACAGAGATCAAAACATCTGACATATGACAGTCAAACTCAGGATCAGTACGAGCCAGAGGGAGTGAACACAAGCAAATGACAATTGCAAAAAGAGAGATGCATGTCAAAAAAGGAACAGCAGAATCATGTCATCAAAGAGTATGTTTGTTTGTGAGAAAGATATGTTAACTCTAGTTTTGAAACATTTAACAAACAGTAACCACTTTAGGTCAGGGTCTATTTTTACTAGTTGCGTATTAGCATGATTTACAGTATTATGGCTGTTTATTAGCAAATATTAAGTGGTTAGTTCATCCAAAAATGAAAATCAAGTCATTAATGACTCGCCCTCATGCTGTACCAACTTCGTAAGACCTTGGTTCATCTTCGGAACACAAATGAAGATATTTTTGATTTAAATATGAGAGCTGTATCACTACCGAGCCCGATCTCATGAAAGTTTGTATCTATAGCACGAATGTCATTTCTTGTGGCATTTATACGCCAAAACGAGTTTTTGCATGTACATGGTACGCGTTTTTCGCGCACTTTTTGGCGTATAATACGCACGAACTCCCCACCCCTAAACCTACCCCAGGGTTTTTTAGTGCGTAGCATATGCACGAAAAAAACATTTTTTTTTTGTCGTATAAATGCCACGAGAAATGACATTCGTGATATTGATACGCATTTTCATGAGACTGTGTTGCACTACCACATAGGCACTCTTCGGGTTCGTTTTTTCAGTTTGACACGCCACGTCAAAAACTATGCGACCAATGAGATTGCCGCTTTTGCTCACGTGTTTGGAGCTTCTGAAGTTACAGTAAAACACAACTTGGGGGGCCCTCAAACACAAAACGGTCTTGCCGAGCACACATACGGAACTGTGAAGATGATATACGCCAAGTAGCGTATAGGAAGAAATAAGACAAGGAAGATTCGAGGCAAGATGAATGTTGAGCTGCTGGTCTCATTAGTGTTAGAACATAAAGAACTATATGACAAACGTGACCACGACTACAAACTGAATGGAGTGGTATTGCAGAGCAAATGAGCGCCATCTAATGTTAGGGAATGAATTTGCATGTTCACTTGGCTCATCGTCAGCGAAAATTGATTGGGTGTGAACACAAAAAACGTGTGGAAAAACACTGGCGAATAATGCGCGCTGAGATTCGTCCCGGTGTGTACCGCCCTTAAGGGATTGAAACTTGACAGCCAAGAAAGTCATCGAAGAAACTGTTTAAATATTCCATGTGACTACAGTGGCTCAACTATAACTTTATCAAGCGACTAGAATACTTTTTGTGCAGAAAAAACAAACAAAAATAACAACTTTATTAGACTATTCCTGAAACGAGAGTTCAAGAGATTTCCACAACGCATGCGCGAGAACTGAACAAGAAGTAGTAGAATAAGAACGCAATTCTCGCACACGCGTCGTGGAAATCTCTTGAACTCTCGTCTCAGGCCCAGAAGGAAGACAAGGAATAGTCGAATAAAGTCATTATTTTTGGGGTGTTTTCGCACAAAAAGTTTTCTCGTCGCTTGATAAACTTACAGTTGAGCCACTGTAGTCACATGGAATATTTAAACATTTTCTTTGACTTTCTGGGCCGTCAAGTTTCAATCCCTTAGGGTGCCTATGTAGCAGTGATCCACCTCTCAAATTTAATAAAAAATATCCTCATTTGTGTTCCGAAGATGAACAAAGCTCTTACGGGGTTGGTACAGCATAGGGGTGAGTAATTAATGACTTAATTTTCATTTTTGGGTGAACTTTCCCTTTAATGCCTTATTGTGAATGACCATATTCTATATCCCTTAATTCTACCCAATACCTATACTTAACAACCTTACTAACTATTAACAGTAATAGTAAATGTATCAGTAAAAAGGAGTTTATTAAGGCAAAAGTTGTAGTTAATAGTGAGGATTGGACTCTAATAAAGTGTGACCTTTATATGAGCTATTCTCAAGGTGCTTAGTTTTTGTCCAATTTAGTTTCAATATATGATTACCAAAAGTAAAATAAACTGAAACAATCATAAAGTGAAAGCTACAGTGTGAAAAACTAAACTAAATTGGAATAGAAACTAGTTTCAGAATAGAAACTAAACAACAAAAAGCTAAACTGAAACTGTAGATAACCGTCAAAGGTTTTTAGTGTTAAGTTTGTCAGCATATTTCTTTTTTTATAGTTTTATAACAACAAAATCGAAACTATTTAAATGTCACGGTGATTCTATTTTAGTTCTTGAGGCAAGTTTTTAAGTTTAGTTTCAGTTTAGTTTTTCTTGATTTCAGTTCACAATAATATCCTATATATTGCATCAAATTAATATGGCCATGATACACAAAATCATATAAATCACAAAAACCTCAAACATAAAAAAACAAATTAAATATCAAAATGACCCGTGTGGGAGTGACAAACACCTGGTGGGGATTTGGATGAGGAAGACAATAGAGAAGAAACATGAACGCAGAACAAAAGAGGAGAGAGAGTTGGAAAACCCTGTCCACCTCTGAGCCACATGTGCTGAGCGATGATGACCACTTAATCAATAAGGCCCGGTTTCCAAGACAACCCTGATTTCCTGTGCCATGTCCTCAGACACGATGATTGTCTATGATGCCGCCCTGCGTGTGTGGGTGTGCGAGTTAGAGTGTAAATGAAAAAAGACGAGATGAGTGCATTTTGAGTAGATGGAAACACACACACACACAGTTTGAAGAGTGTTTGTTTAATTGGTGCAGCGTCTCTCTTTCATTTCCTGTGTCCTCTCCCAGAACGACACACCCTGTGATGATAGGGTGGATGAATGTGTTAGCAGTTAGTCTGCGTTATTTCATACAACGACCTCATTAATCGTGCATGATAACAACTCGGAGATGGCGACAGAAAGGCGATAAAACCCCACTCAGGTACACAAATGCAGCAATGAAGGTGCTCTCGTGAATGAGGGAACAGCGAAAGGAAGCACAGCGAGAGGAAGGAAAGACAGGAGAGAGAGATTAGGAGAGATAGACGGTAAAGGAAGAGGGATTTATAAATAGGGTTTATCGCTACACTTTTACCTGTTCTTCTCCTCTCTTACAAATCTCTCCCACACACACACATAAAAGCTTAACCTTTGAAACATGTGCTCTCGTTCTCCTGGGCGAACACACACACACACAGCTGGTCTCTTAAGCCCCTCATTTTTGGGTCAGGAGGTTGTGCTTACTACTTTATGCGGAGTTATTTCAGCCATAACGTGGATGGATTGAGCTGCACTAATCGCAAGGCCGACCCACGGCAGCGGAGCCACGGCAGGGTTTACGCAAGGACCCTGTAAGTCTGTTACCATGAAATGAGACTGAAACATGGTCCGCACCGAGCATTCAGTTGACAATTAAGCAGTTTTGTTCATTACTACATGGCTCTCTGGAATACTTGATTCTGATTGGTCAATTGTAATCAAGTGTTTTTGTAATGGCTGCTAAACTGAATAATTGACCATTATCCCATGACACCGATTTCCTTTAGCTATTCCAGCTTTATGTCTCTATTATCCATAATCTCATTCTTATACATAATGAAATAATTTCAGCTCATATTAAACGAATCTGCTTTGCATCAGGGTTCTGAATAAACTATTGGGTATTTTGTGCTAATGACCAAATGCACATTATCCCTGACTCACTGTACACGAATACCCACTTTAACAACAGCATTTGCAGTGCGCTTAACATACATAATGTTCCCTATTACCAAGTGAAAATGTTTAACAGGAAGTAATGCAGTATAGATTAAGTGGATTTTATGAATCATGATTTGATTGAATTATTTGGAGGGTTGATATTATAGAAAAATACATATTAGCAGGAAGTAATGCAGTATAGATTAAGTGGATTTTATGAATCATGATTTGATTGAATTATTTGGAGGGTTGATATTATAGAAAAATACATATTAGCCTTTTTTATATTGGAATTTGAAATATTTTAAACAAACAGTCAAGAAAAGTTTAAGCCGAATATTCTGTTACCAATCATTTATATTTTAAAATAAACATTCTATTAATCCTGAAATAAAAATTATATGTTTCCACAAAAATTATTGCAGACTAGACAACTTAAGACTAGAGTAATAATGCCTGCAGAAAATTCATCTCTGCCACCACAGGAAAAGTTACATTTTAAAATATATTAACAGTACAAATATATTTTTTCTGCACAACAATGATTGAATCTTTGATGACCGAATAAGTGCAATTCACCTTTATTCCACAATGACTGCGTTTACATGCAGCCAATATCCCGTTCAAAACCGGGATATTAGCAATAACCCCGGTTCGCGAACGGCCATGTTAACACCGGCAAAAACCCGGAAAATGCTCATATCCCGGATTTTAAAAACCGAGATATTATACCTGGGGTACCCCTTTTCTAACCCGAATTTATGGTCATGTAAACGCGTATCGGCATATCCCCATAGAGATTTGTGTTCTGTGCATGTTCTATTCACAAGGATTATTGGTCTTTTGAGTAGAGAAACTTCTCAGCACATACAAAAATCTGCGCGCAGTATACCGGAATTAAACATGGCGAGACACAGCACAGCATACTTTTGGAGCGAGGTCAGTAATGTTACCAGCATCGAAGCGCAAACAAAGGCGATTGCTATCTGCCCCGAACTATTCATTATCCGCATGCTGCTGTTGTTGTTGTCTTTGGATACAGGAAGAAGAATCGGAAATGACGCATATAGTGTCTTAAGGTTGTCCGTACATCTAGACGCTAACCGCGTGTCGCCGTTTACATCGGGATATTGCAATTCCATGTATACAGGAGAAACTCTCTCTGCTCACGCATGTAAACGGGTTATTCCTAATATTTCAGAAATCCGAAAAGTGACCTTAACCCGAACATAACCCGAAAATTGGCTGCATGTAAACGTAGTCAATGATGAAGTGGCGTTTCACTCATAGTTACCGCAGGCAGAAAACAATAAAATAAGAAGTATAATCAGCAAAACTTGAAATGGCTCAGCGATTTACAACAGAGCAGGGTAAGCCTGACTGCGTCAGACTTCGTACTTCCGCTCTATTTTAGTCCGCTTCTGTACTCAGTCCAGAGACATCGACATGCCTCTTAATTTCCTCCGGCCTGAAAACAGCCGGCCAATCAACGAACAGAGGGTCGTGATGTAGACGCTGAAGTGCCGAGTTTAAGATTGTATTTTAGGATAGGGAAATCGAAAACAACCGTGGATATGGAGACACGGAATGCAATTCGCTCTGTTGTGGAGAAGTGTTGGCCTTACTCCCGACAGGTTTTGGGAAAAGTTTCATTTATCAACTTTTACAGATTTTCAGCGAGAAACTGGGCAGGCCAAAGGCCGGCAAGGCGATAGTTGTGATTGTGTCTCTCTTGGTTCCACTCATGGAGGATCAGGTTAAGGAGGCAACAAAACTCTGTCAGCCATGTTCACTCTGGTATTTCGTTTTCGCATCATTTGTTTATAGTGGAAGTTTGATGCGGCTGAGCTGGCGAATAAAACGCGTCATAACCAAACGTTATATGATTAACTTACGGGTAACCAATGATTTCATACTCCCCTTAATATTACTAGACTTGAGCAAGTACTGAACGCAGTCAAAATTAGTGTCACTGTCACTTAACTTTGAAGATGCTGAAAATTATAATGTTAAGAATATGTTTGAGATGGCGAATATGAGCCAGATGCTGAATGTACTGGTAAATGTAGCTCTAACGAGGGCGGAGATGATGAAATAAAACATCTGCCCAAACTAAACACTTCTAAGCTCCAAAAGGTAACAAAATATGCTTTATTTTATTCTTCTGTTCCTCTAATATCAGGAGAGTTTTATATTATTCGCGACAGGTAGAGAGTCCATCTGTGTTAGATAAAGATCACGGGTCGCTAAAGACCCAAAAACGTAATGATTGGCAAAACATTCCTGCATTTAAGGGTTAAAAAAAGAACACTATTTCACAATGTTCCTCATTTTACTCATACTCATCACACTGATGAATCATGCACAATCAGACGACCATTAGAGTAGACATTTATTTGACAACTTAATATTGATTTCATGTTGTCTTTAAAAAGAACACCCAAAAAATACAGAGTGATTTTAATGAACCCTATTACTGTTCCCTAACATTTCTTGTACATTAGCCTAGAGCTTCAGATTCTAGTTTTCTGTGGTTTTTGCAGAGTTGTGAGTGTATGTAGTCAACAAGGAACTATTTAGCTCCCAGAATGCTCGAGGAGAAGCCCTGATTGAATCAGCATGATTGGAGCTATTATCATGTTTCCTGTGCAGACCATGTGACGGGAGAAACCTGGCTTTTGATGTGAGCCAGTTTGGAAGCCTATGGCTGATGCAAACAAGCATACAGTTATCAAAGCAGGACAAATTGATGCAGATACCCTCCCGTATCCTTCGTTCAATCTGCTCTTTATATGTTCAGTGTATATGAATCTTTGTGTAATGCAGGGCCTTAAAAAAATTCCAAAGGACAGTGTTTGATGTAAAGGCTTAGCATAAAAGCGTGTTTATGGATGTGAGCTTCTGACCCGGACGTTATCTGGCGAGCCGTCCTTGAGTGTAATTGGGGGAGGGGTGGCGTCAGACATACAGAGATCAACCTCAATACAAAAGATTAACCATGAACTAATCATCCTCTCTCTGTGTGCTTCAGGTGGTCTGTGTATTTGCGTGTGTATGAGGCGAACGGCATGCAGCAAAACTCCTGCACTTTTCCATAATCCTGGTCTCCAAGCGTGAGCCTGCGAGCAGACTAATCCGCCGTATTTACGTATTAATAACCAGCCAGGCCACAAGATCATCATTACACATGGTGTTGTTGCAAGTTAATCTCTCTAAATGGGATGCTTCAGTGCTATATGACTCCATGGGACAACCTGGTGCATGGTTAAAATGCAGAGGGACATAAAAAAAAGTATGAAAAAAAAACCCATTAGTTAACTCATCAGCAAATCAATAATTGTCAAATTTATAAATATTATCAAAAACATTATAATTTCATTAAAATAATTCATATTATATACACACTATATACATATATGAAGACGTGTGTGTGTATATATGTATGTATATATGTATGTGTGTATATATATATATATATATATATATATATATTAGGCTGTCAAACGATTAATTCGCAATTAATTGCATCCAAAATAAAAGTTTGTGTTTACATAATATATGTGGGTGCACTATGTATAATTATTTTACATATATAAATACACACACATGCTTGTATATATTTAAGAAATATTTTCATGTATATACTGTGTGTAGATTTATATATAATTTAGATTATATATAAATATAAATATTTTAGATATATATTTTTTTTCGTTATATATACATGCATGTGTGTATTTATATATATATATATATATATATATATACACACACAAAATAATTATACACAGTGCACCCACATATATTATGTAAACGCAAACTTTTATTTTGGATGCAATTAATCACGATTAATCGTTTGACAGCCCTAATATATATATATATATATATATATATATATATATATATAGCCTAATACCTATATGTATATTTATGAATTTAAATAAACAAATTTGCATTAAAATAAATTCATTATGATAAAATAGAGATAATGTGACCCTAAACAATGACCACTTCTGTTAATCAGCAATCAAGCTAAGTTATCTGCCAAATGTCATTTCACAGAACGACCCAAACATCGGCTCGCGAATCTTCATATCTAGCAGAAGACAAGAATGGCAGTGAATTCCAAAGGTCCTGCATGGCACACTAGCCATAAACGTCTAGACATCCCAGCGTCTGTACGAGCTAAAGAGATTCTCCTTGATTTAATAGATTTATTAGGCTTTGATTCGATTAGGACAGAGAGAGGGCTCAGCTCTAAATGACAGCTCAGGCAGAGGGCACATTGGCTGCACAGAGGCTAAATTAAAGGGTAAGTATAGTCTGCCTCGGCTGCTTACCACAAACCCAGACCCCTATTCCACTCTTCAGAGATTTGACTTCAGCTAACGGAAACCCTAATCGCTCTCATTATCCGAGAAGTATCAGTTTTTTAGGCCGGGTGAAACTTAATTGTCAACAGTTCAATTTTCCGCTTGTGTTGTACTTTCTGACAGTGCTCTTTGGTGGTAAATGGAGTGATTACTCATGACTTAGACAAAAAATGTGGGTGGAAAAAGGTCAGAAAATGGGAGCCTCAGAAGAAACGTTGCCACAAAAATGACAAATGGAGGTGAAAGAGAAAACTACAGCGTCCGGTCTCAAACAAGCCTTCCCTCCATCGTGATCGTGCACTTTCCTGTTGTTCCTGATGTCATAGCAGAGACAGATTTTTTTTTTATCTTATCACCCTTTCCGAGTGCATCTCAGCCAGAAATGTGGAGAAATGTTCATAGCTATGAAGAAATGTGCTTAGTGGTTTGGGAGTGTAGGGTAAATAGGGGTTTTTGACAAGAAAAAAAGAAGATGCAAGTCCAGTTCAGAGTAAGGTCAGCATTCAGGTGGAGGTTAGGAATGCATGCACAAACCAAATCATCCACCCACACACACAAACACACAGACACAAGCCAACCATGTGAGTCTCACACGCTTATCTAATGAGTGCATTCCCATTCTCAACCATTTCTGTTGCCCTCTTCTTTTCATTCCTCCTCTTCTTCTGGTGTCTTTCTCACTATCCTCTACTTGTCAAATGATTGCTTAATAGTGTTTCTCTTTCCTTTTTTCACATAACTCACAAATTAAATGGTTGGTTCACCCAAAACTTATGTCATCAATGACTTGTTCCAAGCCCGTAAGGAACGAATCTTTAGAACACAGTTTAAGATATTTTAGATTTAGTCGGAGAGCTTTCTGTTCCTCCATTGAAAATGTATGTACCTTATACTGTCCTTGTCCAGAAAGGAAATAAAGACATCCTCAAAGTAGTCCATGTGACATCAGTGGGTTAGTTACATTGAAAATACATTTTGGTCCAAAAATAACAAAAACTATGACTTTATTCAGCATTGTATTGTCTTCTGGTTCTGTTGTCAATCCCATTCATTCAGTGACACTGGTAGCGTAAGACGGTGCTGACGTGTTATCTTGTGCCTTCGTATAAACCTTTGCATATCATCACTTCCAGGTTTTTGGCAACCGGGATTGGCTTACGCTGCATGGGTAAACTTATTTCTGGTAACTGATGTTTCAGCCTAACAAGAATCAGCACGAAAATCAAAGTAGAAAAATCGCCGCTTGACTTGGTAATATCATTCTCTGTGTCTTTGGTGTGGCGGTACATGATAATATTCCATGTAAAAACTTAAGCGTTTTTTGCAATGTGCTGGACAAATCATCGGCTGGCAGCTCCCTTCCATATCTGGACAGCAACACTTCGGTCATCCCTCTAAAATATTTAATCTCATATTCCCTCACATATGCTCCTGTGATCAACACCTTAAAATCTCTAAATATTAGGCAAACCCATTAGTAGTAGTTTTGTTGCTGTTGCACATTTCATAGTTGCACTGCTTACAGATAGATATAAAGGCCTGTTCACAGCAAGGAAAACTACAGTAACAGCACAGATAAATTATTGTTGGAATCAATTTCAGAACGATATTTTTTCTGCTGATGAACGATCAAAACATTGACAGCCGATCACATTTAAAGCAACAGGCGACAAAACTGCAGCACGCTTAGAATGAACAGAATAATATCATCCGCTGGACACAAATATAGTTATCATTATAATTCTTTGTAGTTTGCCTTATTGGTGTCAACAGGTCGTAGTGCAAAGGCTGTGATTAATGTATGTTGGATACTATAAATTATGGGTAACAATTTAGTTTACGGTCCAATTCTCACGATTAACTAGTTGCTTATTAGCATGCATATTACTAGGATATTGGATGTTTATTAGTATTTATAAAGCACTGCCTTATTCTGCATGATCATATTCTACATCTCTTAATCCTACCCAATAGCTAAACTTAACAACTACCTTACTATATATTAATAAGCAGTAATTAGGAAATTATTGAGGCAAAAGTTGTTATAAGTTAATAGTGATAATCTGACCCTAATCTAAAATCTGACCAAATTTAGTCTAACCACATTTTAATCTGTCAGGATCAGTTATAATATATGCTTGGCTGCAGGATATAATGTTGTGATACTGACATTAATACATGATGCTATTGCTATAGCCTATATGTTATATTTCAAGCATGTATATAGTATAACCGTATATAACTTTATATGAACTGGGAATTTGCTTTTTATGAATACATGCTCATCATATGGCAGGGGAACTACTGAATGAGTATGGATTTTTGTAACATGACAGTCATTGAATTAAAACCACCTTCCAGTAAATTTGAACACGGTCTTGAGTGGCCATTTAAGTTACAATTACAAATGAATGTCTTTGTAGACTATATATATATATATATATATATATATATATATATATATATATCAGCCACTTAAACCAGCAGACCTGTAGCAGACGTAACTTTACGTAGAGTGGTGATGTAATTTTTAACTCTTGTGAAATTGGCTAATTTCAATACGTTCTTTCCTCTATTATTTCCTCATAATATATATATATATATATATATATATATATATATATATATATATATATTTTGAAAAAGCATTCATTTTATCGAATTATTCATTTTACTCATTCAAAATTATTTTATTTTTTTTGTTTTAAAATATGTTGTTTGTTGGACCCCATTGACTTTTATTATATGGAAAAAATAGTCATAATTTGTGCCATGCATAAGAAACAATGTCATGTAGATTTGGAAACGAGATGAGGGCGAGTAAATTGATGCACAGAAGTTTCATTTTTGGGTGAACAATCCCTTTAATAGCCTACACTACAATTATGTTTCTAAAGTTATATTTTCAAAAATGAGTATTGATGAGTCCGAAAAAGCTTGATTACTTGGTAATCAATGGCAGGACGAGCTAGCCGGGCTGGCAGTGCCCTCTCAGGAGAGCGGATGCCAGGCAGGAACATGCAGAGGGGCCATCTGTGCCAGCGAGGGCAGACTCGGGCTTTCAGTGGTCATGAATGAGGCTTATTTATTCCAACGCGTGAATAAGGCCAGTCAGTGAAAACAGCACAAAAGAAGACAGAGGCTCGTTGGCATGCACACAGTGTTGCCTCCAAAGCAGTGTTGCAAGACTTTAGTATTAGTGAGAGGAATTGAATGAAACAGAGATCCAGTGTGTGATGGGATCATTTCAAAACACTTTGTGAGAGACAGTCTGATTCTATTAATATTGTAATCATAATTTAACTCCTGAAGTGTGATTCCATTGTCATGTCAGCAACAATCACACACTTATCCTAAAGTTACATGCACTTCCTTGTTTGTTTTGTTTCGTTTTTTTGTTGCGTTGTTTTTGTGTCTGTGAGAGGGGGCAGGGCCTTGGGACTGTGCATCCTGGGTAAGTAATCTGTCTTTGTCTCTTCCTGGTTTTGTTTGCATTGGCCTGGATGGGGGTCACTGAAAGTAGGCACAGTCTCATCGTCCAGGGATGTTTGGGTCCTAGAGCCGGGCCATTAAACATAATTAAAATGTATGAAACATTTTAGCTAAAAAGTCAAGGCTATTTAAATAGCGTCCCAGATTAAATCTTATGTATCCGCATTAAAATGCAGATGTACTTTCCATATAATAAAAGTATTTATTTATTTATAAAAGTTTATAAACTTTTTTGAAAACATTTTATTGTATTATATGTATTGTCATTTCAGACTTAGTACATCAAAATCAAGATGCACTAGTGTTCAAAAGCTTTGGTTCAGTATAATTTTTCTAAAAAAATAATACTTTTAGTCAGCAAAAATGCATTAAATTCATTTAAAGTGCACAGTAAAGACTTTAACATTATGGAACATAACATTTTTCAACACTGATAATAAGAAAATGTTTCTTGAACTCCAAATCTGAAAAGACTAGAGTAATGATGATGATAAATTCAGTTTTGCTTTTTTACATTACTTCCAGACATTTAAAAAAAATCAAGAGCCAAAACTTTTGTACATTTGTATAGACCTTATGTAGCCCGCCCCTTTTCAGTGCTGCGCTCGTTGTCTTTTGACTTCCGGTCTGTATTTTGAAAGCAATCTTGCATAGGTATGAATGAACTGCTCGTAAACAATTTCCCGGTCGACATTTGTTAAGACATCTGCTTTACAATGCTTATGATAAACATTACAATGCTCATGATAACTTTTGTTAACTCTACAATAAGTAAATCTACTTAACCAGCTAATTATTCCTCGACAGCAATGCCATAAAAATATACGGAGCGACCACGAAAACCGGAAGTTCAAAGACAATATGCCACAAAATAGCAGTGTTTAGCATTGTTCTCAGTTCAAGTGCACGGGTGATTCTTCTTTCTGTTGGAAAACGATCACTATCCCTAGCTTTCATGTTCAAATAGAAATTAAAATTCCCATCAGTGTGTGATACCAGCTGGTACTATCAGCGAAGGACAAGATTACAGACAGATTGATGAAATGATTCATTTAGCAAAAAATATGCCACGTCCAAGCATCAGTAACTTCAGCCTTTTGTAAATAACCTCTAAAAAAAAAACAGGGGTAGAGGACCACAGTAATGATTCAATTAATCACTTTACACATGTCTATTCATGCCCAATCTAACCTGATTAATGTGCACTTCTTAATTATTATCCCGCCACTTTTTGAGACACTCATTCAATGTCATTCTCACGACGTTAACGGCTTTTAACAGAGAAATTAACACAGTCGCCTGGTTTTCTTTTATGGAATTATAAACTCCCAGAGAACAGAACAATGATTTGAATTCACAAGCACTCTTTCATGTTCTCATCTGCATCCATTAGCCAAACACATCCATTCGCCTTTTATATAAAAAAGAAAAATTTGTGACCTCCACGTTTTCAATTAAAACCAAGCTTAAAAGCTTGATTTAAGGGAGCGTGAAAATTGACAAATGATCAAATACAAAATTGGCAGATAATGAAAATTCTTTTTTTTCAACTGTTGTATGCCGTTTAAATATGTCCCTCATTGCCTATGTAATCCCAATCATGCGAAAGAAGCAAAAATATACTTCTGATTAAATGTCTTCTGAGAAATAAGTAGCCTAGTGCTTGGATTTCTCTATCATTTGACATGATGACTTGAAAGATTTTGTAAAAGCAGTTTACTTAGTACACTAGCGCTGCCAGTGAAGTTATTGGCTAACAGGACAGCTGGTTTTGGATGGCGCCAATGTCCTGCATTGACTTCCACCCCCTCTCTATGCTGACACACCCTCATGCATCATTCCTTTTAGTGCATTTTTAACAGTCTCTTTCCTTTCCTTCGCCTGTTTCTTTGCCCTGTTTTTTAAAAGCAAAGTAATTCACAATCCATGTCTGATGAAGTCTTTCAGTCTAGCTCATCAAAGGTACCATGTCTCCTCTCTCACTCTTTTGTCAGGTGTTATTTATGAGACATGTAGTGGAATCCCTGTGAGCCTGCAGCACCTGCTGTAGTTGGACGGGGAGTCGAGCGGCAGCTGCCGTACTCTGTAAGAGCAGAGAAAATGTTGTGAAAGCACTGTGATTTTGTTATTTAAGCGTTAAGGGAGGCCGGGAACATTAAAGGACATTGAAAAAGTGTCGTGGATTTGTTCGGGGAAGCTGGGAGCTGCAGAAGAACTGTGAAAGCTTTGTGAGAACAAAAAAGGTCTAACAACGTTTCCAAACACATTATGAACATGTGCCAAAAATGTTAAGTGTACCCTGGGAGTTTTTTGAAGAATAAAACATGTAGCTGAGCTAAAGAATAACGAAAGACGATTCAATTAAGATAATACTTCACTATTACATTTCATATCATTAATGTGGTACATGTGATGAACAAACTAAATTTATTAATCATTTTTATAAAAACAAAATACTATTGATTGTTCATTTGTGTTTGTTCATTTAATTTCAATATTAACATTGAGCTCATTTTTTTGTACTTTTGGAGTGCTGTCTACAGACAAAATGACAAAAATCGGTGTTGCCTACACCGTGTTACCGTCTTTTTAAAATTTGCACCATGTTGACTTCAATGGGGCATGTTCTAAACCTGCTTTTATCCTCTTAACATCCTTGATTTGTCATTATGAGTGCACAGCCATGTGAGTGGTGTTATTAAGAGTGACCACGGTCAATCTGAGTGCAGTAGATGTGAAAGATATGAATAAAAATGGTGTTAATTCAGCCAGCTCACATACCTGTATTTGCTTCTTGTTTTCGGTCTGGAAGCCCACAGTAGTCGATTGTTCGAGTTTACGCGCACGATCATTGGTGAATATCATCTCAAACCTACCACTGTGTGGTGTTCTGAAAGTTCATCCAAATCAGATTTTGAACACAGGGAGGAGGTTTGAGATGAATATTCACTAATGATCGTGCGCATGAGATCGACAATCGACTACTGTGGGCTTTAAACCGAAAACAGGAAGTAAATAGAGGTATGTGAGCTGGCTGAATTAACATAATTTTTATTCATATCTTTCACATCTTACTGCACTCAGATTGACCGACGGTCACTCTTAATAACACCACTCAACATGGCTGTGCACTCTAAATGACAATTCAAGGATGTTAAGAGGTACAAGCAGGTTTAGAACATGCCCCATTGAAGTCAACAGGGTGCGGAATTTTAAAAAGGCAAATAACACAAGTGTAGGCAACACCGGTTTTTGTCTGTAATGACAGCACTCCAAATGGACAAAAAATTAGCTCAATGTTAAAATTGACTAGCCTGGTTAAAACCAGACCATTTTCAGTAGAAACATTTCAGAGTGTTGTTCTATGCTCGGTTTTTAACAAAAAAGGAAACGTTCAAATCGCTTAAAAACAGACGCGATAGCTGATTCGAACGAGTGATGTTCGACGGCGGCATCCATCTTTGTAATGTAGGCTACAAAATCTGCTTCAAAATCCCAGCACTGACGTCATCGTGTAAAGCCCGCCCAACGTTTCTGAAGCAATTTCCCGCGATTTCGATGGA
The DNA here is from genome assembly GCA_030378365.1 of Hybognathus amarus. Taxonomy (NCBI): domain Eukaryota; kingdom Metazoa; phylum Chordata; class Actinopteri; order Cypriniformes; family Leuciscidae; genus Hybognathus; species Hybognathus amarus. The sequence goes on along the minus strand of JAQIUQ010007298.1, from coordinate 93,738 downwards.
TTGGAAATGGGCTTAAATGAGCTCTTAGCCAGACTAACTTTCAGAGCAAATCTATATTTGCCGGAAGTTGTCTGGGTTTTCCCAGGCTAAAAATTGACCGGAGTTCTCCTTTAATTCATATTGTTAATTTAGCTTGAAATGTTAAAATAAAAATTAACCTTGATTTATGAATGCTGAAAATGTCCTATTCATAATTGAATCAAATTGTAAAGTGTTTCCAAAACTAATGACAATAAATAAGAATCAAATGCTAATACATGTGAAGTGCAAACAGCAGGGAAAAGCTTTCCTATTGTGTTGCCGATGTTTGGACTCGAGTTCAGTCATAGCTTCTTGTCAGTGTTGTAACCAGGTAAACACAGCGCACAGGTGAACATGGCAAGGTCAGCGTTTGTTTTGACTGCAAACACCTGAATCAGGACGCGTGGACTTTAATCTGCCAGTTTGTACAGAGAGCATCATTGCCAGCACAGCTAACGTACACAACGGACAAAAAATAAAACACATTAACACCTGTATTTTGCAGAATCTGCTGGGTAAAATCAGGTAAAAACACAAAGAGCATCCTTAAAATCCAAAAGAAACTTATTTACTATGGTTTTCCTGAATTTTCTGGTCTTATAATGCACGTTGTTGCAAGCCATTCCAAAAAACCCAAACAAAACAAAATGTAGCCTAATAAATTGCTCAGCCTCAATTAATTCCTGTTAAGTTTTTCACGAGAAATTCATAAGTAAAATAGGTTACGGACGTCATTTCAGTCGACGTCAAGATATTAAATCACCAATCGGATCAAGGCACAGAAAAAAAATATGTTACCCAAGATTTATTTGCTCTTGATGTCTAACCCCAGTTCAGTATCAGGTAACTATCAGGTAAACTTGGCAAGGCCAAATACTGTGTACTGCAAATACAGGAGGGATACCACTCCTTGCACTGTGATTGGCTGAAATATGGAGTGGGAAGCTCTGATACCATCAGGTACCAGGTGCAGACGGACAGAGGAGGGGTGGGGGAGTCTGACAGCACCAGCACAGGCGAACGCTCACAGCTTAAAAAATGTCCAGATCACGTACAGAGAGAGCATGGAACCAAATCTGGTTCACATTAGGGCAAATGTTGCAATGACATCCCCCAACCTCGCACGGGACCCCAGGATAATTATTACTAGCAGAGGTGAGAAATTCCCGGGATGCCATTTAACACATGGACAGATGACATCAGAGGAAATCTGTGGGGACCTGAGGCAAACATATGGAGCTGGAGAGCAGAAACAAACAGTTTACTAAACACGCTTAAACATATTCATTATCATCACGTGTCAAGCCAACACACACAGACATGTTTAAAGCTTACAGATCGCATAGACCCTTAAGAAACATTTTAATTGGGGTGACAGCATCTTGTTTTGTATTTTATGTACTAGAGGCTGTATTACGTCACAATCGTACATTTCATATGGCCAATGCAGCATTTTCATACACTCTTTCCCTCATCACATCTTTCTAGATGTTTACCAGTGTTGACGGTCGCTCTGGCAGAAAGCCTTTCACGATCTGACTAATACACACACTCATAGTATGAGCTAACATCCTACTTCTCCAGGGAGTTCAGATGGACAAGGACACACACACACGAGCACGTCTCCAGGGAGCCGTGGATAGAGTCGCATTACGAGTAGCCCCTCGAATCATAACGCATCAAACCCTGCAGAGCGCCTCAGAACCTCAGAAAACAGAGATCTCAACGCTGCCTCCCAGCATCCCTGACATTTCATACATCACTTTGATAGATCACCTTATCAGTGCAGCCGCTCGCCGGCATAAGAGCTGTATTCATAAGGCCACGAGAGCCCACGAGCTGATAGAAGTATACAGCATATTCATCATTATCTTCTTAGCATTGTTTTGATGTGATAAGGGCTGAAAGCATTAAATGAGGATGCATTATTTCTAGCTGTAATTTCACTTTCTGATGCAACAGGGCTGCAAATGTAGAAAATGGAACGGTGACGGCTGAAGGTGTGTTGGTATTCTGTCATGCTTTGTGGATCAATCAGGAGATATTGCAGGTTGTTGCCTATTATGGATGCAATATGGGGATGATGGGATTGATTGCGAGCGTGAAGCTGGTACGATTAAAGCAATGAAAAATATAGCTTTTCGTTTTTAGCAGAGGTTCTTTATACACAGGGGTGAAGATTAAAAACACTCAGGGTGCTGATAAGACTTATTGCTCATTCTTTGCTGTCCATTTTACGCACTGAACAGAACGGAATAGAACACAACAGTTAAAGGAATACTCCACCGTTTTTCATATTAAACTATGTTATTTCCTTAAAGGAGAACTCCGCAAACAATGAACCTTTGGTCTAATAAAACATTGGTACCTAGTCAATCGTTCTCTGAGATTTGTTTTCATGATAATCGAATGTAAAGAGTTTTATCTCTAAAAACTGTTTAGCGTATATTGCTAGTAATGGGGGCATTGACTAAGTAAAAAGAAATCGCTAGTTTATACCACTAACAAGGCTCAAAATAGCCCCAAACTAACACAGTAACATAATGAGGGTCCGTACATGCAAAACGAAGCATTGAGAACTTTGTAAGAGTACAGACCGTTTAATAAGAAGATACATTATAAAGACAGTTCACTTCGTGTATACAGACAGGAGCCATCTTAAAAAATAGTCTCGATAAGTCGATCCCCGAACGCCGTTCATACAGTTCAGAAGTTCGCTCAACTTCATACAGTTCAGCTCACTCAGGACGACGTTCGTGATTTGACTTATCGAGACTTATTTTCTAAGATGGCTTCTGTCTGTATACGCGAAGTGAACTGTCTTTATAACGTATTTTCTTATTAAACGGTCTGTACACTTGCAAAGTTCTCAATGCTTCGTTTTGCATGTATGGAGCCTCATTATGTTACTGTGTGAGTGTGGGCTATTTTGAGCCTTGTTAGTGGTATAAACTAGCGAATTTCTTTTTACTTAGTCAATGCTCCCATTACTAGCATTATACGCTTCTTAAACCGCTCGTTTAATGTCTTAGGCCATCATGTTTTCTTACATTTACAAGTCATTAAATCATGTTTAATCTTGACTTCTCTGTGCATGCTCTTTAAGGTGAACCGAGGGTGGACCCCTAAACCTGCATTATATGACTGATAGACAACAACGGTTTGACGGAAAAATACCAAAATTGAAAATACTGTGGAAACAAAGACACCTACATCTTGGATGCCCTTGAGGTAAGCTAAAACATATCACAAATTCATTTCAAAGTGAACTATCCCTTTAAGGGAGGCATTGCTAGGCTAAGGGATAGTGCACAGTCAGCAGATTAAACCCCTTCAGGGTGATATTTATGTGCCTATTTTCCACATAAGTAAATAATTAAACACAAAATGTTAATTTGGCATATTTTATTTTCACAAGATGACTCGCAGTACCTGCTCAGCGGTCTGTTAACAGTTGTAGCGGTTGTTGTCAGAATAACAGACCACTAGATGGCACGATTGAAGAATTGAGTGTTGCATGGGGCTGCTGAGTAAAAATAATGAATAAATGAAATGAATGAATGACGCATGATTCTGCACTAAGAATGGGAAAGTTTGTAAAATGACTGCCAGTGCCAGTTAAACTTAAAGCAGACGAACTTAAAGCAGACGAACTTAAAGCAGACGATCTACTTCACAAACTACCAAAACAACGTGTACCAGACGCAAGTGGCATTACACAAGAATTTTGAAGAATGTTGGTAGCTAGACAGTTGACGGCACCCACTGACTTCCATAGTAGGAAACAAATATGGAAGTCAATGGGAGTTGATCAACAGTCTGGTTACCAACATTCTTCAAAACATATTTTTGAAAAAAACTCATACTGTAGATGTTTGGAACAATATGAGGGTGAGTAATAATCCATTTTTCAGTGAGCTATCCCTTTAGCATCACCTACTGCATGGGTTCCAATTTCTAAAAGCAAATAATATATAGTTGCCTATATTTTTTAGTAAGGCAATACCTTGCAAGGGAATCATCAGGGGTCCTCCTTAACATCAAACTCCCTTGGCACACTGCACCTTTAGTTACAGGAACAACCCCTCCTGGAGCAACCTAAGGTTAAGTGGCTCGCTCCAGAGCACAATGGTGTTCGTTCATGGATCGTTCCTCTGGGACGATTTGGATTTGAGCTTGCAACCTTTGGGTTACCAGCCCAGATCTTTAACTACTAGATTACAACACAATCTACTGAAAACAGTCGAGGAAAAGTCCACTATATGCCTATATTGTGTAAACAGTTAAACACAAACTTTGGGTTTAAGGCCAGTTATGGAGAGAGGGAGAGACTGAGAGAGACTTCAGTTACTATTATATAGTCCGTAAGAGTAGTCCCAAGTCATATTATTAAAAACAATAAATGTATCAGCATAACTGACACACAAAATTACCCCCCACACAAGCCAATTATGAGCACTCATATTCTCAGGTGGACTGAAGAAACCCTAACAGGTGTACACGCTCATACACACATAAACGTATGCTTATCCCTGAAGAGCACGCCACTTAAGTTGTCAGACTCCGATCGGAGTCTTTTGGACAGGTGTACACACAAACATAATATCCCCAAAGAGTGAAGTAGTGGAGAAGGGGGAATAGGGGCGAAATCTTAATTTCCTGTGTGATGTGGCAGCGACCTTCCCACCATGGACACACACGCACGCACACGCACACACACTTGTTGGGATAGATGATTGTATTAGATGAGGTCATACACCTCACACACCTGTTCATATGACTCACACTGACAAGAGATCTGCGGGGAAGTGTTTATATCCAGAGAATCTATTTCATACACACTCTATTAGATGAGATCAACACAACACAGTGACACAGAGCAGAAAAATAAGAGTGATAGGAAACACACACACACAGATTGTGGAATGTGTGCTGCTGGGTCCAGACAGCACAATACTTGTGAATGATGCTAACTGGCCGTTGTTATTGCAGGAAGGTAAATTTATCTCAGCTGTAGCCTAAGTGTGTTAGTTTTAAGGTTTACTTAAGGGTTGGTTCACCCAAAAATTATGTCATTAATGACTCACTCTCATGTCGTTCCAAACCAGTAAGACCTCTGTTCATCTTCTTAACACAGTTTAAGATATTTTAGATTTAGTCCGAGAGCTTTCCGTCCTTCTATTGAAAATGTACACGGTATAGCCTACTGTCCTTGTCCAGAAAGGCAATAAAGACATCAGTGGGTTAGTTAGAATGTTTTGAAGCATCGAAAATACATTTTGGTCCAAAAACACCTAAAACTAAGCCTGGATGCCAGCCCGAACTCCGCCCACAACATTTTTTGGACGAGAAAGTTACGATCTGGACTGATAATTGAGGAGTTGGATCCACGTTATCGTTTCCCTCATAGATGACTGCAGCTGTCGCGTCTGTTGTGAAATAAATCGACAGCCCATTCATTTTAATAGACAAACAGAGAACTGCAATCAAGGCATTTGTCGAATACGGAAAGATATTTTGCCTTCCTTCCCACATGATTCGGGAAAAGTGTAACTTATCAGCTGGCTCCAATGGTCACTAAGAAGATGGGACGTAATAAAAGCCTGTGGTCGTTGTGGTTTCTGCTTTGGTCGCACTCATGGAGGAGTAAGTAAAAGAAGCAACACTCGTTATTTAACTTCTAAAATAAGTAAGTTCTGTAGTTGAAAACTGCGCTAAGCAAAGGAGTTGACTTACTGCGTTGCTCTGATTGGTTGTAGGTCTACCGACTATCCAATTGAGTGCAGAGTTGTTGTTTTTTCCTGGTTCGGTTACGACACGCCTCATAATCAAAGCTTAATGGAGCGGTCTCAGACTCATATTCTCATTAGAATATGAGTATGACGAAGTCAGGCTACCTAAAACTACGGCTTTATTCAGCATTGTATTGTCTTCCGGTTCTGTTGTCAATCCGCGTCCGCGTTTCAGAACGCTGTAAACAAAACAATCTTCGCAAACATGTCTATAGGATTTTGAACACAGAGGAAGACTTGCATTTTTTTTGCCCAGCCATATTTATTTGAACCCGAATTCACCTCTCTTACTGTCTGTGGAATACAGGGATGCACCAGATAAAACGTCAGTCACGTCTTACGTCATCAGCGTCACTGCGGACTCATGAACGCGATTGACAACAGAACCGGAAGACAATACAATGCTGAATAAAGTCATAGTTTTTGTTATTTTTGGACTAAAATATATTTTCAATGCTTCAAAATTTTCTAACTAACCCACTGATGTCACATGGACTACTTTGATGATGTCATTATTTCCTTTCTGGACAAGGACAGTATATCGTACATACATTTTCAATGGAGGGACAGAAAACTCTCAGAATAACTGTGTTTTAGAAGATGAACGGAGGTGTTGCGTGCTTGGAACGACATGAGGGTGAATCATTAATGACATAATTTTCATTTTTGGGTGAACTAACCCTCTAACTGTACTTTAAAGGCAAAAATGTCAGGATAAATCATTGTCGGTCTCCCTTTGAAAACATCCTGATTAACAAATAATATAAATAGATACATGATTTAACCTAAAAAAAGATGTAACCCACAGATAAGTACATTATATTAATGTTATGGCTGCTAAATTATTAAATTAAAATGATTATTTAAATATCATATAAAATATTCAACATGTTTTAATAAATAAAAAATAAAACTCTATAAACTTTTAAAGTTTTACACATTATTAAGGCATCAAAACTTTATAACATCCACTATGAAAAAAATATAGATTTAATTTTAGATTAGCTATTTTAAAATGACATTTAAACAGTGTTACTAAATGAACAGGTTATTTAAAGATTAATGTTAAGTGAGAATTAGAATACTAATTATAAAAATGTAATAAATGCGCATGCACAATTCAATATCCACAATAATCTAAATAAAGTCGATGCAGTACAGATGTATTATGCATTCCTGAACTTTTTTTATTCTAAAAAAAGTTTACTTTTCAGGTGTAGGTTTAAGGTTAGTCTTTATTAATAGTAATTAACGTATATTAAAAAATTCCAACTGACATGAATTTAGATCTCGTTATCACACATCACTGAGATGTGCTTTTGCCTGAGTGTGTACATGCCTCTCCCCTCCACCATCCAGACACCTTTCAGGATATTTTAGTCCTGAGAGCCAGCGCTGTTGTCACCCATTCGCCGCAACACTTGTTCCTCCCATCTCAAGCAGACAAACGCTCCACCTACAAACTGACACGCAGAGAGACAAGGATTCCTCCACATCTGGTCTTCCTCTCGGGAGGAGAATGGGTCATATGCAAATGCATGTCTCCGCATGGGCAGTAGTTTCCCACAGGCAGCAGGAGAAAGAGTGTTCCCTCCCTCTCTGCACTCTTTCAATGGTCCTTTTCTTCTGCCGCTAAGCCCCTCTATGCCCAATAGTGGCCCGCTGCATAGGTAGCAAACCCCTTTTCTCCCCTCACAAGCTTTAAAACACAATAGCTCACTTAAGCGCGCACACACACGCGCACAAATACACACAGAAACCAACTAATAAAGTACAACCGTGCACAACTAAAAAGAGGGTTCATGAAACCTGGGCTCTTCTGGGGAGAGTGAAAATGAGGGAGAGATGAAGGAGAGGGAAATAAAAAAAGGAGTTTCTTTGTTTAGGAGTAATGTTTCCTCTCCTTCCGTGGGACCAATGAACAGGCTGATCATTAATCCCCATTTGTAAAAGCATTGAGATGTTTGGAGCGCTGTTTGCTGAGAGCCAAATTTGGACAGGGCCGCAGGAATTAAGCAGCACCTGAAATGAACCGTGTACGGATCTTGGTTCTTTACAGGCCAGAGGATGATTAGGAAAGAGTCCTATTTAAACCTAACTAAAGCTCAAATAGACATTATTTACTATAAATTTCCAAGGGAATTTAGAACATGATTCACCAACGTAAGTTATTCAAAATATAAAAAATTATTTCACTCCAACTCTGAAACAATATCTACTAGCATAATCAAGGGAAAATAGCACATATGTAGGGCTGTCAAACGATTAATTGCGATTAATCGCATCCGAAAATAAAAGTTTGTGTTTACATAATATATTTGGGTGCACTGTGTATAATTATTTTTTATATATAAATACAAACACATGCTTGTATATATTTAAGAAATATTTTCATGTATAAAAATGTATATCGATTTATATGTAATTTATATTATATATAAATATAAATATTTTATATATAAATAATATTTTTTTCTTAAATATACATGCATATGTGTGTTTTATATATATATATATATATATATATATATATATATATATATATACAAAATAATTATACACAACACATCCAAATATATTATGTAAACACAACCTTTTATTTTGGATGCGAATTAATGACGATTAATCGTTTTGACAGCCCTAAGGGAAAATATTAATATTCAATAAACAGAGCATTTCCAAGAATAACAAAGTCAATCCAATAAACCATACAACCTAATTAAATCTTAATATAGGTATTCAATATAGTTGATATATATATTCAATATACTTAATATAGTCCCGTCCTACATGATTTAATAATACAAATTTTGTTTCATTTGCAAATACACTACCATTCAAAAGTTTGGGGTCAGACAGATTTTTTTAACAAATATAATAAATGACAATAAAGACAATTATCAATGTCTTCATTGATTTCATACAAGTTGTTCTTTTGAACTTTCAATTCATTAAAGAATCCTGAAAAAAAAATTAAAAAGTGCAACTGTTTTTCAACATTGATAATAATAAGACATATTTTTTGAGTAACGATGCAGAAAATTCAGCTTTACCATCACAGGAAAAAAATACATTTCAAAATATATAAAAATACAAACGGTTCCTTATTTCAAATAGTTATAATATTTAAGAATATTACTGAATTTGTTTTCAAAAACATTTTAAAAATACCACCGGTCCTAAACTTTAATGTAAGTCACATTACAAATGTTGTGTTTGCAGTCTCATGTTGTGTGTGTATTGTCAAGTCATATGTAGCACTAAGGCCTGAGTGGCTATCACTTCTGCCAATAATGGAGTCCTATTTCCCTTTCTTTTCTTTTCATTCATCTAATCAACAAAACAAAAGGCCCAATTTCCTTTTCTGACCCTTCTAAAGAAAGCGAATAAATGCGTACAATGCAATAGAAACCACAAACTGGACCTCGATCAAATAGAAATGCATCACCACGCTCTGTCTACAAAGTTCTCAATCGCATACCGTGTTTTTCACGTGCTTAAACACACATTAACACACCGGCCCTTCACAAGAAGGAAGCCATGTTTGTCATGCAAAGCACAGGAAGGGAGAGAAGAGGAGCTATCTTGCCAGTTTACAACAGTCCTTCACTGTCACCTCAGCAGGCCTCTAAAACACTGACCCCCATCTTCAACAAATCCATCCCCCATGTGACCTCCACACGGGGCAAACTGAAAGGGAATGGGGGGTAAGACGAAAAACAAAGGGCTGTTTCTGAGCTTTGTTACCGAGAGATCTATTCACAGAGTGTGTATTTGTGTGTTGGGGGCTTTAACACACAGCCAATTTGTTACGCTGGACGCCTCACAATGGCTCAGGGGGGAAAGTGAAGTCATACTTGAGGCAATGCATGGGCGCCCATGGCAGAGGTCACAAAATATCACCCTGCTACTGTGTCTTAGAGAAAGAGTCAAAAGAGTAGAGGAGACGAAGAGAGGAGAGGAAAGTGCATTGCAGATGGACTTTAGGAGGAAGTCAACGAAAGGATGATGGATAAATGAAAATTTCCTCCTAGGCTAAACCTCAAGCACCAGGGAGAGAACCTAAATATTAGCAGATGGCGTTAAAAATGCCCTAGCAAAATGTCCCAAACAAAAAAGGTTTCTCCTCACTCCCATACCTAAAAAAACAAATGCAAATGCATGCAAAAATACGAAATTTCCAAAACTATAAAGCGTCTACTGAGAAGCATGCATGTGTGTTTATGGAGTTCAACCCTAGAAAGTCTGGTACGGGATGTGGAAATAGCCCAGCGCAGTAATTAAAGTTTTATCAGCCAAATAAATTCCGCTGACACCCATTTTATCACAGAGCTGGCGGTGGCCTGACGTTGGCCATAGCTCTCCAAATGTAATGACAGTAAACAAGCTAAACATTTCTCATCATTCGTTGGGTGTTCCACTGTGACTGTTTGTAAAACGCAGTCAAGTAAAACTGCTTCGTTTCAGAGGTGTAAATCCTTCTCCCAAAATGTCTCGGTATAAAAATACAGCCTTGCTAAAGTTCTTTTGAAACGTAAGAGAAAGCCACTACAAAGCACAGCACGCTCACCAGCCGCTGCCATGTTTATTTTCTTAGCCTTGCTAATACCGGTCAGCCACATTCCTCTATTCCCAAACTGAGAGGGTTCAAATTGCCCTGCAGTTCTCTTGGAGAGGGCCAAAGGAGGACGAGACAGAAGGAGAGCTGCCCTGTGAACAACACCTGTCGTCTTCCAGACTATTAGCACCTTCACGTTTACAGCTCAAGGTCCCGATCGCCTTCATGTTACGCGCCGCGAGAACCCAGAGCCGCCGGGAATGCCGTTAGAAATGAGTCCCACGTGGAAAGGTGAAAAAAGACACACTGGCACAGTTTAAGCATCTCTAAAAGAACCGAACCCTATATTTATATAAATTCCAAGAATTGCATTGTTTTGGGAATCTGCATGTTCAGTGACATACTTGAGATACTCTTGAGAAGCAGTTGGTGGTGCTTTTAAATACGATTAAGGCTGCACTGCACAGTCCCACAGCGTTCAAGATGTTTGCAGTTCACCTTCCTCACATTCTACAGATAACTTCACCTGAAACAGTTTTAAATACTCTGGAAAACTGTTGACTGTTTAGCATTCCACTCAGAGAGTCAAAATCTGTGGGATGTTCCCTGGGCCACAAGTTTACTGAGTTTACTAGAGACTTAGAGATGCAATAAGGTATATGATCAATATAGCTATATAGAGTTTAGCATATTTTGATTTCAGGGTAGGCCGTTCAGGCAAGGTAGGCCAAAAGTCGAAGAGAGCTAATGAATTCTCTACCTTGTAAAACATTCTTCACCTTCCCAACAGCTCATCTCGGCTTTAACACCCTGCCTTTAGCCAAAGCAACAGGCACATCACAGATTTTTCACCTGATGGTGAAGTGCTGCTGTCACATGCTCATCGTGTAAAGGATTTAGCACTGAAAAAACAACCCCTTCCCCCTCAGCCCCTGTAGAAACCACTGTAACTTTTACAAACTCCCCAAAAGAAGGCAAATAACTGCAATCTGACTAATGAGAGTCAATAACATTTTATTGATGGCCAAAAAAAGTATGAATAAATATTTACTTTTTGAATTTTTGGAGTTACCCAGTTGGGATGATCCATAACATTTCAACACGACAGAGTTTTTCTAAATACAGCAATTTTATTTGCATTTGTGGTCAAACTTTAGTTTAGGGTCCAATTCTCACTTTTAACTAAATATTAACTACAACTTTTGCCTCAGTAAACTCCCAACTGCTTATTAATAGTTAGTAAGGTAGGCTAGATGTAAAATTGTCATGCAGAATAAGGCATTAATATTTGCTTTATAAGTAAACAGACAATATCCTAATGCATGCCAATAAGCAACTAGTTAATAGTGAGAATTGGAACCTAACCTAAAGTGTTACCATAACGGTAAGACTCATTAGTGCAGCATGTCCCATCAGTGACTAATCAGGACAGCAATGGTGCCAACAATTAGGCCTTCTGATAAGAGCCACAATCAAGCAACTTCATATAGAATACCTAAGGGAGGCATTTTAATTATCTAGGATTGTTAAGTTGGTGAAGGTTATGTGAATTATAATTAGAGCTGAAGATGTTATGAACAGGCACGTCAGTTTAGTACAATATATTTTCTTGTGTAGATTTTAAACATTACAAGAATTCGTAGTGTTCAAGTTGAGCCTTCTTTGGCTGATTTAAAATAGTCCTAAAGAGAGCGAGTTGAAATAAAAACATTCCATTCATCTTGATTATGGTAATTAAAGTGAAAGTTAGTCTGGTAAACACAAGGTGAATCCATCTAGAAGACAGTTTGCCTCCAGTGAACATTTACTGTTGGCCTTTACAAGAAACGGTGAAGCACTCAGGCGGGCCACATTCCAATTATACACGGTCTGATCAACACTCCTTACGGGGGCACGGAGGGGAGGGGCGTATGCTAATGACGCAGGGACGCGCACAGTCAGGGAGCGTTCATCACGCACCGGGAGCGGGTGCGCTCTGAGGTCAACCCGTGACTTCAAATAATTAACGGTCAGGACGCATAAAGCGCCTGCGTGCATTTAAGAAGAACAAACTTAAATTAATTTGGCCAGAAACAGTTATTTATGATTGAGATCAAAATGATAAAACAAGCTTTATTTACCCCAGAGGAATTAAGCTTGACATATAATAACATAATATGTCATCAAAAGCTATATCTGAAGGTGTTCATATGATAAAATAGGTAGAAGCAGGTGCTATTGCACGGCTCAGGTGCGTTTAATTACCTGCAGTGCGGTGAGCAGTGCCAAACGCTCTATGACAAAGCACTTATCAACCCAACACCGCAGAAAAGCGCCGCAAATGACCCTCAAGCCTCACGGTGTAAAATCATTCTAGGTGTCGAAACAATTCCAAAACACGCCTATGCTTTTACCGCATGGAAAAAAGATCATGAGCGATGCTTCAGCACCTATAAGTACCGAGGCTGCTCTTTGCAATAGCGATGCTTTCAAGAGCGTTACAGAACGCCGAATGATAACAGGCACCCATCCGTTCTGCAGTTAAAAACAAACGACAACAGCAGCTGAGTGAGTAGGCATGCGAGAAACACTGCACATACATCTTTTTTATACCTGCACAAGTTGACATTTGCTGCAACGCACGAGAAACGCCTCCCGTCAGCTTTCAAAATGAGCCAATGTATCTCAGAAAGAGAGAGAAAAAGAAAGACTCCTTCTTTGTCAGCAAGTTCAGGTAGCAAAAATAGCGAGATGGTCAAATGGCATCTATAAAAAACCTAAGTGACATTTTTGTCTTCCCTTCCGATCAGGTAAGCACATATTTACAGGTCGCTCTAACGCGCGCACGCTGAAAGAACCGCTACATGGCGCGCGCATGGCGTCAGCCTGAGGAAAAGTGTCTTTCTTCACTCATCTCTTTATCAAAAAACACTTAACTCTGCAGATAAATCGTCGGAATGTTAAACGGTGCACTTTCATCTACAAAACACGGAGTGTAGATTAATAAAAATGATTTTAAAAGTGTTTTCGAGTTTTATTCCCCATCACACGCGCGCGCAAGCGAGAAGTAAAAGCACGCCCTCACATTTCTCATAATCGATTTCCTTAGTAAAATTACTAAGGCTCACGTCTATACCGCTCTGGAAACAGCGACAGCGTACCAGACCAATCGTTAGAATTCAAGAGGGCGAATACGCAAGTACGATTTTAAGTTATTACCACATAAACCTGAAACCTACACGTGCATTACAAAGCGGATGCATAAAGTCCCCGAAACAAATAAACTGTCAGTGCAGTAAGTCCAGCTGCAGCAGCGCGATTTATCAGGATTGTCTGCGCTGCTCAGGATGTATACGCATTCCTTATATAGGCTGCAGCAGTTGTTCTAGCAGCAGACAGCCCTTCAGATTCCTTTCCTTTTCTCTTCAGCGTTACCACCCAACTAGAAATGTGGCAGGCTGGCTGCAACAAACAGGTTGCTTTAACTGGCATCGTGCTCAAGAGCTCTCTGAGCCCCGGTCCCTGGGGGACGCCTAGACTGGCAGGACTGTTACTTAAACACACCCTTATTTTCTTCTTTGTAAACTTCAATCGGAGTTCAAGAAGAAACTTTCCTGTCAAACATCACTGCGAACTGCATACATGCCCCTTTTTCCCAATGCAGCAACACAGAGAAGCGTGCTTCTGTTATAAGGCAGTTTCTTCTGAGCTACATTACAAAAGTGGGACTTGTAGCTGTACCACAGCAAGTGAAACCAGCCAAACTGTCACATCGGCGATGCAAACCCATGTATTCATAAACACTATGCTAAATTGTTTCCATACACACTATTAGAGGTTATTCTTAGAATTCCGCTAGCTCGCTAGCTAACGTTACCTGCTACCACGCAGACAGCGGAACAGCCCATTGCAGATCTATCAAAGTTTGTTGTCAACGAAAATAAAACAAAATCCTCCCAAACACCCGCTCTATTTACAAACACGTATTTATGAAAGCATTTCCACCACTTCAATCGCTCAAACTGGTTCATGCGAAACCAAATCACCCGCATCGGAGCAAACAGGTACATTTTGAACGAAAACATAAGTTTCATTTCGTTCGAATCTAAAGAGGAAAATCCAATAATAACGACCAATGGGAGTAACAGATTTGAATCGAATTAATGTGTTTAACCATAAAGCTTTATAAAGTGAACTCAAGGCAAAAGAGAAATAAAAAGGGAAACAAAAGCGAGATTCACTTGTACGGGACTGGCTGCATATAACGGTCCGCGCTCGCGCTGTGCACCACTAGGCGGTGAGAGAGTCGCGAGCGCGGCAGGTATAACGGTACACCAGATAGGGGCTATAACACAGCGCTACTTTCCAGCACTTTTTGGGGCTCGAGAAGTTCTGCCAGCGGCCCGGAGTCCAGAGTTGAATGAAATCAGTCGTCGCCAAGCAAAGCGAAGGGTTTTTACTCACCGTTTGTCCTCCTCGGGTTCGCCTGCTTTCTGCGCTTACACCTGGGGCCATCCGCCATGATCCTTTCGCTGTGTCTAAATGCTGCTGGAGAGTCACCTCCTCTCGCCCCCACACCTCCCCTCCCTCCCTTCTACTCCACCTCCCCTCCCTGCACCTGGTTTACGACACTCGGCTTTACGACATTACCTTCTGGCTCCTATACCTCTCTCTCTGGCGCTCAGACCCCCGTCTCTGGCCAACTCCCGCCCCTCACACCACGCGCTCCCTGTGGCGCTGCTGCCTGTCCGAAACGGTCACTGATACAACCTGTCCATTTACACAGAGGACTTCAAAAATCTATGTTGATTGACAGCTCTAAGGAAGCATAACTCTCTGGACAAAACAAACATTCCCAAGCTTGTACAACAACCGAAAAGCGCAATGGTAAACAACATTCAACCTGAATCAAGCGTCATCATCTTATTTTTTATTTTTTTCTACAGTCAGAGTGGGGGCGGGGGAAGTTTGACGCGTGCACCTGTTTATGGTGCGCGCGCGCAGGCTCTAGCACACATAGCCTACACACTCATCGACACAATCTGCAACTTTTTCTCATTCATGATGAGGCAGACATCTGAATGTCCCAGCAAGTAAATAGCAACATTTTATATAGGGGACTTGTTACTCCAACAAGTATTTAATCCAATCTAGGCTATAATGTTTAAGTATATAATTTTTTTTTTACATTTCCATTGTTATTGCTCATTACAAAACACATACAGTGTCACTTAACATAGCCCTATATTTTGTGACAACATGCAGTAGTACCAGGTATGGGGTGAGTTGTCACAATCTAAACCAGCAGCTTTTTTGTAATAACTAATTAATAAATTATGCAATAAATGAATTAAGTGCAAAACATTCACAACATGTATAGAAAAATGGCAAAGGTTAAATACGCTGTAAAAAAATTGTTGGTTTAACTTAAAAAAATAAGTAACCTGGCTGCCTTAAAATTTTAAGTTAAATTGAACTGGAAAAAGTGAGTTAATGCAACGAAGGAGATTGATTTAATCATCAGAAACTCAAAATAATAAGTTATCTGAACTAAACAAATTATTGAAGCTGATTTGACAAAAGAAAAAATGTTGTGATAACAAATCTTTAAATATTTTTTTACAGTGAGGCTTCAAATTAGTCTATGTAATGACCTTTTAGCATACTGTATTAAGTAAATAATAAAATTACAATATTTAAAACATGACAAGCTTTGACTTAGTACACTAACCATAGTTGACCCTTGCCTTCATGTAGCCTTTTTTTTTTTTTTAAAGCTTTATGGAAAATATGATGACATTGGAATATTACCTTGGATACAATTCAGAAAACTTGCACTACTTTATTGATTTTTAACAAGGTTTTGACTCCCCTTTGATTCAGAACGTCACAGTTCAGACATACAATCCTTCTATGACTAGACCCAGTATCTCTCATATACTTCATATTTATATTACTTCAGATAGAATTTCCAAAAAAATCAAATGGTTGTATCTGACAAGATCAAGACAGTTTTAAATCTTTCATATGCTAGTCAGTTTTCCCCATAAGTTTTGAATAATATATAACTGTTTTTATTTAGCCCATATTGAATTCAAAGGAACATGGTTGGAACTTCAAAGTATGCCATTCATTTTATTAATTATTAATTATCATGACACATGACTGATGCTATCAGTGGCTGAGTTTTTTTTTAAAGAGTGCACATCTTATCGTAACCTAATATTTGACAAACACATCAGTGAAATAAGCATATCTAATGCACTTGACAGTTTTTTAGCTTGGCGAATGCTTTCCAAATAACTGTGACATAAGGTCTAATGCTATTTGCCTTTTGCCATGGCTTTAAATGTATACGCATCTAGATGTCTAGAGACTGTATTCGTATTCATTTTCAAGAATGAATATGTGTTTGAGTATGTGTATGTGTGTGTGATTGAGTAGGAAGGAGGAATGCAGAGTGTGTCCCAAGGCACAGGGAGGATCATGGGACCCTCACTGCAATGATTCAGTCCTCCACCCAAAGAAAGAGCTCGCTGTTCCCCAGGGATGTTTACTCCTCTGACTCTGACCAGGGAGAGAGCGCGTGAGAGGCAGACAGAAAGACAGACAGAGAGAAAGGGAGAGAAAGAGAGTGAACTGACACCAAGTAAAAAGAAATTGTAGGTAGGAGAAAAGATTATTTTCTTTGGTCAAATCAACTTAAATCATTTTTTGAGTTTCTGATGATTAAATCAATCACCTTCATTGTATTAACTCAATTTTTCCATTTCAATGAACTTCAAATTTTAAATCAACCAGGCTTCATTTACTTCATTTTTTAAGTTAATCACACAATATTTTTTTACTGTGTAAGAAGTTCAAATTAAATCTAAACAAACCTTCGTGCCATCCAATGCCAAATATCAATAATGGCCAATGAAAAAGACTCTCTGCTTAAGTGCATTTCTTATGAATGCAGCAGCCAAAATATGAGCAGGCACATTCATTTTTTGAACACATGGACCGAAGCACCAACATACTGTCTGAAGGTCTGCCGTTCTCTGTCACAGGTCACAAAAGCAAGTGCTGCAGCGATGGCAGGATAGGGCTATTCTTGTACCTGATGACTATCAGGTTTCTGTCAGACCTCAACTGGGTGTGGTGTGCTTAGCATGGGACTGCAGTGTACAGTCCGTATTGATTGAGAGAAGACACTATATAATCTCACAATGATATGCTGTGAATCATTATGCTTTAAGAAAAACACTCAACAAAATAATCAGCATAAAATTAATGGATAATTCTCATTTATTTACTCTTAAAACCCACCTATTGGAAAATATTTATTTATATACTCACCCCCTCATGTTGTTCTGAATCCGTATTATTATACAAAAGAAGACATTTTAAATCATGTCACTCTTTTCCATGCAGTTACAATGTAATTGAACTACAGCTTTAAATGGTCTTCGTTTCCTGTTTACACTTCCTGTTTACAAACACAAAAATATACATTTTTAATCATACAAATAATATATCATTTTTTTGTTACTTCTCATCTATTCATTAAAGATGTGTTTTTGAAGATATAACGTACTTTTGTATCCATATACTACACAGTTCCTCAACTACACCATATAGAAATATTATTTTTCTTATGATACATTGCATTTATGCTCTAGTACTAGGCCTTCATTTCTGTGTAAAAAATTTCAGATTTATGCCGGATTTTTTTTTGACACATGCAGAAAACATTTTTTTTTTTAATTTTTTTTTTTTTTAATTTTTTTTATTTTAGTTTTTCATATTGACCCCGAAGACCAGAAGTGTATTTTTTTTACATACCTACAACCGAATCAAACCCAGTTTTTGTGTGTGTGTGTGTGTGTGTGTGTGTGTGTGTGTGTGTGTGTGTGCGTATGTGTGTGTGTGTGTGTGTACAGATAGATCATATATGAAAAGTAACAAAATCTTATTCCACTGAGATGCAGGGAACCTTTTTTTTTATTAAACCCATCTAGCGGTGAAAAGGTGTATGACCATCCAGTGAATATTAGTTTCTGTTCCTTTCAATTCTGATTTCGTTTTAACGTCCTACGGTGGCCAATGTAGTCCAAGATTAACATGGCTTCCAGTTTGACCTCGTCCATGAGTGTTAACTCAAACGTAAACGCGAAAGGCGAAGCTTGAATTAACGGGTATGTCCCTCTTTGGCTAATGTACTTTCAAGATGGAGGGGCAACATGTTCGACCGACACTAGAACCCCTTACCCGTATGTATTTTCAATGGCATATTATACACTCACAAGAATACTTTATTACTTGAACGAAGTAAATATACACTAATGAGCACATATATTTTTTAAATAAGTGTTTTTAGCTAAGTGTTTTAAGTGAATCAGATTATTTGATTCATTTTGATTCAGTGATTCAGATCAATGAAGTGAAATGATCCAACTCAAATGAGGAATTAGTTATAATTCACTTCTCTCATGAAGTCCATCATGTGTAGTAGCGTTGCAAGTGTTTGATGCTATCTACACTGGAGGCGTCAAAGCAAACGTTTCAAATTCATTTGTCCTTTGTGTCAGAAGTAGCTCAAGAGAGCGGGCAATCCATTCATGGTGACGCTTCACATGGGATCAATAGACAGTACAATGGCTTTTGACACATGTAATGAGTACCTGTAAAAGAAAATAATGAGTAGATTATTCAGTAACACTTTGTTTTAAGGTGACTACATGTTACTACATGTGCTTACTAAAGTAATAACAGTCAATTATGTAGAATTACAAACTAACCCTAAAGCAAATCCTAACCCTGACTCTATAGTAATGACAATACGTAATTTATTCAGAATCTCTCTTTATTTTTTGTTCCTTAGTACAAAACAGTCCAACAGGTTTGAAACAACATGCAGGTTTAAGTTAACTTATCCCTTTAACATCCTGTGATGTTTTCATTTTGCATGTCAACTGCAGTATGATCACACTATAAACTATTTCCAAAAAATGTACCCAGATAATAAAGTCTGAAAGGAACTATGACCTTCTTAAACATTCCCAAGCCGTCTAAGTTTAATCAAATCTGCAAACACTCTACAGGTGAGCTATGGTCATGAGAACAGGAAGTGGAAAGGGAAATGAAACAATGGTTTGGATACAAATGACAGGGCAATTTCGTTTTAAATGTTTAGAGAAAGACAAGCTCTGTGTTGAAAGCAATATCCTCTAAGTACATAGTGGAATCTTTGCAGAGAAAAACCCAACATTAGTTTTGAGATGCCCCGGTAGAAGCCTCAAATACTCTCCCTGTCATCTGTCTAACCCTCTCCAACCCATGGCCTCTTTCACTTCATCAAACAGACAACAGACAGAGCTGAGTAAGGTGCCTGTCCCTTCATCATTAAGCCAGTTTGCTCTGCCTATGGCTGCTGACAGTGAATTATTCAACAGGACAAAGTGCTCTGTGGCTGTGCAGAGGCTTTACAGAGTAACAGATAATAATAGCATTAATGTCCATAGAATCTCATTAAGGGCGTTAGTACTCGGTTTTCTGCCTTCCTATATATATATTCACACACCGCATGTGCATATAATGGAAAAGAGCCACGTGGAAAAGGGTGGACAGGTTTGACGGGCCATAATGAAAGGGTTTGAGCTACAGTGTGTTCCCCTACTGGCCATTACCATCGCAATAATTGGGAGCTGAGGTAGAGGAGAGTTGCTGAAAGAATTTTTTGGAAGAAGTGAGGTAAGCGACTTCTGGTGGGATTACGTTTAATCATCCTTCTGAACTTTTCTTGGGAATTTCATTGGTACATGATGCTGTCCTGAAAGAAATCTCCTCCAAAATTGTGCTGACTTGGTGAGGATTTGGAATGGCAAGATGGTAAAATGTAATTTCATGGTTTAGCTTGTCATTGACCAGGCACCAGTTAAATTCTCCCCGTGTGCCAGCGACCAGAGCAGCTGCCCAGCTGAGTTGGCACCAGGTGCCACTATGGTCCAGCAAGCGGGCCTGCGGGTGAGCTCAGAGGCAGAGCGAAGGTGAAAAACAGACGTTCCCTGGCTAGAGGGAAAAGAAAAGAAGAAAAGCATTGCAGTGAACGACAGGCTTCATCAGAGATCAATGATGAGGCATTTTGAAAACCACACACGCGCTCTCTCTCTCTCCCTGGTGCTAACCGACTGGAAAAAGACGGGACATTATTCTGTGGAAAGTCCGGTCTATTCCCATTTTCCTCGTGTGCTGCCATTTCGACATGAAGTCATATTTTCTCGCAACAACGGAAAACAAAGAGTAAAAATAATGCTACGGCAAATATTAAAACTGCATAATAGCGCTCACTATGCTATTAAAATAGCAGTCTGAATGCCAGTAGCTTCTATTCCCGGTTACTGGTGACAGGACCACCCAGCTGGACCAAATTAAAACCCAACAATATCTGCCATCCAAGCGCTGCTGGGTTGAATCCACTGGGCATCCACTGGCAGTTTAACGGAAGAGTGGTGACTTCATCAACGGAGGTTTAAAGTAACTGACCTCACGCTGCAAGCAATATATCCAGTGATATTTCCACTGTACATCCATTCCTTCACCTGTTTACTGGGCTAAAAAGAAAGAGAATGAATGGGGCATGAAGACGAGTCCAAAAGAAGAGACAAGATAGGAGAGACAGCAACATTAGTTGGAGGGGGGTTCGAAAGCTATCCTTACTGCTCTACATTAAGGGATCAGGCCGCGTCTCTGTAAATGAGTATTGATCCTCCTCCTGGCGGGATCATTTAGGAGATTAATGCTGGCAGTGCTGTTTGGGGGGAGGCGGGTTCCAGTTGGTCCCAGGGGGAGCTGACTCAGAGCTGCCCAGGACAGAGAGCCTGCTGTGGGGCTACACGGAGAACAAGCCCCTGCCTTCCCTCCTAACCATCTGGACTAACAGCTCAGGGCGCCAGCTGTGTGGGGGAAGGGAGAAGATGGTGTGTGTGTGTTTTTGGTGATTGAGAGAAAGAAAAAGGAAGGAAGAGAAATGGAAATGCAAAGGACTGCTAAAGAAACAGGAAAATGTACATAAAAAGAAAGAGGGAGGAAAAATAAGCTAAAAGTTATTTGTGTGAGGCGCCATTTGGCACACGTTGAAGAAATGAATGATTTAAAGTGGCAAAAACAGAGGAGAGGAACAGAAAGCGTGAGGAGCGAAAGAGAAACACAGGTGGCAAGTACAACTGCAGTAACAGAAATAGAGAAGATGGCAGAAACTGACAGACAGGTACACGTTAGTGACTGAGGTGGAGAAAGAAAGAAAGAAAGAAAGAAAGAAAGAAAGAAAGAAAGAAAGAAAGAAAGAAAGAAAGAAAGAAAGAAAGAAAGAAAGAAAGAAAGAAAGAAAGAAAGAAAGAAAGAAAGAAAGAAAGAAAGAAAGAAAGAAAGAAAGAAAGAAAGAAAGAAAGAAAGAAAGAAGTGTGGTGATCATGATGGATGGAGATGAATTTTTTTTTAAACTAAAGCAATCCTTGGGACTGCGTTCAGCATTAGCCATCTTCAATCACAGAATGACAGTAAACAAAAATGCAATAATCTTAAATAGGGACAGAGCATCAAAGATCAAGGTAACTCTACTGGGCATTTGCCAGAAACTAAACTGATTTGAAGACCTCATGAAATGGTTTGATGTGCATTGTGTTGTGTTGACATTAAACATTAAGTTTAGGTTGTTTAAAAAAAATATATAGGGTCAATAAGTTTTTAATTATGTCACAGAAGAACAATTAGCTATTTGCTATTGCTAGCCAGTTAAGTGGTATTAGGCCACGTTTACACAAAGTCGGCTATTTAGTGAAACAAATATTCCCCCCCTCCGTTTTCAAAAATAACATCGTTCACACACCTGCATAAATACGCAGTTGAGCGCCATCATAACTATGCCAAACTTATTGGCGGCAGCAAGGATAAAGCCATGCAAGCAATCAGAATCCTCAGAATCGACAAGAGAGAACCTGAAAGTGCCGTTTCTCCCATGACAACACATAACCGGCGTTTTCAGAAATCTCCACTTTGGCCGGAGTTTTTAGAAATAATCGTTTTCTGTGATAAAAACGGGGTTTTCGTGTAAACGAGAGGCCAAATTGCAGGGAAATATCTGCGTTTTCCTGCGTGTAAACGTGGCCTTAACGCGTGGTCACACTTACGACTGTTTAGCAAATTTTCACAAGTAAAATCCAGTCCTTTCAATATGGAACCCATGCAATTAAGAATTTTTGTGTGACGGCAGAATATTTGTCCACTCAGATGCTGGTAATATGGCTTATTAAGTGGCTTAAGCTGGTCATGTGGCTTTACCGCGTTCACCAACAAAAACTGGTTTAAAAGTAAATTCTGTGTGTGCTGAGCTTCATACTGTACTTTATTACACTATGACAATAGACAATGAACCTTCTACCTTACACTGAAGGACATTCTCCTTCTCAAGAGCATTTTATTATGCAAATGAGTGCAAATTGCAGTTCTGAGTGCAAGATGAGTTATCAATTTTTTTGTCTATTTTCCATAATAGTTTTGTCAACTTTTAGAAGTAAACCTCAATAGATTAATGCCCACAAAACAATTCAATTTTGATTTCATATTGTTCTATAAACTTTAGTCAAAGTGCACACAAATGAAAGCTGTCTTCCCATGTGCTGCGAGCCAAGTATGGCAGAAACATCTGTGCAAAAAATGTGAAATTCAAAAGTGATTTCTGAGTCCTATAGTTCCATGGCCGGAAAACAAGTTGATTGTTTGAGACAAGATCCAGAAAAATCCAAAGCAAAAAAAAAAAAAAAAAAATTCTGTGTCTACATGTTTCATGATAAGCTCTAGTAATATGCTGAAGTTACTGCTGCTCATGGGAAATGCAAACACTAATGCCATTGCGACAAAACTATTCAAGAGCCCAGAAACATTCATGGGCCTTACAATGGAATGTTTTGAAGGCAAGATTGAGATGCCAATCACACTATGTACCCTCTTCCCAAGAACAAGGTCATTATGATCTCACTTCCTCTCTCTGGAGTGTCCCTGGACAGGACTGACGCTCAGGAGAATTTGGCCACTCCCAAAACAAAACATCCAGTGAGCCAGCAGATTCTTCTAGAACCCAATTTTTTCTAAAATTCTTCATGCAGCCTAATGTAGAATAAGTAATATATAGGTAGATACAATTGAAAGTGTATTAATTAAATCTTACCAAATTACCAATTTTTTTTTTTTTCGGTAAGCATATTCTTTAAAGTCTGTATTTCAAAACTGGTAACTTTCACTGCTTAACTGAATATGACAAGGACATGTAAACGGATTTCATGTAACCTACTTTAAAATATTTTGCTCATTGTAAAATATGTGACTCAAAATTAGTAAGTAAAAGCAAACATCTGCGTTCCCAGTAGTTTTTTTTTATGGGGAAAAAATGAGTGTGTGGGAAGAAGTAGCATAGCTTATGTGCGTGTGTGTGTGTGAGACGAGATTTTTTCTGGATCATCCAGGTTGTACGGGTGAGCTAAGTCTGTCACGCAGATTAGCTGAGATCCATTCCAAATGTTCCGTCAAAAATTCACCTCACCACCACAGCTAAAATTTATTTTGTGTATGTTGGAACACCAAGATCTATCTTCTGCTCATTTTGCTGGCATGTCTAAGAATAATGTGCTTCTCACACTCATACACACACCTCAGGCTCAACATATCAAAAGATCCTCCACATTTAGGTGCAGATGTGAACACACCTGAGAGAAAAGGAGAAATAAAAAGAGAACTCAATAGAGAGAAAAGGTTGTTAGGTGCTTTCATCAAAGGAACTTTTTCCACAGAACACATTTGGACATCCTCCTCATTACTTTCCCAAGTTTTGTTTTCCACTGATTCAGTCTGTTCCCTTTCGCATTAGCGGTTATATATTTCCATGTTTATTATGTAGGTATTTAGTCAGTCAGTCATGCCATTTTGTGGATAGATTTTGTGTATTAGCATGAAGCTAATTTCAGAAAAAATTAAACTGTTTTTAATTTTTGTGATGCATTCTGTGTATATTTCCAGATTAATAACTTGTACACAATTTTTTTAAAGTAAAAAAAATAAAAATAAAAAAAGATGTACACTCACATTAGATAAAGACTCCAGTCATAGTATAGTCCCTAAACCATTTTACTTAAATTAACACTCTAGTTATAATATAGAGCTTAGCACAAAGACTGGATGTAAATGGCTACAGCTAGCATACTAATCCTAATAAGTGACAAAATAACCCAAACATTTTCCTATTGACATGTTGTGATTTGTATAGTCACAGAGTGTACAAATAACAAGATCATATGGACACAGCCATCTTTTAACCGTATAAATTTTGGGAACTATATTCTCAGAAGGCAGCTTTGCCTTCTGAGTAGTTCCCAGTATTTAAATGGTTAAAAGATGGCTGTGTCTCATATTACCTTGTTATTTGTACTGGGACTATACAAATCACAACATGTAAATAGGGAAAATTTGGCATTATTTTGTAACTTATTGGGATTATGCTAGCTGTAGCCATTTACATCCAGTCTTTGTGCTAAGCTAGGCTAGCGGTGGGTGCGTCAGATAGAGTTACATCATGCACAGACATGAAAAAGGTATGTATGGACTTATCTAACTCTGGGGGATATAGTGAATATAGGCTAAAGTCCAAAAAATACGGAGTGTTCCTTTAAAGCAAGACTAAGTACGAATTTTTTCCTTAAAAAAATGTTTTCAAAATCGTTTCAGTGGTTCATCAAGTTGTGACATGGTGAAATGCACTTATGCCACCACTTTCCAGTCCTTTATCTGATATATCCACACTATGTAAGATTGCCAGATTGGGTCGTGTTTCTGTAGTGGGAATGAGACCTAAGACAACTACAAATTTGACTTGCTTTACCGCAAGCGTTACAATTGCCGATAGGTGGAGCATACTCGACAGTAGACTACAACTAACACATTATCTCAGTAACAATAATTATAAATGAATTATTACTGGCATTGGTTATCATGTTTGCTTTTGTTTTAAGTTTTGCTTTTGCTATAGCTTGTCAGAATTAATCTAACACGACTGCCATATCTACCAGCATTACATAAGCACAAAAACTACTGAGTGTACCTTTGGGGAAGAAGAAGAAACCTGTCATGTCTCACCTGTTATTTTACGCTGACCCCCCAAAAAAGAACCCTGTCCAATGGTAGGCGAATTATTGCCTATTATTCTTTAGACAATACATTCTGAGATGTTCAGTAAACTTGAACAGGGCACAGGATAGGTACAAATTGGCTACTTGCATAGTCTTCACCAAAGGATAATGTTATTGGACGATATGAAAGAAGTTTTTAATTAACAGGTGTGATTACTTAAAGGAAATGTCTTTTGAGAAAGATATTTTAGAGCAGCTAGAAGAGCCTCTGTTCAGAGCAAGATCATCCATTCACACATACACACACAAAAGGTCCAGTGGTCATGAAAGCTGCACAAGCTACAGATTTAGCCTCTTAACCCAAAATAATTTAGAATGTCTTCAGAGAAAAGGAAAAGAAATGAAAGACAGCATGTCAAATAAATAAAACCACTCTCATTGCCCTTTTCACTATATTTGACTATAGCCGGTGTCATAGACCCAATGTCACCTCTGTGGGTGCGAAGGACAAACGTCAAACTATATGTCCAATAGAGAAAAAAAAAACAGGTTGATGATACAACTGAAAAGCTATGTCAGGTGTACTTCTGATACTGAAGAGGGCAAAGTTGGAGGCTGCAAAAAAACTATTTGAGGAAGCTCTCCACTACCACTTTCAATGTGCCATTTAAAGATTCTCAGAAGCCAA
Source organism: Hybognathus amarus (assembly GCA_030378365.1). NCBI lineage: Eukaryota > Metazoa > Chordata > Actinopteri > Cypriniformes > Leuciscidae > Hybognathus > Hybognathus amarus. The sequence continues at coordinate 67,542 of JAQIUQ010007298.1, read as the reverse complement.
AAGTTTCTATGAAATCGAACAGAGTGAAAAAGAATCCCGTAAGCTTTCGTTTTTATGCTTGACGGTTGATGAACAGCGGGGTCATTGCACTTACTGGCCCCAGTGAAACAATTCATTGACTCACCTTTTCTCTGCCTTTCTAATGACCATGACAGATTTAACAGAAAAGAAAAACATTCAAATGGCTCCTGTTACAAATCAGACAACCATAAAACATTACAAATATGCCTGAGACAAGTAAGGGAACGGGAAAGAGACTGTAAACAAACTAACTTAAGGCAACCTCTGCCCTTTGTTTTCGGCCCCAAAGCATTTTTTCACGCCCGCTGGTGTACTTTTCCAGTTTTTTTTCAATGGGAGCGTCGATTTTTTAAAACGCTATGAGTGTAACGAGGCGCCGAGTGGTTTTTTTTACGCTGAAGTGCTGAGCGCCCAGCGTTTTTTACTGGTCGCGAGAGTTGAAGAATGTTCAACTTTGGGTAAAAGTAGTAGGAAGTAGGCCTTAGACCACATCTATTTGCTAGACATAAAGGGGTTAATTAAAAACACTGGGTTAACACTACTTTGAAGAAACTGGAGAGGTGTTTCTCTGAATGAGCTTTGCCAGGCCACATTTGGTACGCACATAAGTGAACTAACCTCCTACTGCATAGAAAAAGGGGGAAAAGGCTGTGAACCACTTATATAAATACATTGTCTACATTTAAAACAGGAGTTGTTCATTTTAAACCCAAAAGAGGATGTTTTTGTGTATAATTTGTACTTTATTCAAATATTCGCTTTAAAAAAAAATAAATATATATATATATATATATAGATCGCATAAATGTTTATGTTTGGTAAAAATTACTTGTTGAGTCATTGTCACAGGGAAGGGAAGTGCTCTGACTTAGTAGCAACTTATAACAACCATTTGTAATGAATACAAATCAATTTGTTAAAAAAAAATACAATGGTACCACTATCTCCACAACTTGGATTGTTGTACAGGCACTTATATTTGATAAGCCCAGAAGCACTATTGGAGTCTGATGAGCTGATGATATACTGTAGGTGTGTTTGATTAAGAAGCAAGAAGCACATTTTGGGGGGTACTGCAGAAACATGGTGGGGAATCATCCTATCAAAGGAAAGCAAAATGCAAAATATTTAACTTAAAAAATTACCTTTTGAAACAAGTGAAAAGCCATATTTTAAATATATAGCAAATATGCACTACAGTGCTCTGTATTCACATTAGCTTGATCATGATGCATGTGCAAAAATCTTTATGAAAGTAATGTTTGGGAAAGAGAAAAACAAAGAGAGCATAGAGTGTGGGGGAAACAGCACATTGAAAACGTGGATCAAAATGTAATTTAAAATCTGGAAATGTTAAGTATTATTGTTTTAAAATAAGGATACAATGGTGGTTCTAGGTCATTAATCAAATAAGCAAATTTGTGATTTTTACCATGTAAACTTTGAGTGATGCTGTGATTAACAGAGCTGAAAGTTACTTTTTAAAGTGATGCATTACAATATTGCACAACTCCCTAAAAATGTAGGCAATTGTGTTACTTAGTTACTATTTATGGAAAATAATGGATGCCCTGAAATGGAAATTCTGGGCCGAAACCTAAAATTCAGGATTCACTTGGCCTAAATTCGAAATGAAATAATAAATTAATTAAGAAATCAAAAATAATAAATTAATTAATAAAACTTATCAACGCTCAAATAGCAAAAACTCGGTTGTTTGAACATTTAACTTGCACATAAGGCATTTTTTTATATATATTTTTTTAAACAGATTTTTTTCTACTCCAGTTTTTTTGGAGAAATATTTATATAACATTTAAACAGCAATAACCTGTTTATTGTATAACTATAACTTATATAACGTTATTTTTTCTCATCTGGGCTGGATTAATTGGTTTTAATTACACAATTTTAATTACTGTGTCTGCATACAAATAAAAAAATCTGAGTGATACATTTATTTTACCACTCAGTGAGAGGAGAGTGAGTGAGACTGATAAATACGCCATTCGTCGTTTGTTTACATGCAGCCTTTTTCTGTGCATGTCTTTTACTTTCACTCTCTCAGGAGCTTCAACCTCTTTTATCAACTTTCTAGTTTAATTAGTGTAGTTAAATATGTAAGCAACATTGTCTGTCGCCTTGACAACTTATTGCACTAGTATTACTGAATTAGTATGGTTTGGGTACTACTACTCTTTTTGAAGAAGATTACATCATCATAATTCCTGTTCTACTGACTACGTCGTCTGCCTCAGATTCCCGCAGTTCCTTGAATCTAATAAAAAAAACTGTACACACGTCATAGGTGCTCTGATTGGCGAGGGACATTTTGTCGTCTCCGATTGGCTGCATTCACAGAAGCAGACCGGTGTTGTATGAGCTGTACCATTCTTTCTGAAAAGGGGTGGGTTTGGAACTTTTTTATGGATGTGAGGAAATATATATGGTATTTTGCTTAGAAATTACACTTTACAACAGAAAATAGTTCTATTATTTATTAAAAAGTATAATATCGGGAGCACTGTATTGTGTTTAAAATAAATATCCCGTACTTCCACTTTGTAACACCCACCGTTTAGGTTTCGAGGACTCGCCCAAAAATGGCTGTGGTGAAACAGTTATGAAGATGTGTCGATCTGCTCACTTAATTAATGTGGCGCATGCCCCAAATTAACCAAGAGTCCTCTGACTGAGCCGGAGGACATTCCTGGAAGGTGAGGCACAAGATGTTCCGTTATTTCCGTTATTTCGTGCAGAAAAGAGGAGCCCAATGGGCTCACTGTGCAGTCGTGTTACGACTTTTATTTTCAGCCAATAGGAATCACACTGCGATCACAGGCCAGGGCCTTCAAAGATGTGTTTATGCTGAATAAAACACAACACTGAACATAATACTGCATAGAAACAAGTCTATAGCACAGAAACGGCAACAAAACGTTACTAAAAGCATTGCAAAGTTCATATTCACACGGATGTATCTGTGCACAGTGAATACAGTTCGCATGTCACACGGTTTAAAAGTGACATATTGTATTAATACAACAGTAATTGCTTCGCTACATCCATATATAAGTTCAATACATACGTTGCTTGTTTGCGTTCCGTGTGATTGCAAAGACATTGTGTATCTCTTTAATTGCACTTAGAGATGTTTTCTTTGTTGATTAAATGTCTCGTGACATAAAGTTGCATAAATTACTTTCAATCTTTTAAGTTTGTAACTTATGTGGGACTCAAATTTTACAGAATATCAGTTTCTACGCAGACTTTGTGATAGTTCACACATTCATGGCTGTCAACAGGTGCTATCAGTGTTGACATTTACTTGTATTGTTATAGTTCTAATTTTCATGCAAGTGTAGTGATAATGATTTGGAAGAAGTAGAAATTGTAATAGCTGGGATTTGAACATTTCTTACAATAGCTGGTTCTCTATAAACTTTGTTGTGGATGAAGTATAATGGCAACGTTTGTGTGCTGATGATGTAACTGCATGTTATTGTGATTGTTTGCATTGTGTGTGTCACACCCACTTTTTGCATAGGTTTTAGATGGCAGAAGTGTTAATATTTGCTTTGGCTGTGTAAGCTATGTTACTACCTAATGCATTATGAGACTTTGGGGAATGTAATATCTTGTTTAAGTGTCTGATCTGATCTCTGCAGCTAGCAGTTTGTAAATATATCATACTGTAGGCTAGCCTGTTAAATGAGGTGCTATAATCCTGTTTATCCATATTGTGGTTATTTACATTGCTTTACCTGATAATAATTTGAAAGTAAGGCTTGTTTACACTGCATGCTCAAGTTAATGTGAAACAACACTGTCACCGCAACAGCTTGCACACCAACAAATGTTAGAAAGTGCTGTTTGTGCCTGTCGCATATGTAAACTGCATTGACCCAGATGTTGTTGTTTTTGCTTTTATGTAAGCCTAAGCATTTTGCTGAATTATGGGCATCTTATGTTGCTTCATTATATTGCAGTGCTGTGTTAATAAATAGCGCCAGTACTTTGTGGAAGCATCTTTTTTTTAGTTCATCGTGCTACATGTCAAATATAGGCTCAGTTGAAACACAACCTACACTTCTGATATCACTGTGCTTGGACAGGCAATTCAAAATTTGATATTGCTATTGATTTTTGGATTTATCTACAAACTTATCTACAATATAATTTATCTCTTATTTATTTTATTTATTTTCTCTTATTTATTTATTTATCTACAATATAATTTATCTCTTATTTATCTACAAACATCAGAGTTGGACAATAATAAGTTCATTCTAGGCATACGATTGGATATTTGCCTTAGGTTTTAAATTGGAACAACCTCTTATTTAGAATGGCAAGGTTTGCTAAATTAAAAGCAGTGTCAGGAAATTTGTCTTAAGAAATTTGTTTAATTCATAAACAGTAGAAGTTTTTGGTGTTGAGAATTTGCACTGGTGAAGAATTGAAACCACAAAAGCTTTAAGATTTCATCAGATGTTTTGGAAATCGAATGTAACATATAGCTTATATAGCAAAGCAATTCCATTTTCAAGTGATTATCCTATTTTACCTGGCTTAAAGCTTTACCTAACATGACTAAAACATTTGACACACTATGTGTTTTTGTGCAGTATTTAGAGTTGTTTTATATATACTTTATATATGTATGTATGTATGTATGTATGTATGTATGTATATGTATATGTATATATATGTATATATATATGTATATATATGTATATATGTATATGTATATATATATATATATATGTGTATATATAAATAAAAGAGTTTTAACATTTACACAAGGAGGCTTAGGCCTATCTGTTTCTATTTGCTGTGTTACTAAATTAGAGATTTGTAACAGACCTTCAAAGAACGTAGATAATGCAATAGACGGCAGGTAAATTTCACTCTGTTCATCACAAAAAGTTGATGCATGTTTTAAGACTTGGAATAAGACTTGTGTTGTTTGAGCTGTCTTAACAGAAAGCAACTTGCACTTAAAATATGTCGGTACTATTGTATTGTTTCCCATAGTATAAATATACTATGGAAGTCAATGAGACCAGAAACTGTCTGGTTACAGATATTCTTCTAAATATCAGAAAATCGTCTGAATGCATTTGAAAACTCAACTGTTTAACTCTGGCGGAGTTGTAAAATAAGCCTATTTCCAAAAAAAGTGGAGTATCCCTTTAAGGCATGTTTGTAAAAGCTATTTAAATGGACTAATTTAACTAATTCCTAGTCCTGTCTGTGAAACCAGGCCATAGTGCGTTACTTGTATGGTGTTTTGCATCCTTTCTAGTGCCTGACACCCCACTATTCACATCAGCTACAGAGTTAAACGTTTAGAAAGGGTTAATGTAAAAAAACAGGAGTTGAGAAAAGCTTTTTTCAGCTCAAGTAACATTTTTTCCTCATCAAAATATTTGACTTTAAACTTAAACCTTCTAGAGAGAAATTTAGAGGATCGCTGAGAATCTTCTGCTGGTTGTGGTGTAGCTATTGGCAGTCGAAATTCATTTCTGCGGTGTCACTGAACACATTCTTTCAGAGATTTGCAAAAGGTTATTAAATACACCGCTGTATGGCCGTGTTGCACGGCAGGGAAGCTCACACACGCACTCTCCATTTGGAGGATGCTGAGGTTTATTTTGGCAGTTGTCATGACGTTGTGTGGTTTCACATGTGGTGAGAGAGGGGGAGGGAGACCCTTTTCATAGCAGAGATGCTTATTTAACATTTCCGGTCAATCAGAACCATGTCAACATCACTACACACACACACACATTTATCCCATGCACACAAACCTATAGCTAGAAAAAGATTGCTATCTTAAACGCTCCTTCAACTTTTTGGTCTGTGACTTTGTAGTGATTACTCGCAGGAGACCGTTCACCTATCTGCGCGGTGCTCGAGAAAGATGTGTGTGGTCAGAAATACGTGGCTTTCCACAATTAGGGATCAAACCTGTGGAGGAAACTGCACTGTAATTACCGGGATTGTTCTGAGCAGATGCAGAACAAATGTCTTTGTTGTAACAGCGCAGAGCTTCACAGCAAGGTGCGATGTGGGGCCAAAGTAAACACATGAACATGGACTTGTGCATATTTTATGAGCAATTCATCTCTTTGTTCAAGGGTACCAGGTTTGCTGTGATCAAGATTCAGAATTTCCACCATTATCTGACATATGCAGATTTCAAAGAGGTCATATGCCAATGTGTGGCGAAATCTCATGCTTTCCTGTTTATTTTGAAGGCTATAGAAATCCAGTGCATAGAAATCCACTTTCCCTCTTTTTTGTTAGCTAAATTAAAGCTAAATACACTCACTTTACTGCTTTTATAGATGGATAGAATTCTAAGCATGTTGCTATACTGCTCAAAAGTTAATATAGTATATAGGGCCCTATAATTTCTGCGATCACGGAATAAAAAGCACCCTCTTTTTACAACTAAAATAACAGTAAAGGGTGAAAAAAAATGAATTCCCAAAAATTAAAAACGGAAATTGCAAAAATTAAAATGGAAAAAATGGAATTTGGGAAAAAATAAAATGGAATTTGGGAAAAAATAAAACGGATTTTATAGGGCCCTAATATAGTTTTATTTATGCATTCAATTGATCAAAGTGACAGACTTTTATATTGTTACAGAGGATTTTAAATGCTTTTGAACTTACAATTCTTCAAAAAATCCTGAAAAAGGATTTTTTTTCAAGATTGATAATTATAATAAATGTTTTTTGAGCACCAAATTAGCATATTAGAATAATTTCTGAAGGATCATGTGACACTGAAGAGTGAAGAATGGAGTAATGATGCTGAAAATACAGGATTGTGGTGACAGGAGTTTGTAAATAATGACAGAACTTTAATTTTTTTACTGAACTGTCCCTTTAAGTCACACACATTTCTGCTGCAGAAAGGCATTTATCCTTAAGAAATGAGTCACGCAGTATTTAAAGGGGGGCCCTCTTGAATTAATCATGTCTGTACGTACTCTAACTAGTGGCACATTTACATTGAATAGCACCTCACCAATCATGGCTGGTAGTTGAGTTATAATTATAAGAGTACATTGATTAATAAGCAGGAGTGTCAAGGCTGCAGTTTACATTAATGTCTGTGCAGCAGAGGCTCACCTTAGTACTTAAAAAAAGTCAACACCTTGTACAAGAAAAATGCATAAAAGTGTGAATTATGAATGTGGTGGCATTGGACTGAGGGCAGAGTGGCTGTGGTAATGGACTGAATGTTTCATTTGCTGCTGTATTACATCTTGCAGAAGCATGTAGGAAACTTTGAGAAATTCTGTTGTCAGGATGCTAATAGGTCACTAATTTTAAGGAGCTTTCACAGGAGATTGGGGGTCGGAATCCGTTTGTATTCTGTTTATTTGGTTTAAACCACACCTCAGTCTGTTTGAGTTTGTGTCTTTCGATTTGCTTTGCACATCTGGTCAATTTCCCCAATTCTTCTTTTTAAAACTACTCCGGCTCTATCGGGTTGCATGGAGATCATGAGCCTTTTCAAGCCCACTCATAAATTCCTAGTTGGCTTCGGCTTGAGATCTGGATTTGGCCAATGCAGGATATTAACATTGTTGTTTTTAAGCCATGCATGTGTAGCATTGGCTTTATGCTTTGGGTCATTGTCTTGCTGGAAAACAAATCTTCTTCCAAGATGCAGGTGTCTTGTAGATTCCATCAGATTTTCCTCCAGGATTTTCTTGGTGTTTTTGCTGCATTTATTTTACCCATCAAACCCTTTACTCCGGGGCCTGTTGCAAAGAAGCATCCCCACAGCATGATGCTGCCATCACCATACTTCACAGTGGGGATGGTGTCTTTCCAATTCACTTTCATTTGCAATGCATGCTCCTGATCAGTATAGTCTACTATATAGTTTATTGAATTTCTTATAGCTGCTGTCTTTGAGGGAATACTTCTGAGAGATGTTTTCATTTTAGCATCTCTTATGGTGCATCTGTGGCAGGTTACAAAAGTCATTCTTTGTGATTCTGTGATATTATGGGAAAACCACCACAAGGGACAAATAGTCCTGACTTAAAGGGATCAGTTTACCCAATATTTAAATTCTGTCATCATTTACTCAAAATCAAGCTGTTCCAAACCTGTATGAATTTTTTTTCTGCACAAAATAATACAATTTTAATTTCCTTAACCAAATGGTTATGGGCCCCATTGACTATATTGCATACTATGAAAGTCAATGGGGCCCATCAACTGTTTGGTGACCCATATTTTTTCTAAATATCCTCTTTTGTGTTCAACAGAAGAAAGAAATTCATACAGGTCTGGAACAACATGATGGTGAGTAAGTAATGACACAATTTTCATTTTTGGGTGAACTATCTCTTTAAGTGAGGGTCACTCGCCCCCTAAACCCTCAATCACTATTCCCATGTTAATCTACTAATAATCCACAGTTGAGTTCACTTGAAGAAATAAATGAAAACGAGTGAGCGAATTTGGACAGCTGTTTAGCGCAACATTTGTACAGCGTACATAGAATGAGTGCAGGTTAGGGTTCTTCTAGGTTTCAGACACCACTACAAATGACTGTCCCCTCAAATAATGCCAGCGATTTCGGATTCAACCTCATATTTGGTCCAAGCAGTCAAATCAAGTTAGGAACTGTTTTTAAATTAACTGTTTGAAATGATTCAAGCCTGTGTGACCTGGTGCATTATCCTGCTGAAGTAGCCATCAGAGGATGGGTACATGGTGGCCATGAAGGGATGGACATGGTCAGAAACAATGCCCAGGTAGGCCGTGGCATTTAAACGATGCCCAATTGGCACTAAGGGGCCTAAAGTGTGCCAAGAAAACATCCACCTACACCATTACACCACCACCACCAGCCTGCACAGTGGTAACAAGGCATGATGGATCCATGTTCTCATATCTGTTTATGCCAAATTCTGACTCCACCATCTGAATGTCTCAACAGAAATCGAGACTCATCAGACCAGGCAACATTTTTCCAGTCTTCAACTGTCTAATTTTGGTGAGCTCTTGCAACTTGTAGCCTCTTTTTCCTATTTGTAGTGGAGATGAGTGGTACCCGGTGGGTCTTCATACTGTTGTAGCCCATCCGCCTCAAGGTTGTGCGTGTTGTGGCTTCACAAATACTTTGCTGCATACCTCGGTTGTAACGAGTGGTTATTTCAGTCAAAGTTGCTTTTCTATAAGCTTGAATCAGTCGGCCCATTCTCCTCTGACCTCTAGCATCAACAAGGCATTTTCGCCCACAGAACTGCCGCATACTGGATGTTTTTCCCTTTTCATGCCATTCTTTGTAAACTTTAGAAATGGTTGTGTGTGTGAAAATCCCAGTAACTGAGCAGATTGTGAAATACTCAGACCGGCCCGTGTGACACCAACAACCATGTCATGCTCAAAATTATTTAAATCACCTTTCTTTCCCATTCTGACATTCAGTTCATGAGATTGTCTAGGACCACACCCCTGAAGCAACTGCATGTGATTGGTTGATTAGATAATTGCATTAATGAGAAATTGAACAGGTGTGTTAGGTGAGTGTATATGTAATAAATAGGCTATTAGTTGGACATCACAGCTCTGGTTCTACAGTACAAGACATGCATGGAGCCTTACTTTTACTGTTAAAACAGCAGAATTCCCACAAACCAAGGAAGTGCACTTTCCAGTCAGTCACCAGCCATATGTCTCCACTCTCTTTCAGGAGTGAATGATTAGTTACATATGGAACTTGATCAGATAAATCAATCCCTATTGTTGATTACACACATCTGGGCCCACCTTCCCAGCTAGTGTACAAGTATCTTGCAAAATGATGTTTTCCAGAGATGACTGTAATTTAACATGCAGGTAAACAGCCAAAATTTTGTTGGGAAAAAGTCAAAATGTCTTTTCACATCTCATTTGAGAATCCTTGTTGCTCAACCCTTATGGGAATTTGGCTGTGTCTAGCTCTAATACTAAATAAAAGACACAATTATTTGTTTTATATTACAATATTGTTACGACATTGTGACCTCCTTCCAGTGAAAATCAGGCCTAGCCCGTTTAGGATGACAAACATTTGCCAGAAAGGAAGTGCTGTTTAGTTTATAGGTGCTTTCTGTGTTACTCAAGTGAATGAAAGGAAACAGTGAAACACCATAATGACAGATCCCTCTGGTATTCTTTGTCCATGTCAGGATCTATTCTACATGATTTAAATCTGTAATTAATTTGATGTGGCATGTCCTTGTTTTTCAAACACTCCAGAATTGCGTAGACACGCACAGCTCTTCTAACATTTCTCTTGTTTGTACTATTCAACATGATGTTTTTCTTTTGTAGTCATCTGTCTGTCCCCGTCTCTCCTTCTCACTCATTCCTTCCCCTTGTCCACCTGAGGAGGTGACTGTAGTGACTCACTCATTCCTAGTGTGGTTTTGTGGTGGAGACGAGTACCGTTCTCGAGCCTTCTCTGACTTCAGAAGACTTGAGCTCCAAACCACATAAACTGTTACTGCCACTAACCCACGCGAACCCATACACATATGTGCCGGCTATGGGGTTTTGAAACTTATAGCTGGGAGGATGGAAGAAGAATTAAAGAGAGGAAATAGCTATGTTTTGTGGATCCCTAGGTGGTATTTAATCTGAGAACTTTTTTATAATCCTTTTTCTTAAAGAAACAAAATGTGAGATTGGTTATTGCTGGTTAAGAATGAAGAAACTCTTAATTTTGAAATAAATAGTTACTTCTAGAGGTTACTTTATTATTTCTTAAGTTGCACAAAATATCAGTGCTATTTCAATTAGGCTGAATTTGAGATGTTTTTTATAATCTTTTATAATGTTGTGATGCTTAAATTCACTTTTAGTTCTTAAAATGAGATTTTAGTGTTTTTTTTACAATTTATTTACACATATATTTTAATATCACTTGCAACATTTAAAATTACACTTTATTAAATAATTTAATTTGTTACTTATTTGCAGAAAATACTTTATTGTATTATCTGCAACATACCGTTTATCTGTCATAACATGTAGGGCCCTATAAAATCCGTTTTATTTTTTTCCCAAATTCCATTTTATTTTTTCCCAAATTCCGTTTTAATTTTTGCAAATTCCGTTTTTTCCGTTTTAATTTTTAGGAATTCATTTTTTTACCCTTTACTGTTATTTTAGTTGTAAAGTATGTCTTTTTAATTCCGTGATAGCAGAAATTATAGGGCCCTAAACATGAACAATGTTTTAATAAATTTTTTTATAATAAATTATTTTAGAAACATTTTAATATTTTACCATCAAATCAACGTATGAATGACTTTCTTACAGTTGTCTATCCACAAAGGCACACTATGTAAGATTTTTGGACCAAAAATCACTAGAACAATGTTATATATTTTGTTGATTTGCGTATATCATCCCGAATGTTTCTAGAATGTCACGAACTGTGTCCTTGCGTTGCCTATCAAATGACATCATACCCACGTTACTTCTCGATTTCCGTTTTATTTTTAGCAAACCATGGAAACACCAAAGACGCTTTAATATATTATTTGTTTTATTAGACATGTGAGCAACTGTATACATTCATCCACCGAAAAATAATCATATAGCTCATCACAATTAGTCTTTGTTTAATTTAATCTTTTTTTACTGGGAGTATCCTATTAACTATTCCTAATATCGATCTAGCTCACTGCAGTGTGCAACAAGTGTTTCATTTAATAGCCGTCTAGCAACGCACAGAGTAGCATTATAGCAACTTTCATCACTCTCAAATGTATCCAATATGACAAAACCACACTGCGTTACTCCCGTACTCATGAACGGAAGAAGAGGAAGCAGTCTGCGGCATTATAAAAGCTCCACTGCTCTCGAGCTGTGAGTCGCCCTTGTCTCTCATTAGCAATCACTGCAGCGGCCTTGTTACTAGGGCTGTCAACAGGTGTTAACAATCGATTTTAATTATGTTGGATTAATATCCTAGAATTAATTTGTTCATCGACTGAATAGAAAACAAAGAAAAAACATTAATTTCCAGATTGTTTTATTAAAAACAGAACTAAAAGGTGCAAATTCAGTGAAAAAGATCCAGAGCAAAAAAATGGACTAACAAAAAACATACACATGTTATGCTTTACATCTGCCAAATATTATAGGCTTTTTAAAAAATAAAGTACACAAAAATGAGCTGTCAGAACAATTAAATGATTAAAAAAAATACAGAAAAATACCAATCAGAAGAACTTAACAGGATTTGTTTGAACGTCAGAACTTGTTCTCTACGCCACACTTGCACACACTCACAAACTCACACTCACAAACTTTGGACTGTGTTGTGTTTTGTTTTTGTCAAAGATGTTATAATCTTTAACAAAATGTTTGAAACTTTTAACAAGCAAATGCACTTATGATCATTTTACCTATATTAGGTAATAATAATAGCAATAATAATAATTATATCAGAAGATAATATACTCAAATTTATCCTAATATTAATTATAAATACAATGAATATAAAATATGAATACAATATAAAGTAATATCAAATACAATGGATTGACCATCTCCTATTGTTTAAGGTATTTTTCCGCTCATCCTTTCCGAGCATATAGTGAAGTTTCTCTGAGTCATTTAGAGTGAAGTTTACAACAATTCAGTGCTCAATTCGTGGAAAACAATGTTCCCTTTGTCAGTACGGCTACTTGGACAGAACAGGAAAGTGTTTTCAGCTGTCTATCTGATTACAAATCAGTTTGCTAATTCAGTGGTAAGAATTTAATTGTTGTTTTGATTTGATATCTTATATGCCTAATTATGCTATTTGCTAGTCTCATAGAAATGTGCTAGTATGTTACCAAGTTACTAATGCTCAGACAGCGCTATAGTCTCTGACATAATAGCAAAAGAATCTGGCATTAAACTTTACTTTATTATTCTTTTCTATTTGTTTATTTATCTATATTCTATCGAATCTATTTCTAAATCACGAAACACTCAATCTGACTCCCCATGAATGTAGACATTATCTTCAGCACACCAACTATTGTCCCACATGCCAATGGGACACATCTTATTCTCACGACCTGGGAATTATCTCTGCTCTAGCAAATCTATTCCTCCTCTTATTCTTATCACAACACCTCTTTTATTTATAGTGGCATCTTTTCTAGTTTGACAAAGACAATGGTGGAGAAAGATATGTTTTTATATTCCATTTGTAATAAACACCAGCTTTAATAATGTAGTTGGTTGAACTTTGAGTTGTGCAGTCCAAAAATGAAAATTCTGTCAGTATATATTCACCTCAAGTTGTTCTAAACCTTTATCATGCTCTTAAAGAGGTTTCTGAGCTGAGGGATACTGTTCCAGACCAAACAATATGGAGGCCGACCTTTGTTTATTTTTTTGTTCGGTTTGCAGATAGACCGTGTCTCTTGCTCTCCAGTGAAATACAGTTTACAGTGCTGAATTCAGCATGTCTGAGGAAATGTTGCAGATATGCGGTACCTGAAGTGCTGACTAGAACTACTTTCTAATCGAAGCGATTTGCCAAGCTGGGGGTCTGTAGCACATTAAGAGCACTTATTTAATTGCATTTCATTTGTACTTTGGCCTTTCTCTATATAAATATTTGACTATAGTTATACTGAAAGCATCTAAATTAAGCCAGATAAAGCACTGTCTTCCATATAACAGGGAACCAGTCATTGTTCAAATGTCCATTTCTAATGTCACATGTTATGTAAAGCAAACTAATGCAGTTAAAACCTATGATATTGACTACAGCCAGATCTTGCATGCGAACGGATCTAAAATTTATCATCCATGAGACCATAAAGGCATTCTGTGCAAAATCGGATGAATGAATGTAGAATTGTTCCACACATCTTTCCTATTTCTTATGAAGTTCAGTCTGCACAGGCTGTTTAAGAGGCAACCTGGCTGTTGTAATGAGGACATTTATGTCGCTCTGCATCAGCTGCATGCATGAATAAGCGGCAGCCTGCTTTTCTGTCTGAATGCTCTCTGCCAGCTACATTATTAAAATGTGTTTGTGTGGGTCTTATTTAACTTTTTTGTTGCAGCCTGTTCTCTTTGGATGTTCACCTGGAAGTGACAAGCACAGAGTGATTGTTCATCATGTCAGGGGGCTGTTGGAAACGCTGTATGGTTGTAAGCTTTTAAGCTGTTTTCACTAAAGACTGGCTTGTTCGTCAGTTGTGTGTAAAGTTATTGATTCCAGACCTGGCATAGTCGACTGTGGGACTTGGACCTAGTCGCTATCCCGCAAAAACGCAAAACAATGGACATTCAGCTAGTGTTATGGTTCTCAAATTGTGGCAAGCTTTAAACAATATGTAAGAGTTTTGTTTAAAAATATCAAAAAACCAACTGCACAGTGTTGTATGTTTCTTTCAGTTGTGACTTACATTGTCCTAAATGTTTCCAAGAATTTGTAAATTCAGAGAAATTCACAATTTTAAATAGTGCCCGTCACTTGTCGCCTGTCAATAATGTAATTTCCACTAGTAACCATGGTGATAGATTTGGAAAACTGCGTAATGTTTAGCGACACGCTGTTGTTTCATTCAAATATTATGGATCATGGCAAGCAAACTTTGGAACAAAAGAATAAATAAAACGAAGATCAATATCGGCATGGCGTTTTTCGAGATGCCAAGAACTTCGCGGTTAACTTCGAACTTGACGGAGACGCCGCTCTTCCATGTAATTTATTAGATAGGTGAGCAAATGTACATTAAACAAATCAATGTTATAGCTCAACATATCGTGAGCTTAGAATTATAAGGTTCTATCTCCGTTTAGGGTAGTTCTGAGATATTGAGCATCAAAGTTTTTACATCCCACCTGGCAAAACTGTTATGTAGTATACATTTCTATTATAGCTTTATCTATTAATCTTTTTTTACAAAAATAACACCACACAGGCATTAATAAACACCTAATGGATCAGATTATGTCAAACTCAATTTCGACCAAAAGTGGAGATAGAACCTTATAATTCTAAGCTCACGATATGCCTTATGTTATTCTAATGTTGATCAATTACTGCTAGTCTCATATAGCCAATAAACTAACACCGAATTACATTATAACTTTCAACACACTCAAATGCAAACCGCATTTAATTAATTTTATAAACTGACCTTTAAGCTTGATTCTGCTTATCACTGCGTCATCAATCTACACCTTTGTTGTTGTGATAGGTTAGTAACAGCCTAGCGGCGAAAACTCCCCTGAAAAAGACATATAACCATTTCAATAACTCAGAAGGTAAGCTAGTTAAGCTAAAAAAACTGCATATGGTATTTTTATTTCCGTAAGGGATCATTTAAATTGATCGAAAAAGTCTTTTTTGTGCACTCTTAAACAATAGGCCTAAAGCCGCCTTTCCACTGCACACGACAAACGATCGCCATCGGACCGGAAGCCATTCATTTCCAATGGAGAGTCGTACGGGAGCTGCAGGGAGTTCCGATCATATGCGTATGCGGAAAATTCGGATCCGTTTTGAGCTTTGGATCCGTTGAAAAATCAGAACTTCTGCAGCTAGACCGTATGCGACCGGCCAACCGGAAGTGATGTATTCTAATAAAAACAATGAGCGCGAGGCTAGAATTACCAATGTTTTAACTCTTTAATGTTTTTTTTGTAAACGCTCGCTCTGTAAAATGTTGGTTATAATTAACTATAGCAGGAAAAATATTTTATAATTATTAAATCAATATTTATAGTACTATATTTTTATTTGAGATGAATTGAATCATTTGTTTTGTGTAGATATATTCATGCATGCATTACATTTATTAAAATCATTAATTTTACCATTGTGAATATCTGAGGGTAACGGTTGCTTCACAACCAATTTCAAAGTTCCGTACGACTGCACTGGGGGCAAAATGCGACAATCATATGCGAATGTCGTGTGCAGTGGTAAGGCGGCTTAAGTGCTAGATTTTTTATGAGTTTTTTTTAACTGACCACCAATTTAAATGAATATTTTTTATTAAAAAAATTACAAACTTCACACTTTAGGCTATTTTCAGCATGTGATAGAAAAAATATAATGTATGAAGTGAAAACTCATTTTTCTAACTACATTGTGACATTTTTAGAGATGGATAAACTGTTAACAGGTCACATGCCTGACACAAGCTGTGTTTGTCCAATCAGTGTTATTTACCTCATAAATATGCAAACAAGACCGTTAATTAACCCAGGGTTTAAAAATGTACATCCCAACTAACCATGAATTGCATTACAAGGGTGCAGAAAGGCCCTTAACATTTCTCAAGGGTGAAAGGCCCCAAAAGTGCTAACTTATATTTCATTGTTGTGACTGGACAGGATGGTACTGGCATGTTCTGATTTGATTGAAGATTGTTTGTGGGCTGGAAAGTTTGGCCACCACTCAACTTATGGATTTTCATAGATATCTCTCCAGTCTTACTCGGTTAAACACAAGAAATAATCACACGTACTTGACCCAGGCAGACACCGGCGTGTGGTGGTCTGTTGGGTTAATGCTGGCCGGCTGTGGTGGAGTATTCTCAGGGTTTTAGGGGAAAGATGCCATGGTTCGGCGTGTACCTGTCACTACTAAATGATTGCTCATTTCCTGCCGCGGGAGGAGGGGTGGGGGAGAGCAGTAATAGCACACAGCTGCCTGAGCTGGACGCTACCTTTCCTCTCCTCTCCTCCGCTGTCTTGTTCTCTTGCTATGTATCTGTCTCTTGTATCTTCCTTTCCTCCTATGCCGTTTATATTGTTTATAATGTAAGATTGACTCTGGAATGTCAAAGGTGGACACACACCCACAGTGCCTCAGTGGGCATGTTCTCCACCTAGCGTCTCTGGCTTTATTTGCGTGTCTGTGTGGGTTTGTGTTTGTGCGTCACACATGCTTGTGTCAAACTGTGTGTATGTTTGGAGGAGGAGTGGATTAAGGAGGGGTCAGTAACAAATTCCATCCCGGTTCCAAACTAGGTCACATGACCTAGAATGGAAGTTTAGCAATGACCAGCTGTAGTCCACATCACATAGCAGGAGAAACCGCAAAGTCAGTTAACTGTAGACAGAAAAGATGCGGCTAGCTGAGCAAATTATGAATTAATAAAAGTCATCTGGGTTGTTCAGTAGTCAGTTCAGTTGTAAAACAGGATAGTCAATTATTTCAATTCAGTTGTAAAAACAGGATAGTCACTCACACTCAACATATAATGGTACATGCACTTTTTCAAGTTGATTGTACTGAAATAAGTGTTGGCAGTGCCTGTACACAACCATGATATAAAAATCCATCCGGTGTTTTTGTTTTAATCTCCTTATGTTTTCCCCTGCCTCAAATAGAGCCGTTCGTTTTTGTGACGTCACTAAATCGGACGCCCCCAACACACACAAACACATTGTATTAACCTTTTTATTAATCTTTGCAAAATTGCTTGCACGCTTCACGATGAATGCGGTTGAGGTTACATTACGGCTTGTTTCCTATGTACGACGTTCTCAATAGAATTCATAATCCCGAGTACGAAATTACATCAGTTAGTAATCACATAGCGTTCGTACATCTCACTAAAGTTACTCTACCCTGCCAGTACACAAAGATAGATCAAAGTGACATTATGTTAACCAACCATTCAGAAACGTCCTGTTCAAGCCTTAATTGTTCGAACTTCTTTGCGGCTTCTTACGGCGTCCTGAAAACAGAGCTGTTTTGACCAGGTAAAATGCTTGTTTTCTTACAATACTAATGAGAATTTTTAATTTAGACCCTAAATATTTATATTAACTTGTATAAAAATGGCATTATATTGCCTCTTTAATGTTTAAAAATTCAAAAAATACTTCTTACATTTTGATATTTTTTTATTGCCTAAAAAATACCAGATTTTATTTTCCATTTTTGCCTTGGGTTCAGTGAAAATGTCAAATATTGGGCTGACCAAGCAAGCAGAATATATGATCATCCTTATTGTTGAGCCCTGTATGCTCATATGAGCACTAGCTTAAAAAAAGATATTGTATCCACAGCTTGACTCGCATCACTGGAAAATGATAAAACATAAATCTTCAGAATTTCTCCCTCTTTCTTGGACATAGAAAAGAGTGCATGTCAGGGTTGCAGGGGCCATTGAAATACACAAGTTGAAGATGCTGTATATAATTTTTTGACTGTACTATAACATAAAAAAATACATACTACACCTTTAAGGTGCATTGCTCAAGTCTCTGAGTTTTTGCAGAACTATGCCCCCTCTGGCGACAAGCAAAACTGCAACCAGAGGTGTGCATGCTCATGGACTACACGCATGCTTGCTGCAAGCTGTTCATAACCAAAGGAGCATCAGCTGCACAAATCTTTGGTTACAGTCATAATGTCTTCAGAGGTAATAATGTTATAAATCTGCAAGTCATTTTCAATACGAAAAGAAAGGCATTTGAGTAAATTACACACACTATGTGTAAGGGGAAAACAGGGGTAACTTTATTTTTTGTTTCCATCTATCTCCATGTTTAACTGTTTTATGTGCTTACTGTATACATTTATGATTGTATTATTATGGAAACACGTTCATGAACAATATAAATTATTACTTTGTATAGGATCCCGTTTGAGCCCTCGTCTTATTCCGACGCCTGGCACTAGACAAAAGTTTTATTTTATTTGTCTTAAGTGGAGTTTGCCTTGGGGTTTGAAGTTTTTTCGCTTGAGTTGTTGTCGCTGATACGGAAAATGGCGGCGAATACACAAACCTGCCAGACATAGTCGGGGAGTATGAACGTGCATTACATCACGTCCAGTGTCTTATTTATTTTACTGTACAGGATTAGAGGCAATCGCAGTGATCAGAGAAGGGCTCATTCAGGCAATTGTTTAAGCATGAATGCGTTAGAAATACGTGTATTTGTAACATGAAATGTTGCGCAATGCACCTTTAAAGGAACCACAATACTCTTCAACAGTGATAGCAAGCAACCACAGTTGTTTTGTTCAAGCTGCCCATTGCAAAATATTGTACTCGTATTTAATACATTGAGTGACACAAAACGGCACGAATCATCTCTTATCACAGCCGCTTTATTTCTCAGTCAGTCGGGACATCGGGAAAAGAGCGCCAACGTCACGCTACATATAATACCCAATGTACTCTCAGTAAGCCCTACTCATGATGTGTTTGTTATACATATTTAAAGTCATCTTAGTTTTATTTCAATAAATTATGTCACCCAAGGATATGCTTGAATTGGTTTCCCATACACAGAACAGCGTAAAAGCAGGGCAGACTGTTATTTCATTTCACTCGAGTTGACTGATAAATAATAAACATTTTTTATATGCTGTCCATCGAGCTTGTCTGCTGTTTTATCACCTGGTCAGATTGCCAAAGTAACCTTTTCTTTTCTTCTCTCATTCCTTCACTCACTTAATCTCTCTCTCTGTCCTCCTACATGCTGTTGTTTCCTCTTAGGATATTTCATGGGGATTTCTCCAGAGAAGATTATTCTCTGCTACATGCCAATTTTGGATTCTCAATGTTATTTTGAGGAAGAATGTTATCTTTGTGATTAAGTCATAAAGCTCTGTAATTCTAGATGGGTTTAGGATTTGTAAGTGGAACATGTGGGGAAATTGCTTTTAAAGGGATTGTTCAGTCAAAATGAAAGATTTTGCCATTATTTACTCACCCTTATGTTGTTCCAAATCTGTTTACTGTTCTCTATGGAAAACACAAGGTTAATTTTTTAAACAATCTTCACACAGCTGTGTAGTTTTAGAGCGTATAATCTTGCAGTGAGCTGTTAACTCAAGAACCTCTGTAAAATAATCAAGACAGACCAGGTTAGTTTTGAGTTCTCTTGTCTTACAGGGCTGCCCCTAATAGCTCGAGCTTAACGCTAGTCAGCGATGAGGCAAGTTTATTTAAATAGCACATTTCATACACTATGGCAATTGTGCTTTACAGAATGCACTTTGGGAATGCTGAAAGAAGAGGATATAGGTCGTGTGTCCACTAAAGCGTTTTTCCACGCGCCTGACGTACGGTTTCAATCTGTTTCAATGGGAGCACCGCATTTTTTAAACGTCATGAGCGTAACGAGATGCTGAGCATCTTTTTCACCCTGAAGCTCTGAGCGCCCAGCATTCTCACTGGTCGCTGAGAGTTGAAAAATGTTCAACTTTGGATAAAACGCAGTGCTCATCACGGTCATTTTTTACCCAGCCGTCCAATCACAGTGGAGGAGGGGCGGGACTAATGACCACACCGACCACAACATTCTTTCTGTACAACGACGTCAACCAACAGAGCTAATCGAACATGGATGAGAAATATTTTTTTAGCATGATACAAATTATCTGCGAAATCAGTTACAAGTAAACTGTGCTGTGGATAATCTGTATCATAGCAGACGAAACCAGAACGCTCTCAAGCGCTCAGAAGCACGGCGTCTTCAGCAGAGCATTTGCCGTTTTCTGCTGGCTAAAAACTCTTGGTGGACACACGGCCTTAGTCTGACAAAATTGTTATATTCGATTAATCGCAGAAAAAAAAAAAACTCCACAGGAAGTGGCGAAGGCATGCAGTCTGTCTTTGAGGAACAGATTATTAACGCGGGTAATTACAGCATGTTGGGTTGGAAATCCAAACTTTAACCTATTATTCATCGACCTCAAAAATGGCTTATAATTTGAAACCTGTAACTAGCAACTTTACTTGGCCACTCGCGCTAATGTTAAAGGTGTGAAATGTAACTTTTTCACTCTACTAAAAGCATTAAAACAACAATCTCCAATATTTTGAAATTGGACTGCAGTACCTATTTCGACCATAGGTGTCAGACTGCACCTGAAACACTTGGATATACGCCTATTATTAGTCATGTAACCAAGTGTTGGACTTGATGCGGAGTGTGGAAGCTAAAGTATAGTGCGCTTCATGACATGAAGGTGCCGGCACAATCACTTGACTGAGAAACACTAGTTTATTAATAAACAATTATTCTCCTTGCTATTTTTTCAGACAGATTCATAATCGTTATTTTGCTGGTGCTTTGCGGCAAGATTTATCCATGAGCATGAGCACAGGATAGGCTATAGATTATGCATAAGCTTATACAGTATATTAAAGGCTCATTATTAATTTAGTATACAGTATATTAAGCAATTAAATTAATATAAACGAGTGATTAGTCAACTAATAGCTTAAATAGATCACTACTAGTCAACCAGAAAAAGCTTTAGTCTAAGGGAAGGCCTAATCTTTCCAGTTGTCAAATAGAATAAAACTGAATTAGAGTTCAACTCACTCCCTCAGTGATTTGAAACATCCCTCATGCCATTCCAAACCCGTATGATTTTCTCCTGCGTTACACAAAAGATATTTTGAAAAATGTTAGTAACAGGTTTGGTAACCGTTGACTTTCATTGATTGCATGAATCAATATTTAATTGTCTGATTAGAACTATTAATTAGACTATTTCCTTTATTTTATTGTATTTTCGTAAGCTTCTTTCTGTAAAATATTTTAAAAATCCATAAACCATAAAACCATTACCATATAGGCCCCTTTCCCCATATAGGAAGTGATCATGTGACACTGTGAACTGATCATTTGCCTAACTGCTTTATGAAGCCGAAGCTGTTTTCTGAGCTGTCATAGGTAATGTTTGTCACATTCAATATCATGCAGAAATGTCCTCTGGCTGTAGAGTTAAAGAAAAGAAATGCTCAGGGCAGTGCGGACATGAATCGATTTGAAATATTTATTAAAATCAATAAGAACAGACTGCAGTGCTTAACTTGTCTTCTTATCTCCCCCGTGACCATTCTCTATCACTAGTTCTCTACCTAAATAACTCTCAGGAGGAACAGCACTGCACTGCTTTGACTGTTACATCATTCAAGTGCAAGTTGCTGATAATATGGTTTGATTAGTGATGGACTGGAACCACATGGCATATGTGTCCGCAGAGATCTGCGGAATTTGAATGCATGTCAGTCACAAAGTTAAGTTGTTATATGTTGGCTAATTTGATTGTGCATTTAGCTATAAAGGCTGTAATATGCTCAGCTTTATTTAACACATATTTCAATGTTGAAATCCAGATTTTCACCCCGAAATCAGCACAAAAAAATGTGAAAAACCTGTCTTTTGTCATTTACTTAGATTGTAACAAATCGCTATGCTTTTAAATTGAGTGAACATTAACCGGTTTAGTGTCCTGTATGGTGTGGAAAATGAAACGGTCCGAGTAGTAAGTCTTTTGCCTCAGCCCGTTTCCATGTTTTTCATCAAATCAGCACTTATTTCTTTCCCGGCTGCTGCCGTACCTATGCTGACAGGCCTCCAACCCTGCATTAGTGTGGAAATAAGTCAAATCCTTAATGCCTTGTTTTTCTTGCGTTTCTCCCCCTTCTCTCTCACCTCTTAAGACAGGAAAGGGTTACTTTCCATGTTTCCTGTCCAATTCCCCCTGCTCCAGCTCCTTTCGGATCACTTTCTTCATACTAAACATTCCCAGGCTCCCATAACCTCCTGGCTTCCTTACACTGGCCAAGAGAGATCCCAGGTGAGCGTGTGGGCGAAACCTCCTGTTTTTAAGGATAAAAATCTCTCGCGTTTTGCCTCCTGACAACGGTGGTGGTGAAACGTGGTTTCATTTTTAGCCTTCCTTGATCGCAGGCATGGGAAAACGGTTATTTGAGAAATCTATACCAGTCATTTGGCACAGAGTAAGGCCAAGCTGATTGGTGAAACTGAAGTTTTATTACTCTGATCCAGGCTATTATGAGGCAATTTGTGAATTTCATCTTTGAAATGTTCCAGAATTTGAAGGCCTGTCATTGGATTTTGGAGCTGTCACTTCAGGTACAATAGATGAATGGCTGTCTGATACAGCAGAGGTGGCCTGTGATCAATTTTAGCGATAAAGACTGTTTAGCTCAACATGACACTCGATACATCCTGTAAAGGGTTTCGCTTTGAATGTTGGGGGAAACCTCAGAAATAAAAAAGAAATCTTCTAGTTGGTTTATAATGCCTCTCTCTTCCCAACAGTAAAATCCTTGTTGGGTCAGAAAATAGTCTTATCTGCAGGTTTTAACTGCACTCTTCCAATAAAATACACTTCGTATGGTCCGGCAACTGGTTTGTGTTTTATAATCCTGTTGTTGATCCCTCCTCTTTGTCGTGCTTGCTATCTTTTCCCACAGATTCTCTTCCAACTCTCTTTCTCTTCTCTCTGAGCACCTGACAGATGGATTGAGAGAGAGGAGAGAGGTTTGGATGTGCGATCACCCCCACTTTGACCAAAAAAACAACTAGTCTTTGTAAATAGAAACCGGACAGAACAGAACAAACAGAGCGATGTTATTTGGGCTTGACCCAGTGATAGACCTGCAGAGATGGTCTAAATATAGTCCTGTGGTGTACTGACTAATTGCCCCATGAGCAGTAATCATTCCCAGCCTCTGAAACCTCTTAAACGGCGAAGAGAGTCAAGTCACTGCTGCCCCCTGCTGTGCCAGAGCCAAATACCAGAACGACGAGCAGAACTGACTGAGCAGATCCGTATAGAGATGAACCCAGCACTTCTCTGTTTTAGGTGCGTGTCTGCACAGGTTGGGTTAATTTGAACAGGATATGAAGGATTGTGTTTTTTTAATGTTTCATTGGATTTTAACTTTAGCTAATAGAGTGATGCAGGGATAATGTCAAATCCCGGAAGACTAATTCACTGCTGGTTCCCTTGAGATTTTTCTATGGGGTTTTATAATGTTTTTTCATGAGGAAGATAAGGTCTAAGTTAATATAACTTGAGAGTACTTGAATGTTTTCCTCTACAACGTGAACCATACACCCATGTGGAAAATGCACATTTTGAAGCAGTTTAAAAAAATGTTTAGAGCCCGAACCAGATAAAGGATTTTGAAGGCCGATACAAATATTTGTTGGTTTTAAAATCCGATATTCCGATATATCGGCCGATATTATTTATTTATTTATTTATTTTTTTTCAGAAACGTGCAACAAAACATTAGAAGATCTTGATGACACTAAAGCCCCTTTCACACAGAGATTCCGGAAAATAAACGGTTAATGTGATTCGAGCATTCGTACCCGGGATTTTTTTCTGTCAGTGATTTGTCGGGATCTGTGAGTGCGTTCACACGCAACCCGTAAATATCCTGGAAAGGTACGAGATGTGGAAGAGATGTGTAACATACGCGTCGAAAACATGTACACGCGCATAAAATTCCACAAAGCTGGTGAACAATCTCATCATCAGTGCGGATAGTGAGGAGCTCCTGGTCTCTGCTTCGTTCCAGTTTGCAGACATTTGTTCGTCTTTACTTTGTTGATGATGAACACAAACGGTCTTCTAAGAGCAACAGAGTCGCACGGTGGCACGAGCGTCATCGCTATGATACACCACTTACAGCATTGGTCCTGGCTTTTGTTCACACAACGCAGCGTTCGGGACTGATTCCGGCAATGTCACTAGGTCCTCAACCCGGCATCGATGCCACTATTAATCCTGGGTCGTGTTTGAGTTCACACAGAAGGCGTTCTGGCAATTTCCCGGGATCAACGCGCTGTGTGAACGGGGCTTGACTAAATGTTCAAGTATCGTCAAGTTGTGTTTACCACAGACCTTATTTTACTCAAATTTGAAAAAATCCTATTATAAAACACCGTAGGGACATCTTGAGGGAACAAGGGGAATTAGTCTTCTGGGGTTTGACATCATCCCTGCAGTCCCGCACCACTCCAAGGCAATAGTTTTTACCTTGCATCCCAATAAGCAACTACATTTTAAAGCTACACTGTGTGATTTTTACCCCATCTAGTGGTGAAAAGGTATATGACCATCCAGTGAATATTAGTTTCTGTTCCACTCAATTCCGATTTCGTTTTAGCTCCTACGGTGGCCAATGCAGTCCAAGATTAACATGGCTTCCAGTTCAACTTCGTCCACGAGTGTTAACTCGAACGTAAACGTGAAAGGCGAAGCTTGAATTAATGGGTATGTCCCTCTTTGGCTAATGTACTTTCAGGATGGAGGGGCAACATAGCGACAAACATTAGAAGCCCTTACCCGTATGTATTTTCAATGGCATATTATACACTCACGAGAATACTTTTATTACTTGAATGAAGTAAATATACATTAATGAGCACATATATTTTTGAAAGAACTTAAGTGTTTTTAGCTAAGAAAACTTTTTAGCTAATAAACTAAAAGAGTTACTTTAATTAGTGTTAATTAGTTAGCTTTAAATAGTGTTTGGAGAAATTTTGGCCTAAAAAAACATTTTGGCCAGAGGCAATAGTTTTTGAACCCAATCTTTACCTTAGATTGTTTGGGATAGTTGCTTAAGCAATTTAACTTGTGCAGAATCCTGAAAGACCATGAATTAATTTTTTTTTACAGAATGTATTTTATAAATGAATTACTCATGCACATATATATTTTTTTAAATTGTGCACTCAATCTTTAATCAGAAACGTCCCTCCCCAAAACATCGGCTTGCTTCATGCCGTATGTCTCGACGGAAGGTAGGACTAAATATCCTCTCCACAACTGACTGCAAACTGGCATTCATGGTCTGCCTCTATTTAACAACGGCCAACCTTCTACGATCCAATCAATTCCTGAGGACAAAATCTTCGAAAAATAATACTTTTTTGGTTCCCAACTCTATATTTTCAGAGGAAATCAGTAATGCATTGTAAAAAGTTTTCTCAAACTGCCTGTATTAAAGCGCTGTGGCTGTCTTGCTCTTTTTGCAATCAGTATACAGCACTTTTCCTGCCAAGAAACATGAGACACTGTGTATGCTACCTGCTTCCGAGCAGAACTACACAAACCTGTGACCAAAGCTTAACCTGCGGTCACACATAGGAAGTGGCCGCCACCCACCGGATATCCTCCTAACTCTCACGGCTAAATAAAGCCGTAGAGCAGAGCAGCTGATAGCGAGTGAGATGTTCGCCCTCTGCTGCTTCATCATGTGTGATTATGACACTGCAGCTTGATCTGAGAGTCTCTTCCTTTCTCATTCAAGCCCACACTCTGCAAATGTAGTTTGGAACGTCTTGTCCTTTTACATATTATTGTGAAGGAGAGCATGTAGTGTATGTGTAGCCAATGCTGTTTTTATTTTAAACAAAGAGAGAAAAGGCAGTCACAGAAAAGCACAAGAGATTTCTTCCTAATAATGCTAATTTATATTTAGACATTACATTCTTACAAGGACAATAATGAGGTCTATCTTCTTGACGACAGTGAATTTTACTCCTTCAGACAGCAATCTGAGATACTGGATTTCTTTTATTTCATCGGCCAAAGATTGACTATATTCGGCCTTACCCAGAATTGTTTCCAAATTACTCGAGGCAAATTAAAAATAAATTATGATGCATAATATACCTCAATTGAAGCATAGACAAATAAGTTAATTGAGTCAAATTGGTTTTCACTTACGCATGGAATAGTTCACACTCACTTTCATACCCACACTGCTTTAACACATTCAGGAAGTTGCAGTAAAGCAGTGACAAAATAAGACGCAGCATGCACAGAAAACGGAAGTCATGAGTCAGCATTAGTCCTTAGACTGCCGTATCCACCAGTTTTTTTTTTTACAGAGGAAGTGATTATCATTACATGGAGCTTTCGGTTTCTCATTAACACAGGGGTGAATGCTGTGTTTTTTAATCCACTCGCTGGTCAGAGAGCTGGCTAATGTCAATATAAAGAGCAGGGGGTGGCCCAGACATCAAGATGAGGACCTTCTAACATGGAACTGAGTTTACATGTTTACTCTTCCCGAGCAATTTGGTGCGTTAATATAGAATTGAATTTATGTGTGGTCTATATATAAATAGTTTGGTGTGGACTATATTTAAAATCGAACTCTAGGATTTGTAATAGCTTTGCTGTTTTGTACTTAAATGTTACATAATGTGAAACCATATTTACCGATCCTGGATTTGTCCATTTGTTTTGCATTATTTTACTTTTGAGTCCATCAGTTTTAATTTGTGCATAAAAAGTATTCTAGTCGCTTCTTAATATTAAGGTTGAATTACTGTAGTTCCATGTGTTGTGTCCGAAATCTCCACTCAAACCCTTACTCCCTACCCACTATATATGGGGTAGGGAGTAGAGCACTATATAGTGAGCTCACTAGCATAATAGAAACACCACTTTCGGACACTACTCGATCGTCTCTTGGCTCTGTTAATTACATCATTTGTCAGCTGGTGCTGAGCCGGCTCTGGGATAAATAGATATTTTTTTAAATAAATACATTACATTATATTGAGCTTATTTCTCCAAAATGTAATTTCTGGCCATTTCTGTTATAATGCACTACTCCACACATGATTATAACTTATTTTTACGATCAGCGCAATGCATTGTAGGGCTTGGTTTAGTGACCATCGGTTGTACACTACTTTTCAAAATGCATTCTGGGATACATTGTGGACTATTTAGGGTATAATAATCATCACTATACATTCGGACAGCACTACAAAATGGCGAGCTCACAATATAGTCCACTATATAGTGAGTAGTGGGTGATTTCGAACACAGCAATGGACTATTTTAACAAGGCCTTGAAAGTTTCAATGATGTTGCAGTCAATGGAGAGACTTTCTCCATTGACTCCCCTTACTCAATAGTTTGAGTTAAGCTTGTTTCAAGTAAGCGTAACTCAAAATATTAAGTAACTTATTTTCACCCTTATTCTAGTTGCTTCATAATATTGTAGTCACATGGACTATTTTAACAATGCCTTGAAAGTTTCAGTTACATTGCAGTCAATGGAGGGACTTTAATGATAAAAACATTATTCCAAGCTTAACTCTTTGAATTGAGGTAAGGCAAGCAGATAGTTTTGAACACTGGCTGGTTATTAATATGTATTTTGGATAATTTGTAACCCCAAAAAAGCTACGGAGCTTCAAGATAAGGGCAAAATAAGGTTGAATCGTCAATACCGAAACAACCACTGTTTCAGTATTTACATATTTGTTTTTGGTTGTGATATTCAGTTGTTTATTTTATGTATAATAATTAATAAATCACATGTATATATGTGTCTATGTATATGTTATGTGTGTATACACTGTATATATAAATCAGCTTGGCCTGTATTGTGATTTCAGTTTTACATTCTGCACCTCTTCACTGAGAATTAGCTATAATGATATGGCTGCTCTGGGGACAATCAATTTACTACGCTTCAGCGTGTGACATCTCTCACTGCTTCACTGTGAGGTCACCTGTAGCTTTTACTAATGGCGAATGCCTTTCACATTGTTTCCCCTGTTGTTTTCCATGCATTTGATTTTAGTATGTGGAATCCTATTCCAATAGTTGTAATTAAATGCTCAGGATACTAAAGCACAATACAGACATCAGCAGAAAAGCTTGGGCAGCCGGATAAGTGGGTGGGTTGTTGGCAGAGTGTGAGGGCGGGTGTAATGGTATTAGTAGTGATTGGCTAATTTATGAGGCCGTTTAGTTATTCATGTTGAGTGTCGGCCATCCATCATAGCAGTGCTGAAGGAAGTCAAACTGCAGCGTTTATCTGCCAGACCAGAGAACTACGTCATGCTGTGGAAACTACCGCTGCTCAACAACTAGACACACAGAACATGACATAGTTTCATAGTTGCAGGCTTTTAAGGGTTTTGCCCAGGACCTGTAGGTGGGCAAACAAACAAGTTTCGAGCGAAAATCCCCCAGCATCATGAGGATCTTGTGTTGTGGAGCTCCACCAACAGGAACTCCATCAGAGTGTTATGGCTCTCAAGGGACAACAGCATTTATTTTCCCCCTCCTGCTCATGTTTTTACACAGTCTCACTCCATGTTCCTCATCCTTCAGGTGCATGCGTTTTTACTAACATTTTGTCCAAACTGCAGCCATTTAAGTGCTCTGAAAACATCAGTTCACCAACTGTGTGATGTATATTTATCACAGTATGGCTGAAATCTCGAGGTCCAATCTGATTGGCTGTCTTCTACATTTTACTAGACTGCCATCTGGAAACATAGACGCTAATAAGTTCTGAAGAACCTAGTTTTTTTCTTAGAGTAAAGGTCCTTTCACACTGGACGTGATTTTGACACACAAAGAATTTGTGCGATGGTTTTATATTTTGATCAGCTGTTTGTGTAACGAGTGCACACTCAAGTGAAGTGCGTAGTGATGATTTATAACATTTTTGACTAGGAGGGAAATAATTGATTTTGAATATTTTCAACTATGTGTGGTTGTTTTTTTTTTGCATGCATGTATGCACCAGAGCATGCGAGGAAAGCAGAGCAGGGTGACGTTTCAACATAAGTTAAAAAAAACTTAAACAAATGTTTCATAGTCTATATGTTTAAATAATATAATGTTATTGTTTAAATTTCCTCTATGTTGATTAGCTATATTAAAAGGAAACCGCATGAGATGAGAAAGGATCATAAGATGCCCAATAGCCTATATCGAAAACATAATATTGGTCAGACATCATTTTTGCCACTTATTAAGTTTTGTTTTGTTGAAAGCTTTTCCTTTAATAAAAATTAAGATACATTTTATTCAAAACGAAATTCGATTTATGTTTTATCAACAAATTGCCTTTCCAGCTGGATTAATCGAAATAAGAAGCAAATAAAGTAGACAATATAATTACGACACGGAGGCGCCAGCGAGTGAACTGAAGCGCATCTCACTCCGAAAACTTGACGGAAAACACTATTTATTAAAGTAAAATGCAAATGTTTATTGCATAATAATTCCGGTTGCTTTAATTTACCCTTACTTTGTCCGGTTCTTTGTGGCAAAGTTTTAACTCCTTTACAAGATTAGCATATTACTCCCCTTCAGACTCTCTGTTCTTTAAGATTGGGTGCACACAAAACCTTCTTTTTTGTCTTTTAAAGAAAATGAAAAGCTCGTCTTCACTGGATGATGATGATGAAGTGTCCATGTTTTCACAAAGGTTTTGGAATGTTGAAGTTCTGAACGTCTCAATTTCGTGCCATGGCTCATGTGAATGGTTTTGACGAAAACTATTCGCACACAAACTTTACTTTTCCGTTTTGCTTTTTCGTTACGCGTCTGGTGTGAAAGGGCCTTTTTATATATATTTAAAAAAAAAAAAATATATATATATATATAGTTATATATATATATAGTTTATATATATATATATATATATATATATATATATATATATACCTATATTTCCTTTATACATCTTATTTAATGAATCTGGAATTTCAAAGGTCTCTTAAAACTATAATTGAATGGAGATGATTATGAGTTACTCATAAATACGTGTGGTCTTTTATATCTTGTTCTATGACAAAATCCCTTTAGAAATTCAATACTCTGCTCTGGTCTGTATTGTCATGAAAGTGGCTTCTGGTTCATGTATATGAGCACTTGTTTTAATCAAATGCATTTGAAAAAGAGACTCTTTAAAATATTAATTTCCTGGACTTTGCTGAGGAGTTTCTGCATAACGCTTTAAGCCATTGTATCATCCTGAAACTTTTCAAAGCGTTGGATTATTTTCAACATTGATGAAGTTGTAACCTAGTTTCTATCACTGGGATGGTGTTCTATCAGCACTGGGGTTTTCCATGTGAGCCAGAGGATATATTATCTCTCATTCACATCCCCCATATTTCTCTCTCTCTCTCTTACCTCACATCCTGTGATTTGTTGGAGGGCTTAATCCAGGTTCTTAAATGAAACCTTGAGGGTCTCTATGGGATCAATTTGCAGGGATTTCTCCTCCCTGTTCTCCTCTGTTATTCCATCTTCCTCTTTCTTCCTTGATTTCTCCTATGCTGTCTTCATTTTCTCTGTTGGCTGAATGCAGCAGTTTTAGAGCCAGATGCATTCGGGCGTCAGTTTGATCTGTTGACGACCCACTCTCTGGTGGTTAGCCGATCAGTCTTGTCTTTAATCGGCCAATCAGTAGGGGGGCTTTGTTCTTAGGTCCGGTCTGCCACTTCCTGGCACCAGTGAAAGAGTAAATGTTCTTGTAAGTGAAAAAATACATAATCAAGATAGCTTCGAAAACTGGATTGAGGTTTTTATTTCAACTCCCTGAGGGATGTGCCGTTTGATTTTGTACTCCGTTAGACCTTGTCTTGCTCTGAAAAGGGAAATAATTTTTTTGCCTTTTAATGTGGTGCTTGAGAACAAGTGAGAGGGAGAGAGACAGACAGAAGGGTAATAGATGTCTCCGTAGGCTACTCTCACTTAAACAGGCAGAGCTCACTGAAGGGAACCCGCGGGCCTGAATCTATTATTCACATACAGCGCTGCAGATCTTCTCTTTCAAACACATACACACACTCACACAAAAGTGAGGAAATGAAAGCTGTCGGCTGTTAGCACTCACAGTGCAAATGGACGGAGCAAAGGCCTTTTTGTAAAGACATGAATCTCCAGTGACTCTACAAAGACCTACTAGTAAACCCATTGTGTGGGAAACAAGGGCAGATACAGTATCTCTATTGAGGTGAATAAGCTTAATTGGTAGAGTTGACTCTTGAACCGATAATGGTCTTGCTGAGTCCTGGGACTCTTTTTTAAACTGCTGGATGTTGGCATTGAGAACCT
This sequence comes from Hybognathus amarus, assembly GCA_030378365.1. Classification (NCBI taxonomy): domain Eukaryota; kingdom Metazoa; phylum Chordata; class Actinopteri; order Cypriniformes; family Leuciscidae; genus Hybognathus; species Hybognathus amarus. The sequence goes on along the minus strand of JAQIUQ010007298.1, from coordinate 35,826 downwards.
GTACCAAAATCAAGATTCATTGGGTCGTTTTGTCTACTTTTTATGCTCTAACCACTTGTAGTCACTTTGGATTTCTATTCGTAATTTTTTTTAATTAAATTTAAGTATTAATATATTGAATAAATATTTTTGTATTTATTTTTCCCCCAAAGTACTGGTACTAATGGGGTGATTGCCATTCAACTGTTAAGTCAGTATTAATATGAAGGGGCGAAACAGAATCCGCTACTCTGACAAATGATCTTCAGATTCATTTTCAGAAGTGACACACTCTTGCTTAAAAACACAGGAGCAAATTTAGCTCAACAAGTTCAGGCAGAGTTTTACTGGAAATGCTAAATATAAAATGGTTAGTTAGAAATAACTTCAAAACATTGTGTCTATACACATACAGCCCAGTGGCAGTCCTGACTTTCTTTCCTTTATTCTTCACTTATCTGTCATTTAAATTTATTTGTGAAGTAAACATAAAATTAAAATATTCTTAATGCATATTTTTTGTCTTATTTTAAACTATTTATTGGCGAACATAATTTTATTTAAAGTGTCTTCCTTTATTAAGACACGTTACAAAAACACTTATTTTTCTTATTTCCTTTTTCTAAAATTATGAACTTTTATTTTTTATTTTTATATATAATTTCACATTATTAGAGAAATTCTGGAAATATATATTTATAATATATATATATATATATATATATATATATATATATATATTCATTAGAAAGTCAACCTATGCATATTTTAAAAATGTAAATATTTTTTTACAGTAATATATAATACTATTTTAGGCAAGTATTTCAAACATTTAAAAAATACACATTTCTCATTTGGAAATGGCCACATCTAGGACCAGATAGACCACAAAACCAGTCACATGGGTAAATTTTTTGAAATTGTAATTTATACATCACCTGATATTTGGCCGTGATTTGAAAATCTGGAATCTGAGAGTGCAAAAAAAATCTAAACTTTGAGAAAATCGCCTTTTAAAGTGCTAATACATTTGCTCTTTTTAAAAAGACTTTTCATTACACATTATTGGTGTAGTCAGGGCCTCTTCCGTTTTGGTCACATGGCTGGTAATAATGACATCACTGAAGCTCTCCAATTTAAGTTTAATACCAGAGTCGAGGGTTGAAGGCTATAATTTTGCTTCTCTTTTTGACATGCAGTCAGTCCGGTCTAATTTAGGCCTGGGTACAGCTGTGTGCACGTCTAACCATACCCTGTTAAATCTGTTTGTCTGTTGCTAAACTAGTGTTTTTAAACGACAACAAAAACACCTGCTGCTGTTTTATTCAGTGATGTGTTGACAGCCATTACAGTGAGAGACTATGAAAAGGCTGCTGCATTATACTGTGATGTTAAAAGACTATAAATGTGTTTTATGTCATGTTAAATCTTAATTATAATATTTTGCTTTCAATATCGGAATGATTTTTGTCTGCGGTTAAACTTAACCATGATCAAGCTTTCAGTGTAACAATTTACAGGAAGGACTTCTGTAAATTCTCTGTTCAAAATCTGCAATTGCAGTTATTTGCGGAATTATACACTTTACTTGAGTTGTGCTTCGACAGCGCACAGTGTGGATGAACACAATGTTTGAGGAGAGTGTGCAGCTGTCAGTCGCCGCACCGGTGTCGATACTGTCATTCAGAATCACAGATTATTATTTTTTTGGAAGTATGAGCAACATAATCATTTTTACCAGAAAAAGTCATCTGAACTAGCAAGAAACTTCCACTTTTGTTCTGGTTCTGACACTGCAGTAAATCGCGCTGATTAAATCTAAAAATTACTTATCACGCATATCCTGCAAATGATACATGCTCGAATCTCCCGGAAATCCACCAGTACCACTCGAATTAAAAACATTATTACAAGCTTACCGCTTCGAATCGAGCTAAGGCAAGCAGGTAGTTTTGAACACTGGCTGGTTATGTATTTTCTCAAATATGTATTTTGGATCAAAAAAGCTACGGACTGCACCTTTAAGGGTTGGAGTTGGACAAAAAGAAAAAAGCCTGTGTCTGTATCATGAAGCCACACTGAGCAATGATGCAGTATGGAGTCACACACAGCACACTGTTCAGCCTATATGTGCAATTACAGACTCCAGGTCACATCACAGGACTGCTTATAAAGTGTGTGTGTGCCCGAGATAAACATGTTCACTGAAAACCATTTTGGTGGACAAACACACATACATGCACAGACTTGGCCGTCTGCTGATATTTTATCGCCAGCTCTATTGGAGTAAACACTACGCAATGTTTGAAGAGGAAAGCTTTAATCAAAGAGTAATTGTGTACATTTGGAGGTGGCTTGGCCTTGTGCCATTGGGAACATGATGGGTCATTTACTGTATGTGTGAAGGAATAGTAGGCCCATAAATGAAAATTGATTATTTACTGACCAACAGGACCTGACAACATGAGGGTGTGTAAATGTTTTTTTGTTTTTTTCATTAAGGCAAAACCCCTAAGTTTTAGACCATTTGTGCTCCAAACATGACTAGAAGGATGTGCTTTTACTTTTCTATTGGAGCTAACTGGCAGATATGATTGTGATCTTGACAGTGGAGATGAATGGTGAGAGTGTCATACATACTGTGGTGTAACACTAAACTACAAAAAAAAAAATCATTGATGATTCAGATTACATAATAAAATAGAAAAACTGTTATTTTAAATTTAAATTACAATAGTACTGTTTTTTCTGAATAAATGTAGTAAATGTAGCCTTGGTGAGCATAAATTACTTTTCTAAATCATTAAAAAAAATTACGAACCACAAACTTTTGTACAGTAGCATACAATTGTACTTTTGTACAATATTCTAGCACTTTTTTCTGACTAGATATTTTTAATATATTTAGAAATATTTAAAAAAATTAATGTTGGACACTTTTTACTAGTCAAGTTACATAAGTCATTTGGCATTATCAGGACCCACAAATATTTCCCCATTGCATTTTTATACATTATAATCAACAATATGTAGTAGTTTAATGTAGTACTGACACTAAAACTTTTGTTAGAATTTTTTCTCACAGTAATTTTTATTTTGGGAACTATCCACTGAATACGTATTATTGCATTTTTGTATTGCGATATATTGTGGCCCGATATATTGTTACACCCCTAGTAGAGTATATGATGACTTTTTCAAAGCAATCATAGACTCACTGAAGACAACCACACTTGCAAACGTAGCAGACTCATTCTGGCAAGGATTGAGCAGACTTCGCCTGGTGAACAATAAAACAGGCGAGAAAATCTCATAGACTTCCATTACACCATACATGACAAGCACTGCTGACATTTTCTTCAGAAAAAAAAAATCTGGTATGTTTTCACCATAAATTCTTGTTATAGAAGCACAGTTCATGCACTGTATGTGAAATCCATTTGCAGAGTTCTTGTTGTTTTGTTATTTATGGCAGCTGCCAGCTCTTCACGGTAGATATTTGGCCTCATCTCATTTGGCACATGAACTTCAGTTTAAGCTCTTTTTAAATGCTCTTATTATCACTTAGATGAACAATCAATGCAAGCCAATTTAATATGATTAATGAACTCGACACCGTCACACCAACATTGTACTCCCACATTGCTCATTACACTAATCATTACAAAAACACAGGATGTCCCACTTTCCAAAACTTCACAAATAAAAGCCCTAAAGTTGATTCGTTTTATTTTAATACCATGTATTTGAGTCTCTTATACATTATTCAGAGACATAGAGAGCCACTTTGTGAAGCATTATGAATAATCAATAAGCAAACCTCAGTAATACATCGTAGAAGAGATCATTTCTCCCTCGACTGTACAGCAGATTATAGTCATACAGACGGTAAAGAGCGATTTCATACGGACCTCCCGGTGAGGTCAACGGTGTCTGGGGGCTAAACGTTATTGACTGAGTGCTTCAGCATCTGCTTGTGTCCTTGTGTGGTGCTGACTCTATTTGACCCTTACACACACACACACACACACGCATCCAAGTTGAGGGATGTAAGCTTTGTGTTTTACCCTGATGGGACTCCAGGGCTCTTGTCTATCACACTGTTACACTCAGAGCATTCATAATTTACAGCTGAAGATTTAGAGAAGCAGCGTGTTTACAGTTTACAGTCTTCATGTGGTTGTGGACTTTTCAGACCATGGTGTGCGAGAGCATGTTTGTGTACTTGCGTATAATAGTAAGCTCTGCTTCGAATTCAAAAGAAGGTGTTGGAACTGTTGATCTCTGCTGTCTTGGATGCTCACAGAGGCTGAAGACGTAGTTGTGCTGAATTAGCATGAATAAACTCTCTTTCCGCATCCATTTTTCCCCCATTTCACAAGGGAGTGTCTAACAAGGGTAGTCAGTATGGATCAAGAATGTCAAGTGAATAATTTATTTCTTATTAATATTTATTTAGTGTCAAATAATCATTTATGTGTGCTGGACACATTATGTGATAATCAACGGTCCTTTGCAGGGGTATTAATTTTATCCTTTTTTGTAATTGGATAATTGCAGGATCATGAAAAGACCAAGTGTAAATGCCTCTGGTTGCATAAGTCGCAAGTAATAAGTTTAGTCTTAACAAGTCTGTGACAGCATGGAAGTCACACATCATGAATGAGATGCATAGAAAGAGTGGCCGCAAATCTCAAATACTTATTCCATATGATGTGGAAAATTTCACCGGCTGGGTTTAGCATCATCACAGAAGTGAACTATGTTTACATATAGCATGGGAGTAGTAGATGAGATTTATATCTGATTTGTGGAGACACATTTATGTAGCCGAGTGTAAATGGATTTGTGCATACCCAATTGGACTGCTTTCCAATCAATCCGAAGTGCAAATGGGCTTTAACTGTGTTTGTTTTGTGGTTGTTTCAGGTGAGCAGAGGGCTGTGGAAGGAGCAGAGGAGGATTGGCCCGTCTTGGGACAGACACGCTGAAGATTCTTTGGGTATTTTTATAAACATCTTACAGACGTCTATTGTGCAAGATTGAAAATATTTAAATAGTTTTATGAGGAGGAGATGGCTTGTGTGTGCATTTGAATGAGCTTGTGTATGTATGAGAAACAGAGTTTGTGTGTAGATGAAAAGGTTCCTTTAAAGGAGACAAAACAGATCAGGGATTATTCAGCATTATCTGTAAATAAAATATCTGTTAGTGTAAAGTACAAAGCAAATAGCCAAAGACAAATAGTACTCATAAAACCTGCCCAAACTTAATGTGTAAGTTGGTCCTATCGGCAATGAACATAGCTACAAAATCTAAAGGTTAGTTGCTAATTTAAATTTCTCTAAAACACTATAAAATGCAAATTATCCAATTTTAAGCAATAGAGGATCATCAAAATCTGAAATTATGTAATTATTAAGTTAAAGTTTTAAAACATAAAACAAGGAACACGTTTTTGGAAGAAAACAATATTGGATTGTTTTAAAAAAATTGTTTTAATGCTCAGAACAACTTTACACCTTTTCTTTTCTTATCCATGGACAATTATTTGTAATTATCTGCTCAGAGAAATTCACTGTAACGGATAAATTTCTCTCTCTGTAAATTAGACGTGAAAGGGGGCGTATTTCAAGATACCCAATGGAGTAGACCAAACTAATTAACTGAGAGGGAGGGCAACACACTTAAATGCACACAAAACACACTTGTCAGCCGCACCCACACGATTCGACTCTCTCAATTATGATTTATCTTTATGATTTTCTGATTTTTTTAAAAAATTTGTGTGTATCGGGTGGCCGGCCCACATTGGCCAGCGGCCCACAAGGAAAAGTCCCGGTGGTCCAGATGGCCAGTCCGCCCCTGGCCAGATAATATATTTCTCTGCAAGTGTTCTCGTTAACACACAATCGGTGATGTCTTTTGAAAAAGTTGAAAAAATTTAAAAAGTTGTCTTCAATCAGCTGAACAAATTCTTAAGCTTAAATTGATACTTTGACAATTTTCAATCTGGTTTCCAATCACATCACAGCACATTAGACAGCGCTCATAAAGATAGTAAACGATATTCACTTAAATACTGATACAGGCAAATTATCAGTGCTGGTACTACTCGACCTCAGTGCTGCATTTGACACTGTCGATCACAACATACTTCTTGATAGGCTGAAAAACTGGATGGGGCTTTCTGGGATAGTCCTAAAATGGTTCAGGTCATACTTCGAAGGGAGAGGTTATTATATAAGTATAGGGCACCATAAGTATGAGTGGATATCCATGACTTGCAGAGTCCCTCAAGGCTCAGTTCTTGCACCACTCCTGTTCAACCTGTATATGCTCCCAATGAGCCAAATAATGAGAGAACCAAATCACTTACCACAGCTATGCAGACAACACACAGCTCTACTTAGCCTTATCGCCTAACGACTACAGCCCCATTGACTCCCTGTGCCAAAGCATTGATGAAGTAAACAGTTGGATGTGCCAACTTTCTTCAGTTAAACAAAGACAAAACTGAAGTCATTGTGTTTGGAAACAAAGATGTTCTCAGGGTGAATGCATACCTTGACGCTAGGGGTCTAAAAACTAAAAATCAAGTCAGAAATCTTGGGTTGTCCCTAGAGTCAGACCTTAGTTTCAATAGTCATGTCAAAGCAATAACAAAATCAGCATACTATCACCTGAAACACATTGCAAGGATTAGATGCTTTGTTTCCAATCAAGACTTAGAGAAATGTTTTCATGCTTTCATCACCAGCAGGATGGATTCTAGAAATACCAAGGGTTTACTATAAGCATGGCGAGTCTGCTTTTAGCTATTATGCCAGCTGCAGCTGGAACCAGCTTCCAGAAGAGATCAGATGTGTTCCTACAGTAGTCACATTCAAATCCAGACTCAAAACACATCTGTTTAGCTATGCATTTACTAAATGAGCACTGTGCGATTGTTCGTCCGACTGTTTTTTCTGTACTGCTTTAATACCGCTCAGACTGGAAGATATTTTGAAGGAGAGCGGGAGAATCTTCACTCCGATGAGGTGAGTGAAGGACTAAGTTACTTATACAGTACTGCTGAGAGTATAAGAAGTCTCTGAGAGCGTCGTTAATGATAAAGGCAGCAGAAGCGTGCTCGCTGGGGGCCCCGCTGGGCATTACTGGTGTAGCACCACCCCAGCAGAGTACGTCCCTGGGCTGGAGGTCCAGTAGCACCGTAAACCAGCTCAATCTCTCCTATTTTAGATAGGGGTATTACTTTATTTTATTTTTACTCTAAACTGTTTGAATTATTCGTATTTATGTTGATCGTTTTAATTCCTTCTATGTAAAGCACTTTGAATTCCCATTGTGCATGAAATGTGCTATAAAAATAAACTTGCCTTGCCTATTAGATGGTTCAGGTGTTTAATTTAGGCTGGAGCAGGATTGGAAACCCCTGGCTCACACACGGTTAAAATGTCATTACCATTGCTTTTGTTGCTCTTCGGCTGCCAAAACGGTTTTATATTCCATTGTATAAAACAATCACTTGACCTTGTTTCCTAGAGTATTCTTATTCTCTCGTGGCTCAGTGACACAATTGATCTTTATTTAAGTTGATATAGTTGAGGTCAGATTTGCTGGGACTGCTGTTACCACATCCCTACACTGCAGCCCACTGCAATAATGCTAAGCTGTTATTGATAGGTCATGGTGCTTCATTACCAGTCATTATAAAGTCTCAATGGGGAGCTGTTGTAGTCATTACTTGGCATACAGTCTCATTCTTTGTGCATCATTGATGCTTTTCACTCACTTTCGAGGCAACATAGTGGAATGTTTTGCATTTAGGTCTAGTCATGTTTTTTTGGGGGTGATGTAGTGTATAGCATAGATTACAGTATTAGGTTCTGGATCCAGCTGTACATTTCCTGTGTTTACAGTCAATGAGCAACCAAGGCCTTGATAAATCCCTTTTGGAGCCTCTCAGGAGATCCAAGAACTCCCTTTGCTACCATCGACCTCGTTATAAAATAGTCAGCTGTTTCAGTCCCATTTTCAAAACAAAAAATGGAAATTGTATATATTTAATAACAGATTAAAAAATTGTGCTCTTTCAAAGCTTCATATCGTTTGGAAATGTTTTAAAGCTGTGCATCTGTAATTGTGACAGCTCAAATAGGAAAAGTCGTTTAAGCAGAAGTTTTGTTACCGTGTAGTATAAAAGTTAGAAACCCTCTAAAGACTTGTGCATATATGATACATTTGAACACTTAATCTATAAATCAAACGGTCAAATCACATAATAAATGCCACTAAATGCCGCACACACGAATAAAGCTCATTTTAATTTTGAATCTAAGGTTGATTATTTATTCGGAATCGAAATGAATATGCAATGGGCATTTGCTTGCTACGGCTATCACACCTACGTGCAAATCCCGAATATGGTTATGCATGGAATATAATGGAATTATGCAAGTTTGAAATGGCACAGTTTACATTAAAACGTTTCTATTTTATCTCTAATTCAAAGTACTCCCGCACAATGTTTGTATTTTGAGTGGTCAATTCTGCGCTTTCCTTGACTGACCATGAACCAAAGAAAACGCATCTGAGGTAAAATAAAAAGATTAGGCCCTACCTCTTGAAGTAGCCTATTATTTTTCCAAGTGTTTTATTTTAATGTGCTATTTAAAATGCTTTTAAATATAAATGTATCAAAGTTAATGGTGCAGGGAAGAAGGGGGAACCGCTGAACGGTAAAATGCAGGTTTTTAAATAAATAAAACGAAAGTAAACAGTAGGTGCAAGTTCATAGCCAACTGCTGCCTATACAGACAAAACACAACTTAAATTCCCAGGCCTGGCCTTCTCTCCTCTTCCACTGTCGTCACTCATCCTCTTATCCTTCAGAGCGAGCAACATGGCATCATGACTTTGCGTAAACATACACGCCACTTTCAAGTCAAGTGGCGTGTTGTCTATACGCATTTTGAACTATTCGCATGTATGTCCATGCCGAAACGAACCATCATCTTTTGCGTGTATGTCACGCCATTAGTACATGCTGTTAAATGTCCGAGCAAAACAATGCTAAATGTTGATCTACATCTGGGGAGCGATATTTGTTTTCCTTGGATGGTAGGGGAAAACTCATAAATGTTATTAGTCCCAGTGACTAGTAGACGGGGTTGGGGTAGGTCATATATTTATACAGTAACGTTAAGTCAATGGTGTTGAAAAAACACGCTGAAAAGCGATCATGCATGTTGATAGCATGGCAAAAATTTAAATACGAATTGTCGTGTCATACACACCTCAATTCATGAGATCAGTCTGTCACTAGTGAACCTGTGTATGTAGTTTTACCATTTTCTCAGGCAAATTGGACCTTGGGAAGTTTCTCTGAAGGGATTTTGAATGTTCTTTCTTTTGTTTTGATTAATTGAATCTGGCTTTAGTGTAGTCTTATAGAGTAGCTCCTCTGACCTGATTAGTTTCGGTGTAACTGCGTAACACTTTATTAACTGAATGTTTAGGTATGATAAATGCCTTCAATCAATATATAACTCTCCAGACCCCAGTGTGCGGTTTTGTTCTCGCCTCATAAATACTTTCTCTAATGAGTGGAGAGAAATTTCTCATTAACAGACTGAAGGTTGAGCCTGCTTAATTTAACAGCTTTACTGTTGGTTACCGTGGTAATTACAGCCCTGCTTCACTTTGATCTAGCCAGACAATGTTTCCCAGATTCTCCAACTCATCAGAGAAACAGCTGCTATATCAGAGAAACCCTCTCTATGGCAGGGAAATGAGAGACAGTTCCTCCATCACATGACACACGCTCTGAAAGTCTAGATTTACAACTGGTGCCTTTGTTGAACACAATGTGCATGATTCCTGCGAGATTTCAGAGGGACAGAGGGTAAAACTGCATGCCGAAGCTTAAAGGGATACTTCACCCGAAATAAAAATTGCCATCGTTTACTCACCAGATTGTTCACGCTGCTTTTATACAATGTAGGTTAATGTTGACAAGGTGCTGTCAAGCGGCAGAAATGATATCTCATAGCTCATATTAGTTGTGTACTATATTCTACTTTGTGTGGTTGTGTAAAGGCTACTTTTATGATGCACTTTGGTATCATCTTCTATTTGGAAACGAGTAATGTGAAGAAAGTAAGTCATGCGAGAAAACGTCTTAGATAAATGGTGACCGAATTATCATTTTTAGTGATCTATCCCTTTAACCCTGAGAGCAGAGAGTGAGAATACACTTGTGTCTGTGGATATAAAAGCAACGTTGGCCACTGATCACATGCAAACACAACCGTGTTTATGTGCAAACAGACTTTCTTTTTTGGTTCTACCCTATCTAAATAACCGTCTGCTCGCCTCATTACTACTTTAAAGCTACCGAGTTCACTCTCTACTCCCTAGGGTCTCCAGACCTGAACAAGTACTGAGGCAGGAGTATCTGCATAAGCTTTGATGCTCAGTTTCATATTCTCTAACATTAAAAATGTGCATATTATAACAGGCTTCTTTTCCCTGGCCTGTCTGTTCTGATATTAGACACAGAGTTGAAGACAGAGCTCTTTAACCACACCCTCCATCACTCAGGAAAACTTAATGCAGGTCTTTGTCTTTCTGTCTATGTTCCTGTAAAGTTGGCCTTCCTTGCTTTGTTTTCTCTCTTTTGTTCTTGGTACCTTTGTAAGTTTTTATTTATTTATTTTTATTTAAGCCAAAGGTACTAAGTGAGTCAAGGCCCATTCGCCAAAGAAACTCTAATAATAATAATAACTAAAGTTCTTATTCTATGACAATAGGAAAGTCCACACCACAGCTATTAATGACAGAGGAATGATATCTTATTTTTTTTCCTCTGTTGATGAACAATAAAACATCGATTGACAGCCAATCTGAATCTAGCCAACTTTAAAGAGCTTGTTATCAATGTTAAACAATGTTATCGTCAGTTGAAGTTCTGAGTTCCTCTGAAGTTCTTCCAAACCTGTATGAATTTCTTTTTTCTGTTGTACACAAAAGAAGAAATTTTGAAGAACATGGGTAACCAAGCATTTCTTTCTATACCATGAAAGTCAATGTGGTCCATCAACTTTTTGGTTACCAACATTTTTCAAAATATCTTCTTTTGTGTTCAGTAGAAGAAAAAACATCAACTTCAGGGTGAGTAAATTGACAGAATTTTCATTTTTGGGTGAAGTATCCGCTTTAAGGCAGCATTAGCAAGCATTAGTACCATACCATTTATATTATGCTTATGCAACCCTATACTGAAACGCAAAAAGACAGAGGTGTTGGGGAAATTTGGAAATGAGAGCATAATGATGAAACAAGGAAAAGATGTTATGGGAGTTGGTTGAAGGTGGGGTGTGAGGGTTTATGCAGTCTTTTCTACTGTGTGACCTACTTAAGGAATACAAATGTCACACCAAACAGCAAAAGGTTGTTTAAAGGTTCTTTAAGGTGACTCACATATACTCAGCCTCTGGCTACAGTCTTTCACACTTTCGGTTTCTTGGCCGTCCTCTTGTACATCCCGTGACTTATTTCATCCGGGTGAATGCTGTTATCGAAAACAAATCTTGTGCTATCTGTCTTCGCACTTCTTTATTCTAGCATCTAAAATTACCCATCTAAATTCAAAATTTTAGCACTCTGCTCCCTCTTACTGTGGACATTCATGCAACATCAACCCAAGTGCTGAGAATCTTTTTGGCTGTCGCAGTCACTTCCTATCCAACACTTCACCGTGGAGGTGACACACACTAAGTTGCCCTTGGCGACTGCATTCCGTGGGTCAAAGTTCAATACCTTGATTTACAGCATCCTGTCTGGTCGGCTCTGCGGAAATGAGGCTCCTCACCACAGCGTCTTCAAGAAAAAAAAATCACTGCCAAGAGAAATTGACACACGGTTATCTTTTGGTTCCTGCAACCATTCTTTTCCATACTTTATCCATACTTTTATTTATTGAAAAAATATGGCTTAAGTATGATTTATACAACATATAAAATCATGTTTTTAAAGTCATTTACTTTATTTTAAGCTCCGAAAATAACTAAAACACACCACAAAAGTGGTATAAAATGGTTTCATTTGCAGGTATTTACAGTAGTATTCACACATACAGTAAAGTCAAACATCACTGGTCTTATGATCGTCTCTTAAGTCAAACTTGGTGTAATGCATTTTGACAATATATTTAGATGCACACATAAGCTATTGAGATTTGCAAGTTGCTATGATTTTCACTGAATAACAAATTTCATTCTATTCCTCACAAAAAAAGGATAATTTGAGGTTACTGCATTAATCATATGGACTATCCAATACTTTTGTGTTGTTTTCCGAGAGTCCTCATTCCCACTTACTTCCATCATTTAAAAAAGAACAGCCAGGATATTCTGTAAAATGTATTTGTTTTCAGCAGCATTTATGGATGAGATTCTTTAATTAATGAAATGATTCAGTCATTGAGAATATTTTGGTTTTGTATTCTCTCTTTTTGATGTGGGATGCTTTCCTTATTGATTAGTTCACATCTGCGTGTACAGGCAAGCCTGTAGTTTTGAAATTGGAATAGATTTTTTCCCTTCCCCATTGATTGGCTTGGGTGACAGCTAATTACTCAAGAGTGTGTTTGTGCGCGTGTTATGCACAGTTGATATTATTTCATGTGGTTCTTTAGATAGGGTGCTCTAGTTGACTGACAACTCACATCTGTTGTATTGTTCCTGCAGAGAACAGTCTTTTTGCAGGCACATGTACAAAGCGTGTTACAGTGTACTGGCATGTTTGTGTTTTCATTTCCTCTGGTTAATATTTTGTTGCTGTGGCTGTCACAAGATAAGATACTGCAGGGCTGTTTGTGTGTGTGTCACGTCCATAAGTCTGCTGTGGAGAAGCAGTCTCTTTCAAACAAGGAATTAAAAAACAGATTAGCAAACTGTGGTGTTTTCTATGAAAATGTCTCGTCTTCTGAGAGAGACAACTGACCTTTCACTCAAACACACACACTTGACTTTTAACAGACTGGTATCAAACTTATATGTCTATGACTTAGAGAACTCAGGTCGCAAAATGAACCTTTTGGTCTAATGACACATTGTTACCTAGTCAACCGTTCTCTGAGATTTGTTTTCATGATAATCAAATGTGGAGAGTTTTATCTCTAAAAACGTTAAGCTTATAACGCTGGTATATAGGGCATCGAGTATTGAAAAATAAAAATCGCTAGTTAACTTAATACAATTAACAAGGCTTAAAATAGCCCCAAACTAACACAGTAACATAATGAGGGTCCCTACAGGCAAAATGAAACATTGAAGACTTTGTAAGTGTTCAGACCGTTTAATAAGAAGATATTTTGTAAAGACAGTTCACTTCGTGTATACAGGCAGGAGCCATCTTTGGAAAACCGTTATTGGACAAAAAAAATTGGACAGTAAAGACTGGAAAAATGTTGCCTGGTCTGATGAGTCTCGATTTCTGTTGAGACATTCAGATGTTAGAGTCAGAATTTGGCGTAAACTGAATGAGAACATGTATCCATCATGCCTTGTTACCGCTGTGCAAGCTGGTAGTGGTGGTGTAATGGTGTAGGGGATGTTTTCTTGGCACACTTTAGGCCCCTTAGTGCCAGTTGGGCATTGTTTAAATGCCATGGCCTACCTGAGCATTGTTTCTGACCATGTCCATCCCTTTATGGCCACCATGTACCCATCCTCTGATGGCTTCTTACTTCCAGCAGGATAATGCACCATGTCACAAAGCTCGAATCATTTCAAATTGTTTTCTTGAACATGACAATGAGTTCACTGTACTAAAATGGCCCCTACAGTCACTAGATCTCAAACCAATAGAGCATCTTTGGGATGTGGTGGAACAAGAGCTTCGTGCCCTGAATGTGCATCCCACAAATCTCCATCAACTGCAAGATGCTATCCTATCAATATGGGCCAACATTTCTAAAGAATGCTTTCAGCACCTTGTTGATGTTCTGAAGGCGAAAGGGGGTCAAACACAGTATTAGTATGGTGTTCCTAATAATTCCTTTAGGTGTGTGTGCGTGCGTGTGTATTATATTTAATAATTTATTTTTATTTTAACTGCATAATTCTCATACTTTCCAGTTTGCTTTACTATTATTCTAATATGTGGGAAGTTGTGATAAAGAATGCGCAAGTGTGTCCAAACTTTTGACTGGTAGTGTAGTTCAGGACTAAAATTAAGTAGGAGAGCTTGAAAAACCTAAATGCTCAGATAATGCCTTCCCAGGGTAAATTTGTGAAATAACACTCTTTTTGTTTTCATATCAAACAGATCAGTGGAGCCTCTCTTTGAGCTGGGATGTTATCGTTAAATTCTCTGAAGAAACTTGGCTTAGAATGTTTAGCATGTGCAGTTTATTGTCTCTTCATCTTTTCCCTATTTTGTTTATTTTCACACGTGTTAACGACTTCATAGCTTGCCCAGAACAACAGGAGAATTAGCCAACACAGGCTTGATTAAACAAGCGAAAATATGGTACGACAGACCTGTGTTGTGTTTAGAAATCGGGAAGTTTGTAGAGGCGTAGAGATATGACAGATGTGCTGTGCATGTAAGTGTGTGTATCTGTGGCAGTCAGACCTCATGGCCGCTGGATATGGATGTTCTCGCCAGAATTGACCGTGTGTCCACCTCTCTTATCTCCTGCAGATCCCTTCCTTTCATCTCCTTTCAGACCTACAGGGTACTGGACAAACCCCTCCCTAAAATATAGTCCCCCTCAACACTCAAACACACACACACACCAAGGCTGCTATCTCACTGCCACAGATGAGGACCTTCATGTACGGGCCAAATTACATCGCCCCCATGATCCTCGTCCCACTACCACACACGCATTATGGTTGGTTCCCATCTCACCTGGCTCATTCATGGTCCCCTCCTCCTTGGTTAGCCATCTTATCCTTCCCCTCCTGTTGTTTTTCTGCCTTTGCCTCGACTCTAATCTGAGCCTGCGTGACATCTGGAATGTCCTCTGGTTTTGATCGAGATAGTCAGGAAAGCGAGGGGGGTGCAGGCGGACACCTCTAAACACTGTAATTTAAAGGATCTATTGTGTTAATTACACAGCAGAGGTTCAGTTCTGTTCTCTGTATTTGTTTTTTTGTTCAGGATCTTCAGTGACAGTGAGGCAGACATGAAAACCCAAGAGCACCGTTCCAGCCCTCTGAAATCACACACACAGAGTGAGTATAGAGATAATAATATGCAGTCTTATGAAGCATCTTTTAGGGTCAAATAATAATACTGTTGAAGTTGTACTCACAAAAAAATGCTGTCTGCTTTTGTAGTATTTAAATACTACACTTTTTTATGGCTGTGCATAACTTTTATTGAATTAATATCAATATGAAATTCACTTAAAAAGTCACATACTCTGGTATCTGCCCATCCCTAGAAGTCATAAAGAATTGTACTACAAAATTAGGCAATTTTGTAACATTAGCCCATCAGGTAAGTCACCATGACCTATTGACCAACATCTGGTCTTCATTCCTTTACGCATGGGTGAGGTGTAAACACACACGTACGCACACTGAATTCATTCTCACAAAAACATTCTGGTGTTTACAACAAAAAAACAGACGTACACATAGATATATGTGGTGGCTGGAGTGTAACCTTTCTACTAACATAAACACCAGATCTCACCTTTGAACTCTTCACCTTTCCTTCTGCTAATTGGTCCGTGATGCTCTTCTTTTTCTTCGTGAACATTACTGTGGTTAAAAATAAGTCCCTATTTCTTTCACCTAAAATAGAGTACACTCCACTCCTTCTGCTGTTCTCATCTTCCCCTTTTTAGGCCGGGTGAAAGCCAGCTCTGTATGATGATTCTTTTTTTTAACCTAATTAATTCTATAGTTGCCTAAAATGGGATTAGGAATGCACATTCAGATGAAAAACCATGGAAACATCCTTTGAATTTTTTCCATCTTTATTAGAAATCTGATGATCTGATGCATTTAAACTGAGAAATGCATATTTTAAATGCACTGTAAGCCACTTTGGATAAATGTGTCTGCCAAATGAATAAATGTAAATGTACTTTTTTTTATCACTGCTGAGCTTTTTCATACATTTCCCATTAGTTATTTTTCACTTCAGCCGTTATATTAGACAGAAGTCCGCAAGGTTCACAGTCATGATGTGTTTTTGAATATAGTTTAACGGTTATTCCTCTTCATGTAATAAATCTGCTTCTTCTGGGCCACGTTTATGCTTTAAGTAGGGTAATTCCTTCTGCTTGCATGTGTGTGTGCATGCATGCAAGTGTGTGTGTCAACGTGAATTAGGAAGCATGAAAAGTTATAAGACTTAGTGAGCCGCTGCATGAACAAGAGCAATACGCTGAGCTTGAATCAAACTCTTTGCCCCAGGGTGAGTTGGTGTATGTGTGTGAGAAACAATGTAAAAAGGAGAACTGGGTTAGACCCTTTTTTGTTTGCTTTAGTTCTATACATTTCTTAAATGACAAAGTTGAAGGTATTATCTTATCTCGTTTTGACAGGTGATGCACGGCCCACTCCCAAATTAAGGGTCTCCAGTTTCGCAGCATTGCTCCCAAAGCCCCTGCAGTGGTTCCATCATCTGCAGTTCTGTCCTGCCAACCTCCTTCAGCCCTTCCAGAAGCATCCACGGCTGTCAGCCCTAAATCCATCCTGGTCCCTGCCCAGAACTATGCACTCATGCAGGTGGCTGGACAAGAGGGAACCTTCTCATTGGTTGCCTTACCTCAGACACAACAGCAACAGCCAATCCAGAAGAACCTTAAGCTGCCTATTCCTAGATACCAACCGGTGAGAAGCAAGAGCGCTACAGAAAAAGGCAGTAGCAAGTTGCTGAGTCCAGCCAAGGTTTCTGCAACCACTCAAGCTCAATCATCTGCTGTGAAATCAGAACAGAGTTCAGACCCAGTATCTGAGCAGCTTCTAATAGACACTCCTGACTTCGTCTGAAATCATTATTGCACCATTGTTCCCTGGTGCACAGACGGATCGAAAAATGGAACAGAAGAGCGATACCCGTCCACTCAAGAACCAGCACTACCCTTCTGGAACCTCTCTTGTTGCCCCTGTCAAGAAAATTTCACCAGTTAAAACCCAAATAGAGGGTTCAGCCTCGGCAAGCAGTGCCATCACAGTTCTCTCTCCCACTATCTTTAGCAAAGCTGTTCAGATCATTCCATCTCCACCCAAGGGCAAGCTGCCCATCCTGCCCTATGCCAAGGTGAAGAACTCCCTCCTGGTACCAACCAGCCTTGCCAGCACCCCATTCTCAGACAAGCAGACTCTGAGTGGAGCCAAAAGCAGCCTGAAAAGCCCTCCAGACAACAACTTCAAGTCCGTAGACAGCCAAGTTAAAAGTGAAAGCCTGAGCCAAGACCACAACAACTCCCAATTCAAGAAAACCCAAGGCAAAAAACGTGGGAGGAAGAGGAAAACCATGGAGGATATTCTGGCCTTTGAGGCCCGAAAGAAGAGATCCTTGTCATTTTTCAGCAGGAGGGTACCTGAGAAACCTCCAGTTGGTGTTCCAAATTCTGCTTCTCAAGAGAAGTTGCTGGACATATCCAAAAAGTATCGTAGTATTCGTCCTAAGCCGGTACTGGTAATGGAAACTGCTATTCCGCAACTTGTACCGCTTCCTTTGTCAACACCAGACAGCCCTGATCAGGAGCTAGTATTAGGACAGCAGATATCAGGAAAAATATTGAGTGCTCCCCAGTCTTCAAAAGCTACTGATCATCAGCCCATGGCAGATTGTAAAGATGGTGGAGGTGTGATTTACACAAGTCGTCCCTCTGTACCGATGTCCTACCTGCAGCAGGTGTTTCCAATTCAAGCATCACTTGCAGAGCCACATGAACAGCCACAGTAACCTGCGGCCCTATGTCTGCCCGGTATGCAGGAAGGCCTATGCTCACTCGGGCAGTCTTAGCACTCATATGAAACTGCACCATGCGGAAAGCAGGCCCCGGAAGAGCCTTTGCTGTGAATTCTGCGATAAGTCATTTGGCTATGTGGGTGTCTACTTCAGCCATTTGAGAGAGGTGCACCGGGTAATACTCACTGTTGAGCCATCCATCAGTCAACATGAAGAAAACATGTCTGTAGAAAGAGTAAGTATCACACATTGTCTCTTGAGCGTTGACTCTTGCCTAAAGCTGCCTTGTTCTTGACATAGGCTGACGTTCACTCTGCAGGCTGAAACAACCTAATTCTGATTTTTTTTTGCCCCTATGCGACCTGTATCTGATCTTTTCATGACAGTCTGAACGAACTCCGATCCGATCTTTTCAAATGCGACCCAGGCCACTTGGGTATGTGGTCCACATCCGATATGTATCCGATCTTTTGAAACGCGACTTCAATCTGAACGGCCATCACTGTATATCCGACCCACACGTTATTGCATGCACCTGTCCTGTAGCTCGCCAATACACTCCAACGCGTTTCTGCACTGTTATGGGCCGCCGCAGACGTGTCTCTTCCCGTGACAGAGTTGATCGAAGGTGCTCACAAACATAATCGAAGGTGGATCTGGTCATTCGGAAGTTACTGATGAATTCTGTATCAGTTAAGCCACTCACATCAGTATCCGACTACTCCTGGCTGCGACACCGCACCCACACGTTTCTCTGTTTAATTTTCTTCTTAAAACAAGAAGATTGTAAGTGTGCTGGCTCTGTTGTGAAATAACTTTAATATTGCTAAACGAGCTCCACTGTTGACATCCATTTAGCTACTTCCGCAAACAACAAGTGACGTCGTTGAACGTCTGATACTCTTCTGCGCATGCGGGTTACTTCTGGGTAATTTCACGTTCACACAGGAGATCACAAAAGGTCGCATTTAATTGGAAATGTGAATGGCCTTGCAAAAAATGTAATCGATTCAAAAATCGAATTTTTTCAAAAAATCGGAATTGAGCATTAAGCCTTGCAGTGTGAACGTAGACATAGATGATCCTTGTCTTGCAGGTCTTCAGATGTTGATGAACCGGCCTCGGAACAGCGTGTCTGACCCAGTTGAGCTACAAATTAAGTGTGGGCGCTGCCAGGCCATCACACCTACCTTTGCTGACATGAAGCTGCATTTGTTGTACGTGCATGGAGAGGAGGTCCAGGTCCAACCGAGGGATGGGGTCATGCGAGGGGGCCGCTGAAGCAGAGGATGAGCTGGTCAAACATGCAGCACATTACTGGAGGCAACTCAATGAGAAACGCAACCTAGTGCACTGCGGCACCTGCAATGAGGAGTTCTTCTCATTTTCCAAGTTCAAATGCCACCTGCATTCTCACCATCAAGGAGCTAGAGAGAGTCGAGGAGAGGAGCAGGAGGAGGAGGAGGAAGACGAGGAAATGGTAGGTAAGGAGGGCCATGTATTAAGGGGCCTCAATAAAGGTACATCCCTGAGGGTGGGATCTCACTTTAACTGCATCCTTTGCAGTAAGGTGTTTAATAAGAGACCAGAAGTTATTGAGCATTGGAGAGCACAGCACAACTGTGAAAATCCCACCCTTCTTTGGGATGTCCTGGACTTTAAAGGGGAGAACAAGCCTACTGATGGGCCAAATTAACTGCAAATGGGTAATTTATTATTTGCTTTACGTGTTCAATTGTGTGGTTTATGCAGAAAAATCCACTAATAGACTGTTGTTGTTGATGATGTTTTCATTTTGCACTGTTTTTAATATCACAAATGTTGTTTTGTAATGCTTGAATTTTGTTTATTTGTTTTATTTTTGGCCTTTTTTCTTAATCATTTTAATGCTTTATGCATAAAAGCATTATAAAATAACCCATAACATTCAAATCTCATACCTCAAATTCTATTAAAATCATTACCATGGCCCAGCTGTAGATGTAATACAACTGCCAGCAATTGAAAGACCTAAGTATGATAATCATAATTTTTAAGGTTTGTGGAGACATAGTATGCTAATAACTGCTTCAACTAAAGTGAATCAGGTGAAACAGACTAACAAAGGCTCATCAAAAACATTGGCACTCAGACAAATTGAAAATTTGCAGTAGACTGAATACTAATGGGTCATGATTAGCATGCTTGAAATAACATATCAAAGAACATTCAAAGTAATACGAATTATTAGTGACATTTTACAAACACATAACCATAATCACACATTTTCAGTCCTAATTCCACCACTAAAATAAATACTGCCGCAAAACAGTCTGCTGACAGTCACTTTTCAGGCCAAGACAAACAGGTCCACTGAATAAATATTTAAAATATCCCTGAGAATATAAAACTCAATTTGGCCAATCTTCAACTGTTCAGGTTTAGTATGAAATGCAGTGTGCGTCATAAAATATTCAGTGTTGTATTTTTGGATGGAAATGTTATATATTTAAAAGAATTTTCCACGGTGAAATGTGTGGTGCTTAATTTATATTATCAGTCTATTCCAACTATATTTGTTTCCGTTCATAAAAAATATTTCAGGGTAAAGGAATGTTAAACCCTCTCAATTGTTATATATGTATACTTGTATAGATAGATTACAAATATATATATATATAAATATATATAAAACTACTATATACAAGCTGTATATTGAAAATATATATTTACACAAAGACTTCCCCTCCGGAAAAAATTCTAATGTTAAAATGTCTTAAAGGGTTAGTTCACCCAAAAAGGAAATTTCTCATTAATTACTAATTATTAATTACATGAATTACGATGCCTTTACGACCTTGAAATTGGTGATAATGTTGCAGTCTGTTTGGGGGTCAAAAAGCTCTCGGATTTCATCAAAAATATCTTAATTTGTTTTTAAGATGAAGGAAGGTCTTACAGGTTTGGAATGACATGAGGATGAGTAATTAATGACAGAAATTTAATTTTGGGGGAAATAATCTTACATTTTTTTATTATTTTTTAAACCTGCAGCTTCTAGGCTACACTACCAGTCTAATGTTTGAGCACACTTGACAGAGTCATCAATGTTTTAAAATACATTTTATAAACAGTATGTAAAGGTCACCTAGGTGTGAGTTTTGTACGAAATTTTCATATTGTTTTTTTTGCGTCGTCAGCCTAAAAAATGTCACACACAGAAACCTTGCACATCGAGCCCGATGCGTATTTATTAAACCTTTGCGGAAATCCCCCGCAAAAATACCAAATGGATTCGTCAAGCAGTGAGGATGATTTTGTTGCCCTCTCATTGAAAAGAAGAAGAAAGAGAAAATATTGTTCAGTCCATTCCAATCCTGAAATTCCGCAGAGAAGAAGGAGAGTTCCACCTCCTTATCAAGGAGTTGCGAATTTATCCCGAGCGATTAAAAATTTACTTCAGAATGTCAGTGGAAAAGTTTGATGCTTTGCTTGCGATTCTGGAGATTCACATATTAAAAACAAGACCACCAATTTCCTTGAATCAATCGATTCTGAACAGAGACTGGCAGTATGTCTAATGTATGGACACACACACACACGACACGCGGCCCCGTGGTAAGCGCTGGCAGACAGAACAGCTGTATAGGCTGTTTTATATTCTTCCCAAATAATAGGCAACATTAGTTATCGAATTTGCTGCTCAATCACACCTTAATTGATCCTAAATTTCAATCTGATTGAAAGGGAGGTTTATTTCATAATCCAATCGACACTTGACCGAACTGAAAACCAAAACTGAAAGGAGCTGCGTATGTAGAATGATGTGCAGAACGAGCTCCTCCCGGTCCTGAATTGTCAAAAAAAAACTCTCAAAATGCTGGTTGTGGATGCGAAAAAGGCAGAAAATCGAACCCGATTCGAATTTTTTTATGAATGATGAAAGTTTCAGAGGCGGTGTGTGCAAACGTGATTGACATAACGTGAGGTCGATTTATTATTATTATTTTTTTAACAGTCAAATTTTGGGTGTGAATTTTGAACTTAGTGTGCAATAGCCTTAATTCCATCTATTCGGAGGATATAAAATATAGTCGATATTTTGAGTTGATTTTAAAACAATTTGTTGTGTTCGAAATCTGGTAGAGTGGATAGTATATGATGCCTAAATTTGGGTAACGCTTTCTTTTTACAGTACAGTACTTACTCTGTACTTACAGTGTACTTACCTAGAAAGTACTGGCTAATTTAAGGTAACTACATGGGTTAGGGGTAGGTTCAGGGTTAAGTACCTAGTAATTATAATTACTATAATAAGTAGGTAAGTACATGGGTAACAGGACTGTGAAAGGAAGTGTTACCCAAATTTGTCTGTAACCATTTACAAGTGTATAGTCAGCAAGTGTATGATGCCTAGTTTTTTAAAATCTGTAGTTTATTCCAACCTTAAACAAAATTCTATTTGTTATTTCGTAGTTGACTTCACTATTATAAAAATATGGACTTTAGAAATGATAAAGAATGAGTAAGTGTGTTCAAACCTTAGACTGGTGTATGTTCTGTAAACAGTTATCTACTTGAACGGTTGCAATGTAAAGTGAACTGATAAAGTTCACTAACATTACTTTCTTGGCAACAAAACAAGCTTGGTAAAGTGCACCAGTTGAATTCATATTTTAGATAACCTAAAGTCAACAATTGTATCAGTCATCAAACAGGCAACTGCTTGACTTGTGGAAATTACCCTGAAAATGTTTTTATTGTAGACCTTGCTCTTAAGACAATGAAAATAAATGTTTTGTTTAAAATGTGGTCTTATTACAATTAAAGTGATCGATTGTTTTATGATGGGAAAATACTTTTCAGGCTTACGCCTTAATCAACACTTTCTTTGTGGTTCTAAGCCATTAATGACAAGAGTCTGGTAAGCTTTTCCAGTTCTGACGTTTTCCCTGCCACTGTGATAGTTAAACTTGTCTGTTTTTGGCTTAAACCAAGCACTGAGTAGCAAGAGAGCTTCGTCCCTGCATTATTGATTATCGGTGCTTAAATAAATCTATCTAACGACAATATCCTTTGTGTTTATTGTATGCCACAACCTCATGGCTGTCTGACTTCCAGCATATCTCTAATGAACACAATTGAACACATAATCTGCTGCATCTTAAAGGCTTACCTTATCCCACACAAAGACATTTACCGCAAGACTTCATTTGTAGGTTGCACAGAACAGTGAGCAGTGTAAGGCAAGAATTAAATCAATTTGAGTTGGACACATGATGGATTCATATTAGTCTGTGTATTTTATGCAACAACCCATATTCATCAGGAAGGAGTGCTCTGCTAAATGCTTCTATATTGTCTGCTTGAATGTCTTGCATCATTAAATTATCACTATAGTCGTCATTATATTGTAACATTTCGAACATTAGAAAGAGCTGGTTTTCCCACCTCAGTGTGATTTTTAATCGCAAACATCTGGCATTTTACAAGTATATTGCTTATGATTGTGAGTTAAGGTTTTTCATAACACATTTTTATATTGTATTCCTCAGTGCTTCCTGTGCAGCTCAGCCTCTGATTTATAGCCTACATTAAATGATCATAACTTCTCCGTCCCAATAGTGCAGTCACTTCCGATGCAAGCAGTGAAGAACGTCAACACCGATGCATATTCTTCTTTAATCTGTGTGGCACTCTTTCTCACTTCTACTTTCTCTCCTTTCGCACCAGAAACATGATCACTCGCAGGAGATTCAAAGCCCATCCTTCTAACAGGATTAGAGGATGGAGATTTAGAAGGAGAGCGTCTGTTTTAAAGTAAATGAAGGATGTAGGGCTGTAGAAAAAGAAAGGATGTTGCAGGGAGAGAGAAAGGAAGTAGGGGGAGATGGAAGAGACAAAAATAATAAAATGCTGGGGGGAAAAATCTAACAAGAAACGGCAAAAGAAATGATGAGGATGATGAGGAGTAATTCTTCATGAACTG
The DNA here is from genome assembly GCA_030378365.1 of Hybognathus amarus. Taxonomy (NCBI): domain Eukaryota; kingdom Metazoa; phylum Chordata; class Actinopteri; order Cypriniformes; family Leuciscidae; genus Hybognathus; species Hybognathus amarus. Next base: position 11,930 of record JAQIUQ010007298.1, on the reverse strand, counting down.
ATGATGATTGGATACCGCAGAAAAGAATGATAGCCAGTGACAGAGAAAGTTCTCACACCCCCCAAAAAGAAGCAGCCTTTTTAATACAGCATTAACCTGCATGGAGACTAATGGGAGCAAGAAGCTGTATCGATCTGGTTGAGCTGAAGATGAATGAATAAAGTAATGGGTGCGTCTAAAGTAGATAACCATCACTTGCATTAACAGTACCCGGAGTGTGATGTGAATTTAGAGCTCCGAACCCATACAAATATTTGTTGGTTTTAAAATCCGATATGCCGATATACGGCCGAATATTTTTATTTATATATTTTTTCTCTAAACGCGCAACAAAACATTAACAGATTTCCCTTACATAAGTTATTTGTTATTTGTGAGTTTTAACTAAAATAATATGATCGTGCATTTTAAAAAGAAACGTTTCTTCTTATTTCACAACAGAACAGACTTATGATATTGGCATTAGCGAGCTTTGTGGTTAGCTAGTCTATGATGACCCATAATTTAGCAATGGATTACGTCTTACTGCAAATTGTAAAACATACATTTTGAATATAACAGGCCAAGGAGAGATGATACGCTCCATTGCTATAACTGTCACGCGTTATTAAAGAGAATACTTCAGTCACATTGTCAAAAGTTAAGGACAGTCAGCTACACTGTAACAACGTAACGTAATTATTACTAGCTAATTCCGCTTTACTCTTCGGCTTATTTAACGTAACGCAGCAAAACTGGACATGATAGTCACAAATTTTGTCATGCTTATTTGAGTTACAGAACTGATAGGGATGTTCTTTTAATTGTTATTCAAGCAATGTATGCCTTGTGACCAACTCAATGAACGTTGCGAACAGGACGGTGTACAGTGCCCTCTGGTGGCAAACTATACAACTCCAACACTCATGACATGGTTACAAGCGTGTTCGTCCGTTTTTATTTTTTTATTTTTGAATAGTCATTTATCGGCCATTATAACTGACCAGACTACGAATTCAGTTTGGAAAATGCCTAATATTGGCCGATAAGTATCGGCCTGCCGATATATCGGTCTGGCTCTAATGTGAATGAATGAACACATGCTCTGGAAGAAGACCGTTTCGACAACATCGAAAGCTGTTAGATGACCAGCACTTAATGGCATCTCTACCTCTCTGTTTCGATAATACTGATCCATTTGCATGTATATATATATATATATATATATATATATATATATATATATATATATATATATAATCTTTAAAAATGTCTTAATGTGCACTTTAGCTTCCAACACAACTGATATATTGGGTCAGAGAACATATTGATGATATTATGCAATGTGGTCTGAATATGAATGTTTTGACATCTTTCTATTGTAATATATTTGTATACACCTGGAGACACTTTGTACCGAAGCCCATGTCAGTGACATTGCTGCTTTTTGGTCTCTCTTGTGTGCTGTGTGGTCCAGATGGTACAGAATCAGTCTGTTCCACTGGGTCTCTAGACCGCCCAGAGGGACAGTAGCCATCTGCCCAGGACATCTCACACAACTCTGATCTGGAACACACACATGACTACACACAGAAACAAAAGAGCCACTAAACTGCTCAACTAGAACTTTTCTTCAACAACGGTCAGAGTGTTGCCACCCCCAACACCAAGGGCCAAAAGGACCTTTTAGACTAGCAAGTAATAATGTAAAAACTGATCTTGTTGCCAAAGACATATTTTGTTTTGGTTCATTTTTAGGGGCCCGTTTACCAACAATGTTTTCAATTACGCTAGAAAACGTTTAATGCCTTTTGGCCGTCATTTACACGACAATACCGATTTGGGGCCCTGAAAAGGCAAACTTTTGCAAAAAGTGCAAGTTTTTGAAAACTACTGTTATTAGCTGTCTGATTTCGAAGGCTACGTCTTCCAGAGTTTGCATTTGTCCGCCACTACATCATTGCTCCAAATGGCTCTACTGTGGAGTTTAAACTTAAATTAAGGAATTTAGGAGTCATTTTTGATGCCAATCTAATGTTTGAGCCACACATTTGAATACTCTTAAAATCTAATTTTTCCATCTTAATATAGCCAGATTGTGTCCAATGCTGTCGTTTACTGTTGCTGAGAGACTGATAAACACTTTTGTGTTTATGTGTATTGATTACTGTTATGCCTTGTTAGCTGGAGTGTCAAAGGTATAACCTTAACAGAATGCAGGTTTTACAAAATTCGGCTGCCAGAATCCTTACAAGAACTAACATACATGACCACATATATCTCCTGTTTTGGAGTCTCTGCATAGGCTTCCAATTAAGTTTAGGTTTAAATTCAGATTTCACAATTTTGATGCTTACTCTACAAGGCACGAAACTGATTTTGGCACCTCAATATTTGACCAAGCTTTTAACTTCATATACTCCAAAACGTGATCTTTAGATATTGGTCTTTTAACTGTTCCCTCAACCCATTTGAGATTATTAGGAGATATTAGGTTTTTTTCTTCATTAGCTCCAAAACTTTGGAACTCTCTACCAATTGAGATCAGGCAAGCCTAATCTTTTGGAATCTTTAAATCTCAACTTAAAACTATTTTTTTTAGGTTAGCTAGCTTTTAATGGATTTAAATTTTAAATTTTTTCAAATTTTAATTGATATGTCTTTTATGTGTATTTTATCTTACTGTGTATTATGTCTCTCTTTGTGTGTTGAACCCTTGCAATTTGAATTGTGTTTTTTGTACAGCACTTAGAGATATTTAAAGGCGCTATAGAAATTAAAGGTATTATTATCATTGAAGCTGCTTCATTTAGTAAACTGACCACTATATTCCAAGACAAAGAAATTAAAACAATTTAAGCTTTATTAGGGAATAACGGTCAATATACAGTTCTAAGACATCATTTAAAGACCAGGGGAGGAGTTGCTGAAGTGCGCATTCAGCAGTCATGGTTACTCTCCCATGCAGGCCACGGGAGAGGATTTATGTGAATGGAAGTGAAGCAACGTAACTGACGCTAATAGGTCACATGAAAATGTAAACATGACCGAAATGTCATACGTCTGGATTACATTCATATTACACACACTCCAATTCAAATGTACTTACTCAGTGCGCATTTTGAGACACACTGACAGTGATTGTCTCCGTGTATGCTCATTTTTGAAAACAGTGATTTGTGCATGCATATTACATGCTCAGTCTGCATTGTGTTGTCCAGTTTTCTTTACAAGTGACATCGGCAATACAGTGTTCTAATCATTTTTGAAGATCCGTGTGAAGTGAGAATGTGAGAGCGTGAAAGGAAGACTTTTCATTTTTAGTACACGCGTATCGTCTAAACACACCCTTAGCTAGATATTTTCTGTTGATTAAACACACTCCTGTTTTCATTCTCACCCAATCAGTGCTCAATCATTCACTGGAATGGATTAGTGATAATGGGCTCTCGGTTGTCAGTACTTAAAAGCAATCCTGAACTAGAGCAGATTTTACTAATCTAGAAAGGTGAGTGAGAAGCACTCCAAGTTTGACTGTTTTAATGAGACCCAGGTAGGCTAACCGGAGCAGTCTGGGAGTAATTAGGAAGGATGTAGAGCATTTTCTCTCACCCCGTCCCGCCCCCCACTATCTTCCAGTGTCTTCCCAGGGAGGATCCTGACAGTGGGAAAGCTAAAGGGGGGGGCTCTAGGAATTCAGGTCTGCCTGAGTGATAACTGACATTCACCCAATCTGACGTCTCTCCTGCTCGCAAATAAAATTAATGACATACCACAGGCCTACAGACATGCAAGAATATTATGTTGATGTTATGTGCATGTGAGCGTGCACATTGAACTAATGTTCAAAAACTGGCTACCTATACACATTAAGACATCAATGCACAACACATCACTTTCTTCACACGCATGAATACAAAATGCATGGAAGAACTTGAAATTGTTCACACATAACCTTAGATGATGCTCCTCTGCTCCTTTGATGGCAATTACCTAGGCATGCTCTAATCCTCTTAACCTTATCAGGTTAATTAGCTAATGCATATTCATCGCACTGGACGCTGGGAAATGCCACAAGCGACACTAGAGAAGTGCTTTACATTTACCTGAGCTGACATTACAGTTACAGCTTCAAGTATTTTTAAAGACACTCCCCCTCTATACCTTTCTTTTACGGAGTTCATCAATTTCCGCATATTTATCTTTATCATGACGTTGTCCTTTCCTCTGTTTCACTTTCACGCCCTTTTGCAGGACTAATGAGTTCTTGCAATTTGCAATTAAGAAAAGCATTTTATCATTATCACCTCTAGCTATATTCCATCTTCCTTCCTTATCCCCTTCCCAGATGGAGTGTTACAGTGTGGCCTCTCATTGCTAGGATCCCCCTCGGGAAAAACCTGCATCCCACCTCAGCGGTCAGAATCAATTACATTCATATCTCTCTCTTTCTCTCTCTCTCTTCTCCTCTTTGCTGTTTCCATGAGTCACATTTTGCAGGCACAGCATAGACTCCCCTGTCAGGTCCTGAGAAAATGCTCCTCCTTTCAGTGCATTTAACAGGTTTAGAGGGGGCACTGGAGAGGTGATAAATTCACTCAGAGCGAGAGGAAATGGAGAGAGGGGAAAGGTGTAGGTATGGGCTGGGGATGACAGGTAGGAGTAATAACCAGACATGAGGGAGGAAAAACAGAGGACTCGAGAAAGGAGAGTGTGCATGTTACCAGTGAGAAGACGTTCTGAAATCTATTACTATGTATCATCTATCCAAGTTGACTTTGTCACAGCTTAAAGTTTGAAGGTTATTGTTTGTAAACAGGCTTTAAAGAGTGTACCCATAAATGTTGTATATGTTGTATCATCTATATATCTCATATACATTTCAGAAGAAAGCAACTACCTGATATTTTGTTGGCTGATCACTTTAAAGGAGTAGTTCACTTTTGAAAAAACTTTTGCTTGTTAATTTACTCACCCCCATGTCATCCAAGATGTCTGTCATTCTTTTCTTCGAAAAAAAGAAATTAAGGTTTTTCGATGATAAACATTCCAGCATTTTCTCCATATAATGTACTTCATTAGAACCAAACGGTTCAAGGTCTAAAAGACAGTTTCAGTACAAACTGCAAACTGTTCAAAGGGCTTTAAACGATTCCAGATGATCAATAAGGGTCTTATTAAGCGATGCTCATTGAATAAATAAATAACAAAGTTTAAGTTTTATAAGCTCAAATGGTCGTCTTGCTTGTTCCTGCTACGGACGTTTGTGACTCTCCTGTTCGTGTTTAAACTCCTTATTAAAATAATCTTTTTCCCGAGTCATTTGGTTCATTCAACGAATAAACGAATGAATTGACTTGGAAAAAGATGCATCAATTTGATGAATGAGTTCGAACAGGAGAGTCGCGTGACGCACAGACCCTTGTTCACATCTCTGTGTCTTTTGCACGCTCAAGTTCGTTATTTCAAATGTAGGAAGCAACACACGCTCTTTTTCAGCTATCTTGCCTCCGAAGAGCATGCAGAGAAACTTCTGTTAATTTAAACATGATTTAATGACTCTGAATGTAAGTACACATTGTATGCCAAGAGTATCAACGAACGGTTTGTGTGAGAAAAGTATTTATATCGTTTTTACCATGGTTTTAACTTGTGTAACACTAAGCCATCGCTTGCGCGTCTACGTCATCGTTTACACAGAGATTACGGAAAGTTTACCTTTTATGAAACATTTAGATATACAGGAGTGCGCCGCCTCCACCACGTGCATCACGCGTTGTGCGTCGTAGGGCACCAAGTGCTTAGGGGCACCAAATTTGAATGAAATCGATCTTCAAACTTCTTGTTATAATCAGATTCAGCGCATTCTTCATCTTCAATCCGCAGCGCGCGTGAGCAGAGCGCACGTCAGAAACCGAGGACAGGTTGTGTGTGTTCATCTGAGCCTCATTGGTCACTGATCATCAATGTCAGGATATTTAAGATGACCAATCAAAGTAGGCGGGCTTTATGTTCACAGACGCTGCTGAGCGCAAATTTTAGCAGAGCGACTGATGCTTTAGTTTACGGTCAAGTGCGAGATTAGAGGTAACTAGCTAATCTAAACATTTCATATTTGTCCGTTTTTTTAGTTCATAAATGTTAAACCAATGACAAAAATAACCAGGCAAACTAATACTTTTGTCTAATTTCACCAATTTGGACTGAAAATAGGCCTGTGTAACATATGGCCTGACGTGTAGTAGTTTAGGCTACTGCTATTGTGAGGGGACAAGAAACATAAACGAAGCCTTTTTTTCATGTTAGGCACAGTGTGTGTACATATTGAGAATAAAATACAGATTGTAGCCTTTAGTAAATAAAAAAAAATCCAACTTTAGGAGGGAAAGAGACAGGTAAGATAAAAACAATGAGAAAAAGAGTGTGACGAGGGAGAGAAAAATAATCAGCTGCCCACTGACATGGTTTTAAAGCTGTTACGATTTTTTTTTTTTAACCTTCACACCATCTTAAACTGCACATCTGTAGTTCAGAGAAATCCAAAATTCTCTCGGGGAATCCCCAACCCCTGACCAGCCTGCCTCAAATTCGGGACTATAGTGATTATAAAACCATGAAACCAACCAGGTAATGAAACTAGTTAATAGGAAGCTGTCACTAAGTGTAACTTTATATATTTTTATTTTTTTTATATATTATATATTTTTTCATGGAATCATAGCCCCTAAATGAAAATCCTAAATGAAAATGTTTAATTTTTGGGGCATCATAAAGGAATTATGCTTAGGGCACCAAAATGGCTAGCAGCGGCACTGTATACAGGAATAGGATGGGCAACGATTAATCGCATCCAAAATAAAAGTTTGTGTTTACATAATATATGTGTGTGTATAATTAATTTGTATATATAAATACACACACATGCATGTATATATTTAAGAAATATTTGCATGTATATACTTCACATATATTTATACATAATTAATATTATATATACATATAAATATTTGATATATTAATAACACATTTTTCTTAAATATATACATGCATATGTGGGTATTTATATATACAAATTAATTATACACACCACACACACATATATTATGTAAACACAAACTTTTATTTCAGATACGATTAATCGTGATTAATCGTTACCCATCCCTATACAGGAAATCGCAATGTAAGAACGATTTCGATATATCTAAATATGTTTAGTGAAAGGTAAATCTTCCGAAATCTCTGTGTAAACAATGAGTGATGTACATACGCAAGCGATCACTTCCGGCACATGCGCAGACCCAAGCGCCCGTGCCGTCAGATCAGTTGGATCATGGTAAAAACGATATAAATACTGTTCGTTTTCTCACACAAACCCCTCCGTTTCGGTGTCTTAGGCCATCAATGTGTACTTTTACGAGTCATTCAATCATGTTTAATTTGTACTTCTCTTTGCATGCTCTTTGAGGTGAACCGAGGGAGGACCCCTAAACATCCATTACATGACTGAACGACAACAACGGTTTGACCGAAAATTTCAAAATTGAAAATACTGTGGAAACAAAGACACCTACATCTTGGATGCCCTTGAGGTAACAACATCAAAAATTAATTTCAAAGTGAACTATCCCTTTAATTTATTTTCAACTCGAAGAAAGAAAGACATAGACATCTTGGATGACATGGCATGGGGGTGAGTAAATTATCAGCAAAAGTTTTATGAAAAGTGAACTACTCCGTTAAGGCCTGTATAATCTTAATACAATTCCCCTTCAAACCGTGTAGTCTGTGTAGTTTGGTGCCTAATCATGGATCTAAACCAAAAATGTTAAGATCTGTATCCTTTAGTTACTTGCAATGTTGAAATGTTTGGCATGCAAGTTTAAAACATCTCTTGAGTAACCTCTCGTTTTCATTTTCCTTTGGAGATGGCTGTCTTGGTAACAGAGAAACCGTAAAATAAACATAAAAGAAAAACAAACAGGCATAAACAGCACACAAACATTGGCAGAGTCAAATCAAACCGTGTAAATCTCTCATTCTTTCTCTTCTGTTCAACGACCTAAAACGCTCCAAACGGCAACACAAAATTTCTCTCTGGCATGAAACACATTGTAGAGATTTCACATTGCCATTGCTGTTAGTTTTTTGCATTCAATGTCAAACTGGCAAAATGCCAAGCACAATGAATCCCATCAGTCTCACTATGTTACCAGATCAAGGAATACCAGTTGTGGATATGAACATTAAAATCTCTTACATTATCATTTGTGCGAGGGCTCTGAAGCAGCACTGTCAAATGCAATGCCCACCTCTCATATATCTCTATAGTCAGATACTACATGTTATGCAGCCACTGGATGGAGAAAGAGAGAGTGAAACTAAAAAAGAGAAAGAAAGAGAGAAACAGAGAGGAGCAGTTCTGAGCTTTCCTGTATTAAACGGCTGAGTGAATTTACAAGCATTTTCAGCACGTTAATGCATTGGCTGTGCCTTTACCAGCTGACAGTTGAGTTCTGCATACAGTTCATTGACCTCACACATGTACCTGGGCCGGATGTGTCACTCATTGTATTGAACTGATGGACTGGTACACTAAACATCTGACTGAATGCTGTAACATATGGTGGCTTTGCTTCAATAATAATGTTTCTTTAAACATTTATCATTAGATCTTGTGGTCTTTAATACTGCCATGCCTCCAGGGCTCTGATATCTGAGGATCTATATTTTAGGCTTTCCACCTGCAGTTCACTTGGACAATGACAAGAGAATCTCACACATCAATATTACTGAATCAACAGAGCACAGAAAGCCAAGAGCTCAAGCTTAATACAGTTTACACCCTTTGCCTGCTTTTAAAGGGCCAATTAGGAGAGGTTAAACTGTGTGCCAGAACAGTGTGGCAAATATGCTGTATAAAAGATTGAGGGTAAGTACTGGCTCGCCACTTGTTCATAATCTCATATGTTTCTGTTATAAAGAAGAAAAAAATACAAATGTACTTTGTATATTTCTATTTACATTTTTATTATAATTAGTTATAACATTTTTATATTATCAGCTGTAATATAGATTATTGGAAATTATTAGTAATCCATTAGACATAAAAAACATGAACATTGTAATGAAGATATACCAGAACAACTTCCAGAGCTTTGCTTAGACTTTTGCTTAGATTCATGTGTGTTGGGGAATAAAACTTGCAGGATATGACTTATTGTTCTGAGATAATGTGCGATGTAATGTTCTCCAGCTCTCTTGGACAGAGCCCGGTCAAATGAAAGCCCCATCGCCCCAGGCTACAAGGAGCGCCAAGAACTGCACCTGCCAAAGACAGACTCCATCACAAGAGCCATATCAGGTTTTACTGCAGGGATGTGTGTGTGTGTATGTGTGCCTCTGAGGAAACAAAGCCTTTAAACACCTTTTCGTCAGCACATCATCCAAAGGTACAAGCATTTCCTCCGAGCAATGCCTTTAAGCTCTGGAAAACATTACATATTAGACATGTTCGGCTTCAGGACAATGGAGACAAAAGGGGGAAAAAATGAAAGTATAAAGGACTAGCAGGAAAGAAATGTTGAGGAAAAAACGTCAGTCATGTTGAGCATGAGTAACAAGCCACCCTTACCTAACAAGCCATATATGCATAAACAAGTAAGCATAATCTATGGCAAAAGCATTAATAGCATATAGGCAACAAGCCGCCCCCTAAGGAACTCCTTGTGTATGCCATTTCCCCCCCTGTTCAGCTACTGCCTTATAGGCTTTGTTGCAGCACTTTAAAGTTTGGACACAGAGTTCGAGAAGTCCATGGTGAAACAAAAACAAAAAACCTCTTGGAAAGCTCTACATAGACACATCATAACCAGTTGTTTTACTCTTCACTCAGTAGCCGATGCAGAACTTGGCAGTAGATTTAATACTCACAATTGAAGACACTGAATCCATTGATCTTATGCCCAGCCTTTTCATGGATTTTTTACGCGAACTCGTTCATAGTCACAGTTGTCTTTTGGCACTAACATTCAAATGTCAATTACCTTAAAGATTTAGTTCACTCCCCCGAAATGCCATCAATTACAAGACTTTTGTTCATGTTTCACAAATGAAGAAATTTTTAATTAAATCGGAGAGATTTCTGTTCTTCCACTGACAGTCCACGTAACTACCACTTTGACGCTTCAATAAAGAGATCGTTGAGCTTATTTATACGAATTGGCTTAGTGGTTTTTCAACTACGCTGGCTCAAAGGTGCTGCGGAGATTTAGAATGAACCATGCTTTTCGCACGTCAAGAGAACATGATAGATAGATATAGATAGATTGACACAATTTTCATGTTTGGGTAACTGAACCATTTAAAAACTTCCCAAAAATGTTACAATACTCTTGCGATTAATACATTTAATAAAGTGATAAACAATGACATTCTTTCTCATTCTGTCCGATTCACATTTTTAACCCTAATGCGCTCTAGCAACCTATTGCTATGATATGCTTAATAACTAATATAACTGGGCACTAAAAGGTTTAAAAACACTGTTGAATTTTGGTAGTTTATCTACTTAATTATATGTAGGAAAATACACACATACACCATTTTAATTTAAATCTTCAAGCCCACTCTTTTCTTTTTCACCTCTTTCTCCATGAAATTATTTCTAATCTGTTTGTGTTACAATATAGAACATCTTGTTTTTGTGGTAACCAACAACAGCACACATCCCGCCCCACCCCCAGCTCGCACATTTAACTCTGACAGGTTTGTGGTGTGTATGCGGGTAGCTTCTCCAATGATTTTTAATGAGACCAGTAGAAAACAAGATAACAGAAACCGGGAGTCATCATGGTTGTATCCATTAGTCCAGGAAACTCTGGGATATCAGCAACTCAGAACAGACTTTATTTCTGGGCTCAATAGATTATTGTTGTCTTAACATTGTATATATGTTTGCCATTTATCAAATATCAAGAGCTGTACAGTATGCACAGTATGAGGATAGTGTAAATTTGATAAATTTGTGTCCTAATGATTATTTATTGAAGTGTTTTGTTAAGATGTGTGTGCGTGCATGCATGCATGCATGCATGTGTGTGTGGGTCTGATACACACACACACAATTTATAAGGGACATTCTATAAAATTATTTTTATACTGTACAAACTGGTAAATATTCTATCCACTAACCCTACCTCTGTAACCTAACCACCACATAAAACATTCTGCATTTTAAAATGTTCAAAAACATTACTTATTATGATTTATACGCTGTTAAACCTCATGGAGACCAAAAATATACCCACAAGGCACAAATGATTTCAGATATTGTCATCTTCTGGTGGGGACATTGTGTCCCTATAACAGAGGACACCCGAACCACACACACACTATATATACTGTATACTAAGAAATGTATAATTATTTTAAGAAAGCTTATATAAACATCCAGATATCAGCATCAAAACAGATGTCTAAGAAACTCCTGTATGCATAATTGCATTCAGAACGAGTGTAATCTCTCCCTTCTCCTCTCATCTTCCTCTTTCTCTCTCTGCCTGCTTTTCGACTCTCATCCCGCATCAAAGAAAGAGAAAGGTAAACATGCAGGCATTGTGGGAGGATTACTGAAACAGAAAAAGGTGTGTGTGTGTGTGTTTGTCAGAAGGAGCAAGGAGAACACAGTGTGGGAGACTGGGATGGTACACATGAATTACAGGGTTTAGTGTGCTCATATTTCAAACACACACAGACACACACACACTCGTCTGGTTAACTGCAGTGTAATTACAGAGTGTTATCTATGATTACAGTGGTGGCTTACACCTGATGCTCAGAGAAAGTGCTGCACACTTTAAATATTTAATCAAATCCTTCAGAATGAACCTAATGAGGCAGAGGGTGGGGGTAATTACGTTGGAGCAATATGTAACTGAGTTTCAAGAGATTTG